>JASPKZ010010655.1:3030000-3625000 GCA_030220185.1 Diploptera punctata | reverse complement strand
GTGCCCAGTATTCAGGAAAATAATGTGATTGGAGAATAAAATCAACCATGATTTGAGAGAAGTAGATTATACAGTCGATGATTATAAAACGTTAGCTCAGGATAGGTAACCATGGACCTACGGGTTCGAAAATGCCAGTGAATTAATTAGTTATATACATAACGTAAATAGGCTTCTATCATCTGTAGAAGGATATGCACCACTAACTGTTGTTGGTTTGCAACACTTTTGGCATCAGCGGATATTCAGTCATGTAGGGGCCTATATGTTTCGATTTTATAATTAAATTTTGGCATTTAGCATTGAAAGCCTAATAAGATATGAAAAGAAAAATAAACGCCGGAACCGAGATTTGAACCCAGGACCTCTAATTGTATACGTTAGTGTGCTACCAGTTACGCTATCCAGGCATCCTAGCACAAACATTTATTTTTTTCCGGTAGCGGGAAATCGGCCTCACTGTCCTCTCCTGCCTTCTATAACAAGTAAGCAAATGAAAGAGAATGTTTTACAATAGTCCCGCGCCGTAGCCGAGCGGTTAAGGTAGGAAGCCTTGGCGCAGAGCTACGGGACTTGCGCTGGTTCGAGTCTCCATGGGGGAAGAAATTTTCTCATGGTATTTCATGCCCACCCAGCATCGTGAGGCAATTGGGTAGCTACAATAAGTAGCGGCTCCAGGTTGAGGAACCAGCTGTAACGGCTGGGGGACTCGACATGCTAACCACATGTCACCCCTACACTGGCTGTTGATCATCTACCTATGTGATTGACACATGTGGATGTGAAGGGCCAGCAGCCGGCTGGTAAAAGGGCAACCGCTGAAAAGTGGAAAGACCCTCAATCGGAATGTTTTACAATATAGCAGTGACGCTTCTTTATTTCGATGTTCCAATTAAATTTTTACATTTAGCAACGAAGGCCTAATATGACACGTAGAGAAATATAAACGCCTGATCCGGGATCTGAACCCAGGATCTCTAAACACGATACGTTAGGCATCCTAGTTCCAGCTACATCTCACGATAGAGAATATATAAAGAGGGAAAATAAATTGTTGTACTAGGATGTCTGGATAGCGTAATTGGTAGTGCACTAACGTATCAAGTTAGAGGTCCAGGGTTCGAATCCCAGTTTAGGAGTTTATTTTTCATGTCATATATATATAAAGTATCTTTTGGCAACGGAAATGGATTTTATACGAAGGGCAGCAAGAATTTCAAGAAAAGAAAAAAATAGAAACTCGGTTATAAGGGAGAAAATGAAGATAGAAGACACTATTTTAGATTATATTAAAACTCAGTAATTAAGATGGTACGGACATGTCCAGCGAATGGAAGAGGATCGGCTACCAAAACGTGTTTTGGATTGGAAACCTGAGGGAAGACGGGGCAGAGGAAGGCTTACAACCTCCTGGAGTCAGGGAACATATTTATACATGAAGGAGAAACAACAATCAGGAGATTGTATGAACCGACAAAATTGGCTATTAGGAATCTTACGATGTCAAAGACATTAATCAACCGATGATATATATATATATATATTAAAGTGTGTGGGTGTTTTTGTGTGTGTGTGTAAAACTAGCATCACGCCACTGAAGTTGCTGCAGTAATTACAGCTGCCCGAGGGTGAAGCGAGCTCCCTTTATGTACCATTCTGGGGCATAATAGATTTTTTTATCATACCAGTAGAATAAAAATCAATAGATATGCATTAGTACTCCCAATAAATGGCCTCTCATAAATGAATTCATCGGTTATTTGCAATACAATTCCTTCAATTCCTTTCACAAATATTATGATGCTGTTTTGATTCACACCCATTTCTATAGGGTAAATTTTGCACTGATGAACTTCAACTCCCCGGACATTGAATAGATTTGTTCTCCAAAAGAAAGAGGTATGTTCTATCCTCTCATATATACATTATTTTGAGGTTATGATTTATTTTTATAGCACTCAAATATTTAGTAGGCTATAATTGCTAACAGATCAAAACAATCTTCTTCTTCTTCTTCTTCACGGTTTAGGCTTATTTACAAGCCTGTTCCGGCTGCAAATTGCTGCTCTTTCCATCTTTTATTTGGTCTTCCCAAACTACTTCTTCCTCGTGGTGAATAGCTGTATGCTGCTTTCGGTATTCTATTCTCATTCATCCTTACTAAGTGTTCTTTCCAGTTTGCTCTGTATTTCTCTATTGTTGTGTTTAATTCCTCTACTTTTAGATGTTGTCTTATTTATGTGTTATGTTTTTTTGTCTGTTATTTGATATCCTGCTATTGGTCTGAGGAATCTCATTTCAGCAGTTTGTATTCTGGCAGAATGTTGTGTTGTCACTGTCCATGTTTCGGATCCATAAGTAAAAATAGGCATTGCCATTACCTTGTATAATTTCATTATAGAGTATTTCCTGACTTTATTTTTCAACGTTCTTTTTAGTGTTCCTGTTATATAATTAAACTTATTTAGTTTGTTATTTATATCTGTTTCCGCTGTGTATGATAATTCGCAACCTAGAAGTTATATCTTACCACTTGTTCTATTGGTTTATTTTTTAATATTATCTTTGTCCGAACTGGATGAGCGCCCTTGAAGGCCATTGTTTTTTTATTTTTCTGATGATATTTCCATGTTGTATTTTTTTATATTTCATTTAGTTTATATAGCATTCTTCGTAGTTCGTCCACCGTTTTTGCTATTAAAATCTGGTCATCTGCAAAGGCTACTGTTTTTATTACTATATTTCCTAAGTTAATTCCGCCAGTCGTCATTTGCTTCCATGATCTTATCATGTCGTCGAAATAAATGTTAAAAAGAGAGTGGTTGATAGTGGACAATCTTGTCTAACTCCTGTTATAATCAAAACAGTACACATGAAATTAAATGCCAACTTTTTTGTCGTTTTCTTTCGTTTACACTGTTCTTCCTTTTTACCTTTGTTAACATTTTTATCTTATTACACATACAAACACAAGACAGGACACACACCCAGACCCAAGGTGGGGATTTAAAATCCCCTACCCCGCCGGGAATCGAACTCGGGTCGCCGGAGTGGAAGGTAGGGACTGTACCGACTACGCCACGGCGACGGACATATTTAAATAACAATATGTCATGTACGCAACAAGGGAAGTAAGTAGTACATTATTAGTCGAGGACTTGTTTGACACCGAGCTTTAGCGAAGTCTAGCAAATAAGCAAATAATAATATTGTACTCACTTCCCGAACTGCATAAATATAATTTTGTTCACTCCTATTTTAATAATTATGTTTAATTTTTATATTTCGTGTAAATTCATATCTTGGTTTGAAGAGTTCAATTGTTTGATAGCAAGGGATTGTTGATAAAAATAACTGCAATTGTTTATTGTTCTCAGAATTAGTGGCAGACATTTTAAATAATAATTTCAGACTGCATATTAACTGTATATATGATTAATTGTGATGCAGAGGATGCGGCGAATGCTGCGGATCATTTTCTATTACCAGCAAAGTCGAAAAATATATATGAACGGTATTATTTAATGCAACATTTTTACATTATTAGTGATGTCAATTGCTTTTCTTCCCTAGGGAAGTAAGTTGAGCAATTACATGCCGTTGTCAATGAATACCGAAGCCTCTCTGGTAAATTCAACTTCTTCACTTCAAGGTTTACGCGATTCGCCTGTTCCGAATTCACAATGATTCCTTCCATCTCTTCCTAGGTCTTCATACATCCCTTAATCATTTTG
Source organism: Diploptera punctata (assembly GCA_030220185.1). NCBI lineage: Eukaryota > Metazoa > Arthropoda > Insecta > Blattodea > Blaberidae > Diploptera > Diploptera punctata. The sequence continues at coordinate 3,621,266 of JASPKZ010010655.1, read as the reverse complement.
GTTTATAATAATGTGTTATCTTGGGCAATCTTGTTTCTTCCATTCTCTGAACATGATATATGAAAGGTATTATTTAATGCAACATTTTTACATTATTAGTGAAGTCAATTGCTTTTCTTCCCTAGGGAAGTAAGTTGAGCAATTACATGCCGTTGTCAATGAATACCGAAGCCTCTCTGGTAAATTCAATTTCTTCACTTCAAGGTTTACGCGATTCGCCTGTTCCGAATTCACAATGATTCCTTCCATCTCTTCCTAGGTCTTCATACATCCCTTAATCATTTTGGTTTATAATGATGTGTTATCTTGGGCAATCTTGTTTCTTCCATTCTCTGAACATGCTGTTCCCAGTGAACGCGGTGTTGTTAAATTCTATCATTTACTGAATATATTTCTAATTCACTTCTTATTTCTTCATTTGTTATGTGGTCCAATTGTGAGCATCCTTTGGTCCTTTTTAGAAAGGTGATTTCTGCAATTTATATTCTACTCGAACTCCTCTTATTTGTTACCCAGGACTTACTACCGTATAAAAATACCGGTACCGCCATTGTTTTGTAGAACTTCAATCTTGTATTCTTCCTTGTTATATGTTTTAGTGTTCTATGAATGATAAATTAAGTCCCTAAAACAGAATGATAATTAGGCCTTTATTAATATGGGAGTGAATACATTATTTTTTATACATTTAAAGCATACACTATAGAGTGTTAATAAGAAATTGGGAGTGGAAGTAAACATCAAGAAAAGTAAATATATTTTCAGACATAGAAATAGATTGTATAATAGAAATGAACAGTTAATGACAAATGGTAGACATTCTCAGGAAGTGTCTGAATTCAAATACCTATGAATAATAATTACAAAAGAAAGAGATGAACAAAGAAATTAAACAGGCTCAATTCCGGAAATGCATACTATTATACATTACAGGGATATCTGTATGTCGTCCCAACTTCTCTAAAAAAAAACATTAAACTGAAAATATATAAAACTGTTATCCACCCAGTTATATTATATGAATATGAAACATAGGCTCTTTCTTTAAGGAATAAGAAAATATTGAAAACATTTGATAAAAAGTTGTTAGGAAAAATTTTGGACCAAAGATTGATGAACAGACAGGCAAATGGAGAGGATTACGTAATAGTGAGCTTGATGAGATTTATCGGAAACCACATATAATAAAAACAGTTAAGTCGCGTAGACTGCGATGGACAGGTCATGTGGCATTCATGGGAAATGAAAGAGAGGGAAAGAGCCCAGTTGATAGAAAAAGAACGAGATGGGACAATAACATTAACCATGAATTGAGGGAAGTAGATTATGCAGGGGATGATTGGAAACATTAGCTCAAGATAGGGATGTATGGAGAGCTAAAGTCCTCACGGCCATGAAGCTACGGGTTCGATAGTGCCATTGAATTAGTTAGTTGTACATTTTAAATGTTTCCCGTCTTTTCAGTTTTTCTCTATAAATCTTAGAGTTAATCTTGGCTGAATTATTAGAAATTAGAGAAGAGAGTATCTCCCTCTATAAATGGGGTATGAACCCATTAGCTTGATTAGCTTACTTTTCCTCTATATAATTATGTTTTAGTGTATGGTGCACAGGAATTTTTGATATTCTTAGGGGTAGTTTAAATCTATCGAATGTAAGTTATTATAGCTAGTATGTAATATCTTCTTATCTTCACAGATTAGAGAAAAATCCGCCCTTATCGGTTCCAATATCTTCATTCAATCTTCTCCCATTTTCTGTCTCTTATTCTTTTGTTGAAAGGCTACGAGGCTATGTCTCTGAATTCATTCTTTCCACATGTACCCTCCAACTCTTTCATAATCACCTATAAAAACACGTCTATAACCAAGATTTAATATTTGTAGGAATAACAATAATATTATTAACGGTATGAACGCTATGCATTCAGTCGGTGAGTCAGTCAGGGTGGGTCGGATTAGAGTAATGATGTGAATATATTTATTTTGGACTAGCTAATACCCGGCGTGTGTTGCTACGCCTAAATAAATGAAATTTAATGTGCTTTTATGTTTAGTTGAATAAGCAGAAGCAAAAAATTATCGTAATTAATTTTAGATACCCCGTGCTGATTACCCGTCGTTGCCCGGGAATCTATTTATCCCGATCTTCTTGACATAAATGAGTTGAAATACGAAAATTAATGTGCTTCTATGTTTAGTTAAATAAGTAAGAGGAAAAAATTATATCGTAATTATTTTTAGATACCCCGTGCTGTTTACCCGGCGTTGTCCAGGAATCTACTTATCCTTATCTTCTTGGCATATATGAGCTGAAAGACAAACATTAATGTACTTCTTACGATTAGTTATTAGGTAAAATGAAAAATAATTATAAATGTATATCTTAATTACTCTTAGATTCCCCGTGTTGATTATCCGGTGTTGCCCGGGAATCTATTCATCTCGATCTTCTTGGCATAAATGAACTAAAAGACAAAATTCGTTATTGTGAGTTATCCGTAAAAGAATACCCGCCATGTGCTGCTATGCTTGCACAGGAATCGACGTACTTGTCTCGATCTTCTTGGCATCAATGAAAGACAAAATTGATCATTGTGAGTTATCCGTAAGATATAAACATATGCTGTCGCGGACTTTTTTGTAGTGCTTTTTTGAGATATTCAATTCTGTGCACATTAATTTTGTGTATTTGTTATGGTCCTAAGATCTACTTTTTCACGTTTTCCACTACAAGGGGCGATTTTTAAGAGTGTAGGAGTTGAGTATCACAACTCTCTTATGACCTATGTTCATTCCGGGAATCTCTTGAACATTTTGCAAAAAGCCCCATCACAATCGGATGAAGAGTATGACCGCGCATGAAGTACAAACAAACAAACAAACAAACATTTTTATATATTAGATTAATTTTTTCGAGCTTATGGATTTGCGTTTTAATAATTTTAGCTAGAAAATAAATATTTCGGCTAAATTACTTTGGGAATTTATTTGTAGTTATTATTTTTATACTATTATTAATATTTATCGACCTGAAGATGATCTAAAGACTGAATGGAATACATGGTTGCAAGATAGTGCTTCTGGGAGTGTGAAGAATTTAACTGTAAGAGGCAGCATGTTCCTATGAGATACAAATAAGTAGAATCATATTCGCTTTTACAGTTAATTATTGTAAATTTAATACAGAGTACTTACTATTTTTATGTAAACCGGTATGAAGTAAAACTAAAATAAATGGAGATTCTATGCCACCAGCATAAATTCAAATAAAAAACAAAAAACGGAAAAGCACAATAATTATTTAAGCAACAAGGGAAGTAAGAAGCACATTACTAGACGAGGACGTATTTTGGGCTCGAGCTTTAGCGACGACTAGCAAATAAGTTAGAAACTTGTAATATACTTCCCGAATTGCGTATATAATTTTGTTCACTCCTATAATAATAATTATGTTTAATTTTTATATTTATTTTTTTTATTTATATCACTGTTTGAGGAGTTCAATTGTTTGACAGCAAGGGAATGTTGATAAACAACTGCAATTGTTTATTGTTGTCTGAATTAGTGGCAGGCATTTTAAGTAACGTTTTAGACTGCATATTAATTACAGATATGATTCATTGTGATGTAGAAGAAGCTGCGAATGTTGAGGTTCATGTTTTATTACCTGTAAATTCAGAAATAAGTGTGATACAATAAAATTGTATCGTACCACTCAATACAATTTTATGTAAGTAATGCACGCCGTAGCGTAGTGGTTAAGGCACTGCGCTACAAGCCGGAAGGTCGAGGGTTCAAGTCCCGTTGGGGTCAGGATTTTTAAACTGACCCATATGGTTTCGGGGACCGTTTGGGCCTTAAAGTTTTCCTGACGTTTGTCTGGCGGCACTATGGCCCTGGGGTCGACTCAGCCTCTAACGAAAGTGAGTACCAGACGCTTGTTCTGGGGCAAAGGCGGCCGTCACGCAGGGCTGACAACCCGGCTGACATAAAGTGCCGATTGTCTAGAAAAAGTGGGAGCCTTAACCTCCTACTACCCCAAGGGCCTCCTGAGGCCTGTTGTGGGGATCACTTTTACTTTTAATATTTCTATAGTATTAATTTTTTTTTTGCAAATGCCCCAGATTGTCTTTCGACATTCCTGGTGTTCTCTCCTGGCATGGCGTGCTTGTAACCCATTTCTGAGGTTGGGGCGCCTGGAATGCGGGGTGACGTTGCCGCGATGATATGATAGGTGATGATGATGATAGTTGTGCGCCAGTACAGTCCCTAATCCTAAGCTTAATCCAAGATGAATATGAATGATAATGATTGCGATGGCCATATGATTTCGGGGACCGTTTGGGCCTTAAAAGTTTTCCTGACATTTGTCTTACAGGTGAGGAAAAACTCCGATAAAAACCTCACCCAGAAAAACTGTCCCAACCGGGATCGAACCCGGGCCCCCGCTGCGTAACAAGGCAGCACGCTACCTCGAGACCACAGCGGTGGACTTATGGTATTAATAATAATTAAACCAATTACATTTCTACCTTAGGGAAGTAAGTTGAGCTATTACATGCCATTGTCAATGGATACTAAGGTCTCTCTGGTAAATTCAACTTACTTTCCTAAAAACAGAATGGTAATTAGACTATTATTACTACAGGAGTGTACAAAATTTATTGTTGCTGTATGTAAATAGTTACCTGAGAGAAAAACACATGTTTATTTTTCCCAAAAAAAAAAAGTGATACATTTCTTTAAATCAAGTAAGAAATTGAGCTCAAAGTAACATGAAATCACCATATTTGCCATGTAAAATATGTATTAGTCATTGCTCAGACAATATAGCCAACTTATCAGAAAATCCCGCTAACAAACAACTACACGTTTATCTGATGTACTAACTCGCCAATTTTCTCACCTCAACTTGCCCAAACTAAACTAACTTCCACATTTTCCCACCCTAACTTGCCCTCTAATGTAAGTGAACTCGTGGGATAGAATCCTCTTACATGAGACTCTTAAAACCAAGGGGTATAAGTAACAAAATATCAGTTTTGAGAAAATTATATTCAAAGTTCAGACATAATATGTGACTGTGTTAGCAGTTTTGTTATCAGCCACTACATTTCAGCTCCAAACAGACTTTTACTTGCAAGCATTGGCCAATTAGATTTAACTACTAAAATCTAATCTTAACTCCAAAATTAGCAATTTGTTACTTGTACCCCTTGGTTTCTATGAGTCTCACATCCGAGCAAGCATGTTAGCAATTGGCTCTAGCGGGAACATGCGTTATCACATGGACCAACATTACGCTAAAAGTAATTTGTTCTCCGCTAGAATATTCACTGGTGGCACTGGGAGTAGAATAGCCAAAGAAAGTCTAACTGTTGTAATCCAAGCAAAACTTGTTACAGCATACATTAATGTTCATTTTGGGAGAGAAAAATGCACAGTTTATTTTTGGTAAATGTAGACATTATAAAGTAATAAAAGTTTTAAGGTCAAATTAATGAGAGCAACTGTTGTAGAACATGCTGTATAAAGGAAAAGAAGTGCAGTCTAAGGAAGCAGGAGTAAACATGAGAGAAGAAATGTGACTGCGTTGAGAATGAAGTAAGTTGGGAAACCTTTGTGAAGCCCACAGTGCGCATCCATCAGAATGTCACAATAAATCTCACACATGTTTCTCACGCAAAAAAACCGCAACAAAACCTGCCATCTAACAACAATTAAACCTCTGAATTATGGAACTTTTACTTCACTATTTTTCTTTTATATTTTGTAAGATTTCCAGACTTCACCGACATAAAAAGATTATGTCACACCAAACTTTTTCTCATGCATTGAATTTTTATCATTAAATCTTCCTCTGCCGTCATTCAATTCTTAGACATAAAAGAAACCATACCGGTACTGATTTAAATAAAATGCTAGCATTTCTAGATTTGTGACGTAAGAGTAAAACAGCAAGATTTTGGTCGTTGTAATGAACAATTTTGAATATTTCGTTTTCAGTTTTATAATAATGTGGTGAATGGCAACTCTACGTGGTGTAGAAATATTGATTTTCACAAGATAGTTAAAATACAATATATATTCCATTTAGTTTTTCGTTTGGGTGCTGGTGTACAGTTTTTAATCGCTAAAAACTGTTCCCAAACGGTGGGTCGTGACCTCTGGGGAGGTCGCAAGATTCTATCTGCGAGTCGCGGTGGATGTTTGAAATTATAAATAAATAAATAAATATTTTTATTATTATTATTATTATTATCATCATTAATAGTATTATTATTATAATCATTATCATTATCATTAGACCTACAGGCGTTGATATTTTGAAGATATGTCTTCATTTGAATTCTATTGGTCAACATGATTTTTGTCTCATGAGTACCAATAGTAATACTTAATGCAGTTTTTTATCGTGTTTTCAAATATGTATTCGGAATTTCTCCATCGCCCACAGTTTTTTTTATTTCAATTTCAATTAATGGATTTAAATAATTATTGTAATAAACTTTTTTTGTCCATTTGGCCATTGTAAAATAAAACCAAATGAGCTAACTCAAATGATTTCAGCTATGGAAAAGAGATATCGAGGCAAATGGAATCCTAATATGCTGGCCGATTATTGTTGGACCATCAAGAGGGATGTTCCACAGGCGAAATATAGTAGAAAATCGTCATTTCTTACTTTCTAGGTGAGTCCGAATGTTCGAATATTGTATAGTTACGAATGTAGAAAATATTAAAGTGTTTGAAATTATAAATGCCTATCTCTCGGAAACCTTGCGTGATGGAGAAAAACAGAAATATTTGAATTCGGGAGAAAAAATACTATCAGAATCACATATTTTTACTTCTGAGACAAAAAAAAAGTTTCTTTTTTGTTGCTCAGTGTTATAATTGTTTACAAAACTGTAGGTTGGATTAACATACAGTATCTATTCATCTCTGTGCGCGTTATTTTTCTAAAGAGTTGGACTAAATATATTTACAAAAACTGTAGGTTGGATTAACATACATTATTTATTCATCTCTGTGCGCGTTATTTTTCTAAAGAGTTGGACTAAATATATTTACAAACTCATGCACTGGCACTAACTAAGCCGAAAGATCATAGGCGCGTGGACATAAACTCTCCATACATCCATTAACTGAAGTATTTTTTTCCAGTCAATCCCTGTATAATTTAAATTATGGTTAATTAGTCCTTTTTCAGTCTCATTCCCTGCATAATGGTCGCTTTCCCTCTGGTTTTCGTACCAGAAGATTCCATGCCCCTCTTCTAAACCCCATTCGTGTTAAATGTCATCGCACTCTAAGAAACTTAACTGATCTTATTATGACAGGTTTCCCATAAAGATCATTTTTATCACCGTTTTCTTTATTCACCTGTCTGTTCGAATTTCCAAAATTTTTCCTAAGCATTTTTTCTCAAAAAGTCATTTTTCTCTCCCCTCTTAAAATAAGAGAGTATGTTTCGCATCCATATAGAATAACCGAAAGAATATTCGTTTTATAGATTTTAGTTTTTAACATTTTTTTAGAGAACCTGGAATTTAAAGGATCCTTGCAGTGTAAAATAGCGTGTGTTTCCAGATTTAAGTCTATGTTTAAATTCTTTCCGGACTTCTTTCCCGTCCCTTATCATCATCGTCTTCAAGGAATAAATCTGTTGGCTTGTTCCGACTCAAAATTGCTCATAATCTCTTTAAAGGTTGACGAATATTTCTTGTCCCCCTCGGATTAAAATGTGCAACAGTTCTTGCCACCCTGGTTGGTGCTTGGCATTCGTAGGACATGGTCTCTTCAATTTACTTTATATTTTTCTCTTAATGTTGTTATTGATTCTATAAGTTATATAGTATCCTGCTGGAGTTCGGAATTCCTAAAAAGTTAGACTTATACGAATGTGTCTAAATGGCACAAAGAGTAGGGTGCGTGTAGGCAAACAGTTTTCGGACAGTTTTGAAATCCAGAATGGGTTGAAGCTAGGAGATGCACTATCTCCTCTACTATTTAATTTTGTACTAGAGCATGCCATTAAGTCTTTAGAGAATGAGGAAGGATTACATCTCAACGGTATTAATAAGCTGTTAGTTTATGCTGATGATGTAGTATTGTCGGCCGATAGCGAGGAGATACTAAAGGACAACACGCACACACTATTGAGTAACACTAATAAATTAGGACTGGAAGTAAATATCAATAACTAAATATATGGTCACACGTAGAAATTCAGTATATAATGGAAATGGACAGCTAATGACAAATGAGGGAAATTTTGAGGAAGTGGCTGAATTCAAATACCTAGGAACAATAATCACAAATAGGAATGAGATGCACAAAGAAATTAAACATAGGTTCAATTCTGGAAATGCATGCTATTATGCATTGCAGAGACTCTTGATGTCCCAACTCCTTTCAAAAAACGTTAAACTGAAAATATATAAAACTATTATTCTACCAGTTATATTATATGGGTGCGAAACATGGACTCTTACTTTAAGAGAGGAAAGGAGATTACAAGTATTTGAGAATAAAGTACTTTGGAAAATTTTTGGACCAAAGATAGACGAACAGACAGGTGAATGGAGAAGACTACATAACAGTGAACTACATGGTCTTTATAGGAAGCCGAATATAATAAGAACAGTTAAGTCTCGTAGACTGTGATGGGCAGGGCATGTTGCACGTATGGGGAATGAAAGGCTTGCATGGAAGCTTCTTGTAGGAAAGCCAGAGGGAAAACGCCCAGTTGGTAGACCAAGAATGAGGTGGGAGAATAACATTAACTATGATTTGAGGGAAGTAGATTATACAGGGAATGATTGGAAAGCATTAGCTCGGGATAGGGATGTATGGAGAGCTTGTGTCCGTGCGGCCATGAACCTGCGGGTTCGATAATGCCAGTGAGTAAGTAAGTAAGTATATTCAATTCCTTTCTGATATTAGCACTTTTATATACAATAATGTATTTCCAGTTACAATCCTTTCCTATTTGTAATTATTATCGAATTCTGCCACTTCAAAATTTCATTCATTTGTTAAGATCTATACCCACTTAATGAATTCCTACGTATGAAAGAAATTTACTATACACTGTATATTATCGTAATAATGATGGCAGCTTCTGTAAGCTGTTCCTGTTAAACCCAATATTCCACTAATGGGTAGGAGGAGAGGTGGGGAACGCCTGGTTCATGTTCAGTGCAAACTATCGCAGCAGGCCAACATAATGCGTACCCGATAATACATTTAACGTTGTAGCCACTTGTATGTAAAATGGTTTATTTGGAATCATGTCGTTATGATTCAATGGTGACCTATTTAACGCACGTTTAAAGGTGCAACAATAGCGTATTATGTTACAGTAAAAGCTATTATGATTGATCAAGAAGAACATTTGTTCAATATATTTTCTGATACTGTTTACTTTTCCATTGTGACTTCAATCCGACAAAGGCAAAATTTCCTAAAAAAAATTGGAGACCCTAAATAATACAAGTTAACATTATGTTATTAACCAACTCACTGGCAAAATTCATTGTTCATAGTCACGACAAAGCCACATTAGGATCAGCATCAACCATCATACTGGATGTTGTAGCGAAGAGTGACCTGCTGAAGATGAAACGGATGTTCTGAAAGGCCTACAGGCATAAAGATTACATATTTTATAAGTTGAGGACGACGGATTTTACCTAAGAAGCTATATTTTTACTTATTTTATTTTATAACTCACTGGCACTATCGAAATCCTAGATGCATGGCCGCACGGATATAAGCTCTCTATACATCCCTAACCTGAGCTAATGTCTTCCAACCATCTCCTGGACTATTTAATTTATGCCCCAAATGGGAGTCAATGACGAATCACGTTTCAATGTATCTTGTTTCCAACCAATCACAGTCGTGTTTCACCCCGATATTTATCAATTAAGTTTATCATATTAAAGAAATATATTCCTTTTTAATATTCTGAACAGGTCATGTTATTATTTCGCAGTGACTGACTCTCTAAGATATACGGCTACCAGATTGTATATATAGTACACGAATGTAAACAGATATTGCATGCAGGATGTAATAGAAGAACACACCACAATAAAAAGAAACCACAGTTTGCACTTTCTTAAACGTATTATTTCCCAGGAATTTACGTTCCAGAAGATATAATTTACATCATAGGACATCAGAAATAAATTAATAACCTATTTTGTTTGTTATAAACATTTTGATGTTTTCCATTTTTTCTCCACTGGGGTGCATTCTTACAATGTTGCGATTCTTTGGCAATAAATAATGTGATCTGGTTGCAGTAATGAACAAATGAGGCATAACAAACTTTTTAATTTGTTTTCAAACATCGCCGTTCACATTAAATATATAAATATGTTAAAATAACTATATTTAAATAATGATTTGTCAGTAAACAGCTTAATTTTATTCGTTAAATAGTCCTAACAAATGCCACTCTTTATTTCCAAATTCTCTAGATAAATTCACTCGTGGCATTACTTACAGTAATTAACCTCCCCGAAATCATAGTTAATGTAATTTTCCCTCCTCATTTTTGGCCTACCTACCGGCCGATTTCTTCCAGATTTTCCTACAAGGAGTTTCCAAGTCTCTCTTTCATTCCCCATTTGTGCCATATGTCCTGTCCAACGCAGTCTACGAGACTTGATGTTCTTATTATACCTGGCTTCCCACAATGATCGTGTACTAACTCTTATGTAGTCTTCTCCTACTCCTTATATAAACAAACCTAACATAACCCTTCGAAAATTGTTTTAAAATTTGACACAAACATAAACCATTTCTACTCAATTTTTATTACTTCATGAAAATATTAAATAAATTAAATAATCTACCTAATATGAACAATGTCAGTTTAGGGGGTTATTAAATCGTATTTTAAATTCTGATACAATGGGATGAAGCAAACATGGCTGGTAGTAGACCGATTTTTTAATTTTGGGTTTCAGGTAAACCTCCATTTCTAATGGTCGAATTTCACTTATTTTTGAAGAATACCTTCCTCACTTTATTGTAATGGCATATACTGAATTTCATTGCGAAATATCTAAAATTGCAACCGCTAGAGCGATTTTTAGATTTTGCTTTCCGGTGAACTCCTACACACAATGATCTGATTCTGATGGTTAGCAAACTAGACTTCAATTTTTTTTAGTTGACTACTATATGACAAGCTTGGTCGTAATAAAACAAAACATTATGGGCAATAGAGCTTTAAACGACAAACACACACACACACACATATCCAGATTTTTAATGGTTATACATCTTCCTTTCCTTCTCCGCACGTCCTTATCCATCTACTCCCATGTTCTCTTGTTCTAATGTCAGTTCTTATTTCTTTCATCCATGAGTTTCGACGTCATCCGTCCTTTCTTCTTCCGGGTGGACAATAATCCAATGTATTTCTAGTAACCTTTCTTCTTGAATTCGTCATACGTGCCCATACCAATTTAATTGCCTATATCTTATATGGGGGACAAAGACTATTGGAATTTCCGGATCTTTGATGTGGTCAAAACTCTTGATGGAACTGATATTTAACCTCTGGAGTGAATTTCGGTGAAGTCCGGAGGGTCTAACTTAGCCAAATCCACTCTCCTGATCTAAAATTTGGGACCTCTCGGGACCTTCTTAAGATCTTTTAAGATTTTAAGATGCAAGAGGGAGGGAGTGGGGGTGTGGAAAGAAACGGGAAGCTATCACACCTATATATCCCTAGTAAAGCTGCAAACATGACATGATGAGTCTTTCCACGTTAAAATACTCCGACAGTGGAGAATGCTGAGTTTGCAGTGAAAGACCTGCCCTTGGGCAGAACACTATGTATATGTGTATATGTATATATCGACGGTAGGCAACGAAAACATTGTAACTCCATCAGTCATTGAAAACCACATAGCTCCAGTAGTCTGCATAGAAATATGCGATGCATAATCTGTTGAGAAAACGGACTACAAATGTATTAATAATTTGACTTGTATTCTGTAGCAAAATATGTGGAAACTATTGCTGTATCAATTTTCATAATTATTTAAAACAGTTATTTGTTTCTTCTCCATTTACCAAAATGGAGTTACGAGGTTTTCATTGTCCACCATCTTATATAATCCACCATTGAATATGTTATATTCATTTTTCGCGAATGACCTTTTTTTTTTATTTTTGCCATTTTGACTATATTGCTGCTTTCCTCAATAAATCCATTAAACGGAAATTTTCCACCGCCATGAGTTTTTTTTTATTTCCATGCTTCAGCTCCGTATGTGACTATTTCTCACTATTGAATTATATATATATTTTTTTCGGTGTCTAGTAGTTAGAATCGGTGAATATTTGTATTTTTTTTTCAAAAATCTTTTCATGACAATAATATCAAAATCTTTATTTTCTTTCGAAATTCGCTAATTACAAAATACATGGAATAAAAATTAAATCCATACCATAAAATCCTAATTCTGCTATCGTTTGTTTATGTAAATAAAAAGCAGCCGTTTGGAAATGGGTCAGTGATACCAACGTGAGAAAAATGAACTGCAGGAAGCTAGAATATAAATTATTGTTCGGGTGACTTGCTCCGGGACAGCAGATTGAACACAAATGACAGGCGATCGTGCTGTGGCTTCTTGCAGCCAGATGAACTGGAAGCACATGTTACTACGCTTACACAAGCTGAGTGACAGATGCCAACTGAAGCTTGCATATCCCTGACAAGTTCCTAATCACGTGATCTATATGCACTTCGCTAAAGTGATAATAAATGCTAATCATGTTTTTATTATGTTTTGTCGTCCATTTAAACACAAACAGTTTCTCACTTTAATATTAGAATCTTTAGTCACGTGCTTGTTTCGACATCTATTTTCTACACTTTTCATCCCATCACCACTTTGGATTTAAAGCAGTTAACTTTTTTGTTATGTGATTAGTAGTGATGAAAATATATGGGAATAATTAATGAAAAATAATAAAGTGAGCTGTATCTCACCTGATACTTTGTGTTTTTGAAGCACGGAAACTGCAGATTTCAAGTGGAATCCCTCCCATCTTCAGCCATTATTACGATTGTCGAGTTTTTAATAATGGCTGAAGATGGGAGAGATTCCTCTTCAAAATGCAGTTTCCGAGCTTGAAGAACACGAAGTATGAGGTGAGATTCGACTTGTTTTATTAATTCTTATTAATTAATTGAAAACTTCATAATGTTATTTCCTACAATTAATTCATGAATATTGAAATAATCCTAAAAATTGCTAAATACACTAATACAAAATAATAAGATAAAGAAAAATGTTCTTCCATTATTCATATCCCTTTATCCAATTAATGTTTTAAATTCTTTAAGAAGGACCGATAAAATTAAATTTCATGGAATAAAATTGCATGGAGAAACTAGCTACATAGTCTTTATAGGAAGCCAGATATAAGAAAATTTAAGTCTCATTGACTGCGATGGGCACGACATGTGGCACGAATGGGAAATGGAAGAGGTACATGACAGATTTTTGCAGGAAGCTCAGAAGGAAAACGCCCAGTTGGTAGACCAAGAATGAGGTAGGAGAATAACATTAACCATGATTTGAAGGGATGATTGGAAAACGTTAGCTCAGGATAGGGATATGTGGAGAGCTTATGTCCGCGCTGCCATGAACCTACGGGTTCGATAATGCCAGTGAGTTAGAGGGAAGTAATCATAATGTTGAAGGAATTCAAATTAATCCTAAGAATGTTCTAGTTCAGTCTGATGATGATGATGATGATGATAATAATAATAATAATAATAATAATAATAATAACAATAATAATAATAATATGCCTTATTTTATCTGGCAGAGTTAAGGCCATAAAAGGCCTTCTCTTCTACTCAAGTAGTGAATAGTAGAATTATACAAAAATTACATACTTATCACAATTTTAGATTTAGATTTATTTAGATTTATTTAGCCTGGTGGAGTTAAGGCCATGTGGCCTTCTCTTCCACTCACCAGGACAAACATATATTACATAAGAATATAACAATCTTAATTAACTCTAATATTAAACACTAAGTAAAAAGTTGATCAAAAGATAATATCTAATATACATATTACGATCTATAATACAACCAGTTAATATTAGTTAAAATTAAGACTAAAACTAATAATAAAATGTATACAAGCAAGACATATTAAATTGTCCCTGTCTAGTGTATATAAAAAACAGGAAAATAATGAGATATAGAAAACTAATTTACGATTATACAATATTTAAAACAAAACAAATAAAACTATTTGTTATTCTTAATATTATTTACATAAATAATTAAATATATTAATACTGCTAAAAGAATACTATCAGTGAGGTGTATAAGTTAGTTTGTTATTAAATAATTCTTTAGTTTGTTTTTGAAGGATGTTATAGTTTGACAGTCTCTGACATAGGGCGGAAGGGAATTCCATGTTTTGGTAAGTGACACCGTAAAAGATAATGAATAATATAAAGTGTGATGAGGAGGGATATAAAGGACAATGTGCTGATGGGATCGAGTGTCAAGATTATGTGTGTCGGATAGTCTGATGAAGCGGCGTGATAAATAATTAGGCAATGATGTGTGAAGTATTTTATGAGAAGGGATAGGGAATGGACAGTTCTACGATCTCTTAGACGAAACCACGATAATTGTTCCAGGGACGGTGTAACATGGTCAAATTTGCGAATACCACAAATAAAACGTGCGCAAGAATTATGAACACGTTGAAGTCTTTGAGTGGAAATAATATTATTAAAATACAGGCTAAACAAAATACAATGATGATGTGATCTAATCCTAGCTAATACTAACAAAAAAACATGGAATATAATAACATTAAAATGATATAAAATAAAGTAAGTAGCTTCCTAGATGATTATTTATAGGATGTTGTATATAGTTGTTATGCAGTTAATGTTTCCATTGTGTCGAACTTAAGATATCAGTTAATTTGTATTTAAATAATGATAGCGATTTGTTATATACACTTATTGAGGGATCATATACTGGGAATATGTTTGTTAGGACTATCATTTTTAGTTTACTGCTTTAACCCTTAAATTGGCAAAACACAAATTTCCTCTATTAGTTATTTGAATGTGGCGGACCGCAGTGAAAACGGAATCTTGTATAACTGCTGTTATTAGGTATATTGTATAATTAGACACACATTTAAGTGGTTTATTTTTGTTCGTTTTCTTCTGATTTATTTAAAATATTAAATTAACTAAACCAACTGATGTATCCAAAAGGATACATTATGAATTTAAGGGTTAAAGCTTAACTTTTTTCTTCAGAAATTGGTTGGGAGATAAAAAGTAAATTCACTTAAAAATGAAAAGTGTATACGTATAATAATGAAGAATATGTAAAGACTTAATCATGGCAGTTTTCACTCTATATTTGTAATATTCGATTAGGATTAAAAAATCAATTAATTTAAAAATAATGTAAAAAAAATAACAAGTAAATAAAAACTAATAATAAGTCCGTCACGCAAGACCTGAGCAAAACAAGCGAATTCATCAGCAAGTCGAATGTATATTCCGACTTTGCTGGTTTGAGGATATATTTCTTTTTCCAACCTTTAAATTGGCAAAACACTAATTTCTCATACCAGTTATTTAAATGTGTCGGACCGCAGTGATAAAAGAGCAATGTTAGTAATTCCGAAATAATTTACAACATCGATGTTATCATCAAAGTGTTTTTTTTTGGAAAAATGTTCATAGATTTTCAGTGATCCTATCTAGTAATCACCTAAAATGACTATGACCAAAAAAATATACAGATTGCATGCAATATTAAATTATGTTATATAAAAAACATTACGATTTCCTAAATCTTGCAAATACCTCGTGTATCTGATAAACCGGTTCATTCGAAACGGAACATCTGTCACAGCTCTTGTTCTTTAAAACACTTCCTGTCTCTAAGTTTATTCATCCATTGGTAGATGCTCCTTCGGGTTGGAGTTCTCCTTGGTATACTGTTCTGATATTCGCTGCACTCCGCACTCGCGTTACAGATTTGAACACTGATGGCCACAAACATCACATAACTTTATTTTCTGCTGAGACGCCATTTTCTGTTTACTGAGCTCACTAGCGCCACTACACATAGCCTACAGACTCCAAACCACTGCAAGATAACTAAACTTTGACAGTTGAAGTTAGATCTCCTTTAATAATAAGGAGGTAATATAATTTTATAGAGACACGAAATTCTAAACAAAAAAAATCGAAGTATTTGATTTTTAATGCATTCCTTATTAATTTATTTGTATAATGTTAAAAAGCAATTGGAAGTACAATTTGGTGTACGTAGGCCCACGGCAACCCGTGCCGACTTGCTTCGAAACATGTCAGTACTTGCTAACTACGGCGAACCAAAATTTGAACAATAATTTTTTTTATTGTAAAATAGTAAATAGTTAATGCAGAAAAAATGACCTATGAGCTAAATTTTCAGCTCTTTCACATCCAAATTTGAATAGCGACGCTAATGATCTCAGCTACTAAAGAACGACGTTAAGTAAAAAAAAAACTCCTCAACTCGAGTCAGGGCCGGCCCGAGGGATGAGATGCGATGAAGCCCCTTATATTGAAGGCCTTGTGAATAACAAGAATGCCGGTCGACCACGCCTGACCCACCATGACAGGAGCAGACAAATGAAATGAAACGAAATGAATGAGAGGAGAGTTAAGAAATGGTGGAATGAGATTTGTGGAAGGGAAAAACCTCCAAGAAAAACCTCCATTTCGTCCGCTTGCGTCACGGATCCGTCCATGGTTAAGTAAAATACTACTACTCCCCCGAATATAATAGGCACGGTACAGAAGAAATGTGCTAGCGCTAGTGTCGCCAAACTATTTCTCTATGGAAGGGGGTATCCTTAAACACATACGTAATATCATACATGATTGTCAAAATACTCATATATTCAACGACTGCTGAAGGTTTCGGATCATTTAAAATCACAGCGTTTGTCAGCTCTCTATTAACAGCCTCACAACACAGCACAGGGGACGGTAATTGGTAACATATAAAGAGGAAGGCAAAGGAGGGAAAATCTCATTCCCATTAGTAGCATGGTTTCCGGACTATTCATTTGGTCAACGACTACTGTAGGTGAGGGATCATTTAAAAAGCACAATATTTGCCACCGCTACCCTCCCAGTCAAATAACACAATGCAGAGGACAGGAAGTGGCAACACAGGAGAAGAAAGTAAGTACGTTCCTAGCATATTTTCCTCGTGTAGTTTTAACTTGGGTAAGTAATAAATAATCACTATCAATACTATCACCAAATAGCAACGTTGAACGGAATTTTATGGGACTATTTAACTCATGCCCCAAATGGCAGTCAATGACCAATCACGTTTCAATGATTTCTGTTTTACAACCAATCAGAGTCGTGTTTCACCAAATATTTATCAGTGTTATAATTACCATATTAAAGAAAGCTCCTCCTTACAATATTACGTTCCTTTGGCAATAAATAGTATGATCTGGTTGCAGTGATAAACAAAAGAAGCAGTAGAAGCGTACCTATTGCTTCTCATTTGTTTTCAAACATCGCCGTTTACATTAAATATAGGCCTATAAATATTTTAAAATAACTATAGTTAAATAATGATTTGTGAGTAAACAGCTTAATTTTATTCGTTAAATAGTCCTAACAAATGCCACTCTTGATTTCCAAATTCTCTAGATAAATTCACTCCTCACTTCGTGAGTCGTGAATTTATCGATAATTTGGAAATCACTCGTGGCATTAGGTTACTTATGATAAACAGATATTCCGATCCGATTGAGGGTCTTTCCACTTTTCAGCGGTTGACCTTTTTACCAGCCGGCTGCTGGTCCTTCACATCCACATGTGTCAATCACAGAGGTAGATGATCAACAGCCAGTGTAGGGGTGACATGTGGTTAGCATGTCGAGTCCCCCAGCCGTTATAACTGGTTCCTCAACCTGGAGCCGCTACTTATTGTAGCTACCAAATTGCCTCACGATGCTGGGTGGGCACCGGTCCCATACTGACCGAAATACCATGAGAAAATTTCTTCCCCCATGGAGACTCGAACCAGCGCAAGTCCCATAGCTCTGCGCCAAGGCTTCCTACCTTAACCGCGCTCGGCTACGGCGCGGGACTAAACAGATATTCAAAGAAACTAAAAATTCGTATTTGTAAATCAATAGTAAGAAGTTTAATGGCCTATGGAGTAGAAACGTGGGGGATATATATATATATATATATATATATATATATCCATCCATAGTAATTCTGCCGAAGGCAGGTCCTTCACTGCAATCATAGCATTTTCATGCTATGCTTGCAGCTTTACTAGGGAATTATAGGTGTGGTAGCTTCCCGTTGCTTTCCACAATATATATATATATATATATATATATATATATGGTATGATAAGAAAATAAATGCCTGGACGGGATTCGAACCCGGATCTCTGAGTCTGTACCTCAGTGTGATATCCATTACACCACCAGGCGAATCCAATTCAAGTATTCATTTTTTTTCTTATATATGTATGTGTATATATATATATATATATATATATATAACAAAATAAAGTTAAAATTGCAATCTACAGAATTGTTTTAAGAAGATCTGCACGATGTTCTAAATTATGATCATAAACAGTATTATGAATAAGTAATGCCACGAGTGATTTCCAAATTATCGATAGGCCTAAATTCACGACTCACGAAGTGAGGAGTGAATTTATCTAGAGAATTTGGAAATCAAGAGTGGCATTTGTTAGGACTATTTAACAAATAAAATTAAGCTGTTTGCTCACAAATCATTATTTAAATATAGTTATTTTAAAATATTTAGATCTTTAATATAAACGGCGATGTTTAAAAACAAATGAGAAACGTTCTGTTTCGTTTGTTCATCAGTGCAACCAAATTATATTTATTGCCAAATAGAATCGCAATCTTGTAAGAATGCACCCTAGTCGAGAAAAAAATTAAATACATCATTACAGGTTATTAATTAATTTCTGATATCCTATGATGTAAATATGTCAATTATATTTTTGTCCAACGTTAATTCCTAGGAAATAGTACGTTTAACAAAGTGCAAACAATGTTTTTTTTTTTTAGGTATAACCAATTGCTACGAATGTTTTTCTATTATATTTCACAAGCAGAATCTGGTGACATTCGTGCACTACATATACAATCTGGAAGCCACTTGATAAAATGAAAGTGATAAAATCGAGGTGAAAAAGACTGTGATTAGTTGTAAATCAAAATTAATTTAAATGTGATTGATCATTGACTATCATTTGGGGCATGAGTTAAATAGTCGAGGAAAATATTTTAACGAAACCATTATACAATTTGTGGGAAATAAACAATTACAATGGTTCTAGCACGTGGAGAGGATGCATGAGGATAGATTGGCAGTTAGGAGTTTGGAATGGATTCCAAAACGGAGGAAATGAAGAGAGACATGGATAGAGGGAATTATGAATTTGATGAAGGACTAAGGACTGCAGGATGATGAATGGAAGGGTAGACATGAATGGAGGAAGATAATTAAAACGTAAAACTGGGCACAGGTAGATAATGTATACATTTAAATCTGTTAAATAAAAAAGAAGCAATATTACTAGACTGCTGCTAATGTTATTGATACTTCAGAATTTTTAATTTCCCGTAATGACAATATTAATTTCACCTGTTGAAAATCCGTAGCGAAGGAGTAAAATCAGATCATGAGAGGTTATAGTTTATGTCCTGTAAACGTATTTTGTCATCCAGAGTCGGAAATGTAATCTCCGCCCCCCTCCCATGTTAATTGCCAAGGTAGTTGGAATATAGGTCAGAGTTCAGTAGCACGAATGAACAGAGCACTAGCTCATCAGTACATTACTGAAAATACAATTGCACACAAATCTAATCTACTGCATTGAGTTCACGACCAAAACATTTCCTTTAAACATCTCACCTCGCATTAATTTTCACCGCCGATGAAAGTGAACACGGAAAGGTGATCGTAAATTTTAATTTCATACCATAAATGTGTAGGTAAACACTTCTAAATGATATTTATGATTTGAAATGAGAAAAAAACAATTTCCTGCAAAAAGTCAATTTTAATGTACACAATTGTGTAACTTTTCTGGTTTTACACCTATTTATTTAACGGTTACATGCTACTTTCTCTTGATTAAGAAGTGTGTAGGCCTATATATATAGGTAAACACTTCTAAATGATATTTATGATTTGAAATGAGAAAAAACAATTTCCTGCAAAAAGTCAATTTTAATGTACACAATTTTGTAACTTTTCTGGTTTTACACCTATTTATTTAACGGTTAGGCCTACATGCTACTTTCTCTTGATTAAGAAGTGTGTAGGCCTATATAGGCCTACATATATATAGGTTGTTGCAAAAAACATCGACAACGGAGGTGAGGTAGTACCGGACTTCCAATATAAACCCGGACCGGCCTCGCGGGGTTTCACCCGTCAGACAGCGCTCTGTCCTCGTCCGCATTTCACTCTGCCAGCCGCTCGTCCTTGAACTAGTCAGTTTACTATCGTTCGACAAGATGAGACGTCAGCTGACATTAGAGCAGCGCATTTATGTGTGTAAATGTTGTTATAAATACGAATCAGCTCGTCGCGTTCGCGAGGAATTTATTCGGAACTTCCCTGGACAATTTCCTCCTTCCAGATCGACAATCCACGATCTTGTGACTAAATTTGAGACCACTGGTTCAGTACAAAATAAGAAACACACGCGAAGGCGTACGGTTCTCACGGAAGAAAAATTAGAAGAAATTTGCGAAAATTTGGAACGTTCACCACAACAATCATTACCGAAATTAGCACAACAAGTTGGGATTTCAGTATCTTCTGCACATACAGCAACAAAATTGTTAAAACTCAAACCTTACAAGTGTACACGTGTTCATTGTCTAAACCAAGGTGATCCCATAGCACGTGTGCGGGAGGACAACATTTCCAGCATTTTCTATAAGGTAAGAAACAGTTCAAGGACGGGTGGCAGGCAGGGTGAATTGCGGGAGGAAGAGACAGCACTGCGTGCCGGGTGAAAATCCGTGAGGCCGGTCCGGTTTTATATTGGAAGTCCGTTATATTGAGATATGTTAATAAGGCTAACTTCTCAAGGTTACGGCGCAAAAAGTGGACATCCGAATTTCGAGATAATTTTGGTTTTAAAATAAGCTTAGGACCACTAAACAGGAAAACACAAAAAAATTGTGAACCATCCAGAAACAAAGCAGTAAAATAACATTTTATAAGCATTACAAAATACACATTTCACTAGTTTATTGTACGATACATCCCCTTTTCGATATAAATTTGGTATTAAAATGAAGCTTAGGATCACCAAAGATGAAAATACAAGAAAATCTGTGGACTATCACTAACGAAACTGGGTTAGAGTAATAGTTTCTTACACATATTTAGGTTAGGTTAGCTTTTAGTTTCTTACACACACAGTATAATTTATTTACATACCTGTAATTGAATATTGTCTAAATGATATTCTATTTATTACTTTCACAGGTTATAGTAATTTAAATAAGTTAGGTTAGCTTTTAGGTTATTATACATGTATTCTAATAAATTATATTACAAAATTCGAAGATTATGTTACAAATAAGTGACATCTATTTATTGAATATTTTGTAAGGGCTAATTTGCCGTTGTTCATTTTCGAGAAGTACGTACGATGGCATATTGATTATTATCGACAATCGATTCAGTTAAACCATTTTTTTCTTAAAAAACTCTATGTGAAGATGCGATTTTTATTAAATTTCAAACTCTTTGCTATGTAATTGTAGAAATATAGCATTTGGAAATACAGCAGTGCAATTTTATTACAATAAAATAGTTATTCTATTTTTGCATTTTTATTGAATAAAGCATGTTTTCACCCTGGACTAACGTCTGAATATCGAACGTGACGTCACAACCACAATGGCAGCCACTTCCTTCAGGTAATACAGGGAATAGTGTTTTATAAATTGTTATTTTACACCTTTGTTTCTGGATGGTCCGCATTTTTTTATGTTTTCATCTTCGGCGTTCCTAAGCTTCATTTTAAAACCAAAATTATCTGCAAATTCGGATGTCCACTTTTTGCGCCTTACCCACTTCTCAAGAGTTCCGTTAGTTGGATTTCAAGACTCAGTACTTGATAACACTGCCACAGCCACATCATGTTTTCAAAATATCCACCTTCCATCTCATTGCAGAGCATACATCGGCGGTGTAGTGATTGGCGCACACGTTCAAAGACGCCTGGCCTCATTTGAATTATTTCTGTAGCAGCGTAGATTCGGGCTATAAGATCCATATGTGACTCTACTGGAGCCTGACAAACAGACTGTTTCATGGCGCCCCCCCCCAAAATAGTCGAGAGATTTAAGATTAGGTATCTCGGAGGCTATGGGACTGGTCCCCATCGACCTGGTTACGTGGTATCCAAATGTCTCCTCACATTGGCATCGAAGTGAGCTGTTGCTCCATCGTGTTGCAGCTACATTCCGTTGTGAAGCCACGTATCACAGGTTACATGAAATTTACATTGCTGCATTTTATGTATCTTTAACTGTTTATAATTAGTATAGTGTATATCTATATTTGTCAAATATTTATTTGTATTTGTGCTGGTTGAGTGAAAGAGAAGGCCTTATGGCCGTAACTCTGCCAGAATAAATAAAACATTATTATTATTATCATTATTATTATATGGCATAACACATGAAGATTAAAATAATGTGGTATAGTTAAGGGCCATTAAAAATATTTTCAAGTGCCTACATACCAAAATACTGTAGAATATGAACACACTCATATGTAACAAAATAACAGTTATTTATCATAATTAAAACTTTTACGCCACGCAGATGCGTTAGTTATGTCAGTTATTACACGCTTTATATTAGCTTGACCTGTATATATGTATCTATCTATGTAACGGAATCTTTCAACGCGATTTTCACCCACTTAAAATCATAGGATCGACTTGAAACTTTGTATACTTGTAGAGGACCCGTGACAATACAATAATTTCATATTTATTTTTTAATATAATTTGTGACTAAAGTTTATTGAAGCATAACGTACAGAACATGGCTTCGCATCCCAATGTTGACCCTTAGCCTCTCATTTCTTAATAGTTACTACATCAGTTAATTCAGTTACGCATATTTTGCTAGAGACGTCATGAATGATATGCAGTCAACATACCGAAGCAATGAGACATCTAGTAGGAAACTAATGTATTACTAGAATGAATGAAGTCGGTAGGTTTTGCATAGACGGCTTTTTATTCAAGCTTTGCGGTTCTTTTACGAGCCTTAAAGTCATCGGACTCGGGTTCCTCAACTTAAAGGGCTTGTTCCTTGGATTTTTGCATCCTAAACGAAATCCATTGACCACGGCCGGGTTTGAACCCGCGACCTTCGGGACCAGAGACAAGGAACTTAACCACTAGTAAAGCGCGGTCAATTTTTTATGTACTTTTACTAACACCTCAACGTAATTTCACCATGAAATTATTAGTATTGACATATGCCCACTTAACTTTTGAAAGAGGAGATGCGTTCATATCTTGGCGATCGAAGGGAGCCACGACAGTAACAATTTTGAAAACCCTGCGTTAGAGGAAATAAAACCCATTGGACGCATGACTGAAGATTATCCCTTCATGTGAAACCTGCTTTTAGCCTACACATGACCTATATTTGCTAAGTTACAAAAATATCTCTGGGAATTGGATATGGAATTGTATTCGATGTATTTTTTATTCTATTTTTTGTTTGATACAGCACTGTCACCTGCATGCTTGAGGGAATCGAACCGCTACTGTTGTTAGGTCACCTTTGCCCTGAGGAGAATGAAACGTTAAATCTCTGTAACACAACACAACGATCCAATTTTTTAGCATTGCCCTTTGGAGCTTTCAGTGCACATTCGTAAGATGGCTAAATGTGGCAGATCAAATTTCATTTAATGGTTTTATCGGCAGATATGCTAGCCAAGTAAACTAATGTTTCAGCAAGTATACTGAAATTAACATTAACACCTGTAACGAAAGTTAAGATTTAAATTCGGAATAGTATATTTCATGCAAGAGTACAAAAACGTCATTAAAAAATGAACTTTTGAATATGATACAAAAAAAAGAACCCGTTCTTCAAAATTTAACATTCACAAAGTTACTTTTATCAGGGATTGTAGCGCAGTCATCTACTTGTTGTAATTATTTAAAAATAGTACAATATAAATATTTTATGAATATATCCACAGAGAAAACTAAAATAATGGCTTTTCGGGGAAAATAGCCAGTAAAGAGTAAAATTTGTCTTCATGGTAAAATTCTAGAAAGAATCCATTTATTTAATTAAAATACCTTGTTTATACACTGCCTTTTCAAGAAGAATTAGACATTCATGGAAAAATTGTCAACTTTAAAAGATCCATTGGAATTATAAACAGAGAAATGTCAAAAAGACACACGTCTTCGTCTATATTAAACTGTGACAAGATCTATCTTAATGTTATGGCAGTGAAGCGTGGACCCTGCGGACGACAGACGAGAGGAGGATTACCGCCAGTGAAATGAATTTCATGCGCCGAATACCAAGCTATAGTAAATGGGATATGAAAAGGAATTTCGATATCCTTCAGGAACTCGACATAGACCCGGTCCTTGACCATATCCAAAACTATCAAGTATAGAATGGAAACAACATGCTAATAGGATGCTCAGACGAAAAATCCCCAAAGGAATCCTAAACTATATCCCACATGGGAAGAGATCATTGCAACGACCCTGGAAGAGGTGGAAGGAAAACTTCAGTAGATCGTAACAGTCCTTCGAATTTCTGTTGCAGAACATGATTAACAACCCACGAAAAACTATATATATCCATCCATAGTAATTCTGCCCGAGGGCAGGTCTTTCACTGCAATCATACCATTTTCATGCTATGCTTGCAGCTTTACTAGGGAATTGTAGGTGTGGTAGCTTCCCGTTGCTTTCCACACCGGTGAAGGATGATGACGATGATGGTCATATGATTTCGGGGACCGTTTGGGCCTTAAAGTGTTCATGACATTTGTCTTACAGGTGAGGAAAAACCCCGATAAAAACCTCACCCAGAAAAACTGCCCCGACCGGGGATCAAACCCGGGCCCGCTGCGTGACAAGGCAGCACGCCACCTCGAGACCACAGCGGTGGATATATATATACTATATATGTGTGTGTGTGTGTTTTGTAGCATTCTTGTGTGTGGAAGAAAAGTCAGTAATCTTACAGCTGAATACGTCCCAAAGGAGCCTCCATCTTCTGAAGTTCATTATCTACATTATCATCCAAAGCATAGACTTTTTTTTTTAGTCTGTGTCCATGGGTTTGTCACTTTGACATTTCTGGTGTTCTGTCCTGTAACCCACGTCTGAGTTTGGGGCGCCTGGAAGGCTGAGTTACGCTGCCCCGATGATGAGTAATAATCCAGTAAAATTGCTCAACTCACATTTGGTTGACGCCATGAAATGTAATCAAACATAATCGAGAATTCAACATAAACAATCACAATAGATTTTAAACTTATAACAATAACAAATTTATCTAAGAAAATTTACCGAAATAAAAACAAAAAAATATGCGAACATCAATTCTACTGTATATAACTACAAAAATAATTTTTACCAGTATTGCTGGGTCCATGCAGCATCGTACACCAGGTTTTCTTACCTGTAAAACAAGATAAATATATATTATTATAGTGATTTACTTTCTCAGTTTTCATGTGTATTACGTGTAGAGTATTACAAATAACAAAATAGTATTTAGCAATCAATTGAATTTGCGTTTACTTGATGAAAATCCATAATTATTTAATTACATAAAAATAAAACTTACAGTTTTAAGTGATTTTCATATTTATTAAAATATAAATTAGTTTCAGCTGTTTCGGTACTTTCTACCTTCTTCAGACATGATCTATAGTGCGTTACAAAATTTTTATGTCTGAAGAAGGTACAAAGTACCGAAACAGCTGTAACTAATTTATATTTTATTAAACATGAAAATCACATAAAACTTTAAGTTTTATTTCATTTAATTCAATGAATAGTATTTGTTCACTCTCATACTAATAATGGCCTAGTTTTTAGGGAAGTAAGTTCAATTTACCAGAGAGGCCTTGGTATCCATTGACAACGGGATGTAATTGTTAAAATTACTTCCCTAGGGAAAATAAGTAATTGACTTAATTTATAATGTAAAAATGTTACCTTAATTAATACTTTACATAATTATATATTTTCCAACTTTGCTGGTAATAGAAAATGAACCGCAGCATTCGCCGCTTCCTCTACGTCACAATCAATCATACATGTATCTGTAATAAATATGCAGTCTGAAACTGTTATTTAAAATATCTACAACTAATTCAGACAACAATAAACAATAATTTCAGTTGTTTTATCAACATTACCTTGCTATCAAACAATTGATCTCTTCAAACCAAGATATAAATTCACGCGAAATATAAAAATTAAACATAATTATTAGCATTGGAGTGAACAATAGTATATTACGATGCGAGGTTGGGAAGTAGTTTTTACAGAATCGAGGAAAAATGTTTATAAACCAAGCGATAGCGAGGTTTTTAATTTCCGAGATTCTGTAAAACACTTCACAAACGTGCGTTGTACATTATTTTTGCGCGATGGTGTTTTCAAAATAATAAATAATAGTAAAATAATAACATATTTGTTGGAAATATTTGCGTTCATTATAAACAATTGACTAACGTTAACAGTGTGGGCAATGTTTATTAGTTCAAACAACAGGAGGCCTTGGGAACAATTATTGATAACATGGCCGCAAGTACGTATTTATTGTTTTATATTGTTTCAAATAAAGTTCAGTTCATTTAAAGTGCAGTGATTTGTTTCGTATAATGTATATTTACACTACCTTTTGGATATTTTCTGTATATATATTGTACATAGTATACATAGAGGGCAGTGGTTTTACTTCCTGCACATGGGTGTATATGTAATATTACAGTATAGTTATTTAGGTTGGCAACCCTGAAATGTAGGAAGTTCAACGTTCAATAATGGTCACCATTGCTGGAAGTACGACAAAACGCACTGTTGCGCAAAAAATAATATTATATACGCAATTCGGGAAGTAAGTACATTACTAGTCTGGAACATATTTGCTAGTCCTCGTTAAAGCTCGACTAGTAATGTACTACTTGCTTCCCTTTTTTACACGCTTTATATTAGCTTGACCTGTATCTATGTAACTGAATTTTTAACGCGATTTTCACTCACTTAAAATCATTGGAGCGAGTTGAAACTTTGCATACTTGTAAAAGACCCGTGACAATATAATACTTTCATATTTTGTTTCTAGAATCGTGGCCAGAATCATCAGAAAATCAAAAAAGTGTCTTTGTATGTATGTAACGGAATTTTTGAACACGATTTTCACCCACTTAGAAACATTGGATCGACTTGAAACTTTGTATACGTGTAAAGGACCCGTGACAATATAATACTTTCATATTTGTTTTCTAAAATCCTGGCCAGAATCATCAGAAAATCAAAGGAAGTGTCTTTGTATCTATGTAACGGAATGTTTGAACACGATTTTCACCCACTTAGAAAAATTGGATCGACTTGAAACTTTGTATACTTGTAAAGGACTCGTGACAATACAATAATTTCATATGTTTTTATAATCCTGGCCAGAATCGTCAGAAAATAAAAAAAAGTGTCTTTGCATCTATGTAACGGAATCTTTGAACACGATTTTCACCCACTTAGGAACATTGGATCGACTTGAAACTTTGTGTACTTGTAAAGGACCCGTGACAATACAATAATTTCATATTTTGTTTCTAGAATCCTGGCCAGAATCATCAGAAAATAAAAAAAATGAAAACTGGTATAATAGGTTGCGGACTTGTCGACTTTTTAGTCAATCGTTGTAAGAGCTCAGTTGGTAGAGCGGTACACTCTAGTGGTATATAATTTCTGTAATCCATAGGTCGCTGGTTCAAATCCGACTGGGAGTTTTTTTTAAGAAGAGTATTACGTTCAGCTCATACTACAATAGAATCGAATTTAAAGATATTTACATTTTTATCTTATTCTGTTAAATATTAAAACTAAAAAATAAATAATAGTTTTAAAAATACTAAAACATCACGCTTTATTAGAAAACTGAACTAAAAAAATGAAAAATAATTTTAATCTCCAACATGCTTGGTATAAATAATTTTACCATTAAAAGTGTGTAGTGTTTTTTTTATATTTAGATTTCTTCTTAGAGACTTTTCTTTTACCAATATCTGTTTATTATCAAATATATTAATTGATAAAGAGCACCCCACGCTTTTGATGGTGAAATTACTTATCCCAAGCATGTTGGAAATTAAAATTATTCTTAATTTTTTTAGTTCGGTTTTCAAATAAAGCGTGCTATTTTAGTTTTTTATAACTATTATTTATTGCGTACATAACTATTATATTTTGGCGTTGTTTAATTGGACGGGAATAATTATGAACTATATATTTATTCCTTCCACTTCCTTCAAAAATACCAATGTTCGGGGGAGTAAAAATTGGCACATAGGCCCACATATTTAAAACAATAATTCGCTCTATAAAGAAGATTACAATAAAACAAATGGAAGAGTTTTCGAATTTTGAAATGCACTATGGATCATTAAATTGAGTAGGCAATTTATAGAAACTGTTTTTTTTGGAGACGTTTGTCGGTTATTGCAGCCTTCACTTTATGAGATCATGAACTTTATTTGTGAAACAGTAAAATCTATGGCATCGTCCTTTATTTGGCTTAATGCGACTGAGTTTAATGGCATGATTACCGAAAGTAAAACGGATAATTTGCAAAGATATTGCTCAACTTTCAAAATCTTGTGAAATAACCGTAGCACGCACTCCTTTTCCTCTTCCCATTGTCTTTAGTTTATCGTCTCCTACTGCTCTTTCAAAAATCAATCTTTTTTATTCCACTTCCATTGTACAATAACCAGATATAAACAATAGACAGCTCAATTTGCCACTCACGCACAGAGTAACACTTGCTATTAAAATTTAAGGGACTCTCAGCCGTAATACAAAATATTCCGAGAATTCGAAATGTACTATTTCCCAGCGTGTATAAAGCAAGTTTAACATAGTTATACAGTTTACAACTGTTGAAGCAATAAACTGTGATACTTCATAGCGAAATTAAAAAAATAAAATAAAATTTCGTATTAAGGATGGACTATATTCAGAATTACTAGGGCATTCGATAAGTAATGGCAACACTGTTGCAAATTAGCGATCCTAGTGGCGACCATTGTAACCTTGTAGTATGTTGTTCAGACTTTGTTGTATAAATCTGTAATATTGAAAGTCTCAAAAAAGCAATATTTTGTTAATACATTCACTATTTCTCACATTTAGTAAAGTAATACTGTCCTAAAAAAATGTTCAGTAGAATTTGTTCAGAAGATGTTAGTATTCTTTAATGAAAAGGAAAGAAATGATTATTAAAACATGAAATGTACGTAAGCAAATTACGTGATCGTCGTTTTTTATATTCAACGATTAACTTCGTTGCTAAGGGACTCGTATCTAGGGAGTTTGTTTATTCAATAATACATTCAAAATGCAAGAATATATAAGTGTGTGTGTGTGTGTGTGTGTGTTTTGCAGAAGAAATTTGTGAATTGGCAAGATAAGCTGTTTGTGTACAAGGAGTGAAAGTGGATATATAAAATTTACAAATGGCGAATCTGTAGTTTGTAACCACAATATGAGTTTCACGGGAAAATTTAACAACTGTAATTTCTATTTCAGATCCTATAAAGAAACTGAAAATATTTATGAAGGATGATTTGTATTTAGTACACATAATTTGAGTTTCATGGGGAATTTTAACAAGTGTCATTTCTATTATGGTTTTTTGGCGAAGGGCATCAAGAAAGGAGAAAATTCGGAACCAGAAAATTAGAGAAATAATGAATGTTAAACATAATATTATAGAAGTAATAGAAGAACGAAGATTGAAATGGTATGGACATCTGGAGAGGATGGAGAATAATAGAATCCCAAGAATGATGCTGGATTGGAATTCTGAAGGCAGCAGGAGAAGGGGGAAACCCAGAGAATAGTGGATGGATGAAGTGAGAAGAAACATGATCATCAGAGACCTCAAAGAATATGATGCTGAGGATAGAAATCTGTGGCAGAGCAAAATACATTTGGGCTGAAGGATAAATATTTTAATGTAGAGAAAATCCTTAACAAAAAATCTACTTCAGTTCCTATACCGACTAAATTGTGTTTAAAAGTTAATTTTGTTACTTGGGAATGTTTGATTTCTGTAATTAATATTTTCGTATGCATGGTAAACTTGATGCCCGTACAATCGTTTTGAAAAATATAATGCCCGCGGAGGTATTATGAAATCAATTACATATACCATTTCCTAGCAATAAACCAAGAAGTATAAAATTAGAAAGAACGGTGTTCTTGGATATAGTTAAGTAAATTTAAATGCGTGAAGTGAGATAAAAGGCACGGAGTTTGAGTTAAAAGACGCAGCCGGCGGGTCATTTAATTATAACGATGTCCTATAAAAAGATTCTGCTGCGAAACATTTTACACGAAGGCTGAGGAAATCATATGTGTATCTCCATAAAAAATCGTAAGAGAGAGAATTTTATGTTTTATGAAATCAAAGTCTCGGTCATTTAAAAAAACTCGGGTGTTCCCTAGATGGAGTTTATTAACCAAGCTGATGTAGTTATGTTCATTTACCTAAAAATTCAAGGAGTGACATGTGGTTAGCACATCGTCTCAATGAGGCATCTGGTAGGAAACTAAGGTATAACTTGGATGGATGAAGTTTGGTTAGCCAAAAATTAAGCAAACAATTTTAGTTTTAGAAAAAATGTATCACAACTTTGATACAAGCTATAACTCTATTAAGCAATAAGGTGAAATAGGATTTGTAAAGGCCGGAAAATAGCATATAAATATGAAAGGGGAACAGGCAATGATGACTAACTTTATTTCACCGAAACTACTTACGACAGTAATTTGTAATATATATTTATAGGGAAAAAGAAATTCGTGGAACTGATATTAAAATATGCATTAGTTATGTAGAACAATCGAACCATGAATTATGTTCAAAGTGAAATGCGCTATCGGGTATTTATTTCAACTAACATATTGTGTTTTAGCATAGCCTAAAGCTAGCTTCATATGCAGATGTCAGTGGATTAAAATCATCTATTTGTACGTTTTGTTGGAAAATCTATCTCATTATAAATGCTTTCTGATTATTCCCGTTGCATTGTTACCATGGTAACCAAATACACGCTTCCCAAGAATATTTAAATGTATAATGTTATAAGGAATTAGGTAAATTCCACGTAAAATATGACATAAGACATGACAATTTTTTCTCTGCTTTTCAAAGCGGTATATGGGGCTATTAAAAATAGTTTCAAGTGCCTACATATCAAAATGTTGTTAAAAATAAATAATAGTTTTAAAAAACTAAAACAGCACGCTTTATTAGAAAACCGATCTGAAAAATGAAAAATAATTTTAATTTCCAACACGCTTGGGATAAATTTAAAGTGGTCAACAAAAAAATCATCTCCAACACATAGAATAAAACTAGAGTTATCAACAAAAAGAAAATAATTTTACCATCAAAAGCGTGGGGTGTTCTATATAAATTAATATATCTGATAACAAACATATATTGGTAAAAGTAAAGTCTCTAACAAGAAAATGTAAAAATCATAAAAAGCACCCCACGCTTTTGATGGTAAAATTATTTTCTTTTTGTTGATAACTCTAGTTTTATTCTATGTGTTGGAGATGATTTTTTTTGTTGACCACTTTAAATTTATCCCAAGCGTGTTGGAAATTAAAATTATTTTTCATTTTTCAGATCGGTTTTCTAATAAAGCGTGCTGTTTTAGTTTTTTAAAACTATTATTTATTTTTTATTTTTTAGTTTTAATATTTTACAGAATAAGATAAAAATGTAAATATCTTTAAATTCGATACTATTGTAGTATGAGCTAAAAGTATTACTCTTCTAAAAAAACCCTCCCCAGGGCACCGCTGATGTTTTAAAAATTCACTCGGAAATTTAAGAGTTGGCCTGTTCATTAATTCGAATAAGACAAAAAAACTTAAGAGTTGGTAAGTTACATTTACATCTAATATAATATATAAAAATTGTTTGATTGTTTGTTGGTTTGTTTGTTCGTATTCTATGCGCGGCCATACCGTTGATCCGATTTTGATGGTTTTTTGCAAAATGTTCAGGAGATTCCCCGGATGAACATAGGCTATAAGAGAGTTGTAATACTCAACCCCTTCGCCCCTAAAAATCACCCTTTGTAGTGAAAGACGTGAATAAAGTCCCTATTTTGACGCTTAAATGGATTACGCTGTCTAAACCATAACAAATACACCAAATTATTGTACACAGAATTAAATATCTCAAAAAACTCTACAAAAAAGCCCACGACAGCATATGTTTATCTTTTACGGATAATTCACAATAAACATTTTTGTCTTTCATTGATGCCAAGAAGATAGGGATAAGCATATTCCCGGGCAAGCGTAGCAGCTCAAGGCTGGTGGTAAAAACACATTAACATTTATTTAGGAGTAGCAGCGCACGCCGGGTATTACTTAGTTGTAAACAACAATCATTCAATAAGTATGAGTACCGATAAATATTCAGGTACTGCAATATTTTCCACTGTCTTCTGGAAGAAGTCAAAAATCAAGTAGAGAATAAGCCAAAACTGTTTCTGAGTGTTTAATAGTTATAGTTTCACAAACAAATAAAAATACTAGGATATACAACTCCATGGCGCGACACGTCTAGATGGCCTTAGCCTACCAGCTGGCTGCTGGCCCGACATCCACATGTAATCATCACAGAGGTAGACGATTATCCAGCCAGTGGTAGCATGTCGGGTCCCCCACTCGTTATAGCTGGTTTTCTCAACCTGGAGCCGCTACTTATTGTAACTACCCAAATGTTTCACGATGCTGAGTGGGCACCGG
Source organism: Diploptera punctata (assembly GCA_030220185.1). NCBI lineage: Eukaryota > Metazoa > Arthropoda > Insecta > Blattodea > Blaberidae > Diploptera > Diploptera punctata. Next base: position 3,588,050 of record JASPKZ010010655.1, on the reverse strand, counting down.
TCTCATACTGACCGAAATTTCACGAGAAAATTTCTTCCCACATGGAGACCCGAACCAGCGCAAGTCTCGTAGCTCTGCGCCAAGGCATCCTACCTTAATCGCTCGGATACGGTGCGGTACAACCAGGATCTACATACCAGAAATAATTCCCATATTAACGAATGATTGTGAATATTTTTGTGCGCATAAACTCGTACCATTTCCTCTCTTTCGTATAACTTAATAAAATAATTCACAATTTTAAAATATTACAATATAGTCTATTGAATAATATTTTCTTGCAAGCCCATATTTCCCTTAACAGAGATTTAGGCGCTCTCCCCCTACAGGGAAGAATTTGAACCATATTTATTTAGTTACACTTGTTTTCGTATAGGTGTCATTTGAATGGTCCGTGGTCAGCGTTCCGCCTCATACTGGCATCTAGGAAATCAAGGTAGTACCAGGACGGGAAAATTCGGTAAATTTTGCTTAGAAGCCTTTTCATTCAGGCTTAAGGATCTTTTACGAGCCTGAATAATACAGACCTAATTTTTTAAAACATGTGTAAAAACTCTATAGGGACGAGAATTTACAAACTTAAAACTCTTCAAGTATTCCGACGTTGTCCAGAAGCAAGTCTGTATGTTGTCCAGTAATATATTTGCCTAATGAAATTCAGAATTCCTACGATGTATGACAGGATGTACTCTTTTGAACAAACGGAGGAGTGAAGATATTCGTGAGGAATTACAAATAATTAGTAGGATAACAAAAATAGAAGAATATAGAAATAAATGGTTTGAACATGTTAGTAGAATGAGTGAAGAGAGGATAACTTAATAGGATGTAAAATTGCAATCCACAAGGACATAGAAAATTGGAGCGAGCAACTATAACATGGAGCCGGAACAAATCAGAAATTATCTAAACCGTGACGGTAGATGATGATGATGAAGATGATAATGAAATTCAGTGGAGCAAAATCTCTTACTGTAAGTCGTATGGTGCCGAAATAAAGGCAGGCACAGATAAAACAATTGGGCTATTAGAAACAGTTGAAATGAATATATTACGAAATATAGCCTATGACTCTTTCAAATTAGCCAAATGCCTTGTCAGCTATTAGAGACGCGCGTGAATGTAGTAATGCTGTTAACTATCTGCTATTAAAACGAACCAGCGAATTAAGAGCAGAGTCTCAACAGATAGACACACTTAAAACAGTTAAGCTATTACAAACAGGTGAAATGAATTTATCACCAAAATGTGTGATAAAACTGGATTTAATAGATTAAAGAGATGTGTCGTAAGTACAGACCGGATTATATGCATTTGCATGTTGCATATTTAGATCTTTTACTGCAGGAAACAGTAAACGAACTGGAAGAATGGTGCTCAAGACATGATTTTGAAATAAATATATCATAAACTGAAATGATGGTACTAAGATATGGTGGCAAGATACCTGCATCGGCAGAAATATTCATACAAGGAAATAAGTTAAGGGTAGTATCCTACTACAAATATCTGGGCGTCACCATCCAAACAAGTGCCAGATGCTTCATAAAACACATATCAGAGAAAAGTGCACAAGCAATAATGGCTATGCACGAAATAAACTATATCAAACAACTCAGCCTAGAAACTGCCATGGCACTATTCAGAACAAAAATTATGCCAATAATATCCTACGCCATAGAAGTCATCTGACCTCATCTCACGACAAATAACCTAGCCACATTAGAAATTATAAAATCAACCTACATAAAGATGGCGATAGGCGTGTCAAAAACATCAAGATCCAGGTATGTTTGTATATCTACTGGCAAGAGAATTCTACCTCATTGGAGGCATCAGACTTCAAATGCTCCTACCCAGCACCAAAGCATCAGAAACATTCCTATAACAACACTGATCAAAAATAGAGACGAAATACCTTCAGAATTCTATGCCGCAGGGGCCATGATTGATCGATCCTAGACAGCAGCAAACTTCGAGATGAGACACATATGTACAATAATGGCGATCCACGGATTTCATCATATCATCTGTAACAATCCAGCTTTCCATGAACCAAACGCAACATTTCTGTGCAAACTGTGTGAACAAAAATGTGGTCGATACCACCTGGAACTCTGTACTAAAAGAACAATCTCAATCAATGAATATGCAGAACTGTAACCTAATTGTATATGGCCAATTGGCTGCAATACTTGTATTATTATATTTAGACATTTTTCACCTATTATTGCATATTTTAACTAAAATCTAGTGGTAAAGCATATTTTTTGCGCTATATTTACAACATTTTAAAAATCTGTGTTGTTTTACAGTAAACGTTTCGAGGCCATCAAAAGTGTAACAAACGATTTCGACAGCGAAGAGTTTGGCAGTTCGTCAGTGCAAGCAAGCATTTAACGATTCCAGTATAAAAAAAATAGCTGTCATTACCATTCATTTTCCCATATACTTGCAACTGTTAAAAAGCTTGAAACTCAAGGTTTGGCGTTGATTGAATCTATTCAGTTAATGGATAAAATCCGACAACTGAACTCCTTATTGCCGAAGTATTACCGAGCAACTTAAAGAAAAGTTCGAAAACATTTTGAACGTTAACCCAGGCTTTGAACCTTTGTGTCAAATTATTAGTTTTATAAATGGGACAGGCAAGCTTTTGCCAGAAATAATAAGTGCCAAAGTAGCACCCAAATTCAAATACTGCCCAAGTACCTCAGTTGACGTAGAACGTCCTTTTCTGTTTATAAAAATATTCTGAGCGATTGAAGACAGAACCTTACTAGCGAACATTTGGAACAGTATCTGATCGTTTCTGTTTACAATAGTAGCTAAATGTAGAATATTTTAATTTGCGAACAATACTGTTGTCTGATACTTATTGATAATGTATCATTTATCAGTGATAAATGTATAATACAAATACTAATATTATGTTAATTTAGAAATAAAAATCTATTAAAGTAATAATTATGTTGTTTTTTTATTATTTGGTATTGCATATATTGACATTTTTCATGTATATTTTAAGCATTTTTCATGCATATTTGCATGCATATTTCAAGTATGTTATGTTGCATATAGTCCGGTCTCTAGTTATAAGAGAAGACTGAGAAATCTCGTCATTCTCATAGAGTTTTAACAGAACATACATACAGGGCCTATATCTTGAAATGAAAAGTCCAACCAAAGAGATCGTCAGCTTTAACAGGTCGATAAGTTCATTAGCCTTGATTTCGAAAGAAAACAAGACATAGAACAGGAGTGTTCATACGTGTACGTTCTTTCATTCACTTATCAAACCAATGAAGAAATTTTGAGAAAATATATAACACATCTTTAAAGGCAATAGCTATATAAATTCTGCCTGCTTATGTTTGTGCTCGCGGAACTCGAAAAATAGTCGGCCGATTATTATGAAAATTTGTAAATACAGGTTATAAATTACGGAGAGTGTTTTGCCACTATTTATTATTCTCTAAAACTATTAGATGTAGGAGTTCACCGGAAACAAACATTTATAAATACCTCTAGCGATCGCAGCTTTCTATGTTTCACAACAAAACTCAGTATATGTTATTAGTAGGGCAAGGCATTTAATGATCTATAAATTGGTAAAAAATGCAAAATAAGAAATGCATTTATGCCCTAAAAAATGCAAAAAATGACCGATAAAAATTAAGAATTACCAATAAAAATACTATTTATTAGATTAAGTACTCACTTGATTAATGAATTACATAAAATGTAACATAACATCAAAATATTAAAAGAAAAGTAATTAAAAATACATATTACAGTACCTTTTATTGCAGAAAATCCATTTCAGTTACACAGTACACTTTTACAGCAATTTTGAATTGCAATTAACAATCAGAATAAGGGTAGAAGCTAGCATAAGCTCTACGAAATTGAATAAAATTCCAACAAGTCGGCAAGTTCATTATGCACATACCTTGAAAAATGGGGGTAATAGTTAGCAAAATAATTACTTAATTCCAAGAAATTGTATTGGCAAGGAAAAATACTGAATTATAATAAAAATCTTAAATCAAATACAAATAATGTCACAGCCTTCTGGAAAAGTGTAAAAAATGCTCAAAATGACCTAAAATTGCCAAAAAATTACGCAATCCTAAAAAAGTTAAGAAAATGCAAAAAAATGTCCTAACGAATTGCTTTTATTTAATCCGTTTTTAATGCCGTAAATGTTCATATATGCAAGCAATGTTTCAACCTTCGTAAGAAAAAGATGCAAAATCATTAATTGCCTTGCCCTAGCTATTACAATAAACCAAGGTAGATGTTGTCCAAAAATAAGCGAAATACTGTCATTAGAAGTGGGGGTTTACCTGAAATCCGAAATTAAAAATTTACTCCAGCAACCATGTTCGGTTCGTTGCAATATATGCCTATAATTCTCCTTTAACTCAATCTACTAAAATAAAAACACAGAGCACACGTCGGTATTCGATAGTATATAGTAAGATAATAATAATAATAATAATAATAATAATAATAATACTTTATTTATTCTGGCAGAGTTAAGGCCATAAGGCCCTCTCTTCCACTCAACCAGCACAAATACAAATAAATATTCGACAATTATAGATATACACTGTACTAATTATAAACAGTTAAAGATACAATAAATGTAGCAATGTAAATGTCATGTACAAACAACATTTCATAGGGTAATAACAATAATGATACGATAATAATAATAATAGTAATAATAATAATAATAATAATATAAATATGATACATTATACGGGAAACACCAATTAATATATATATCTTACACTGGATAATAATGAAGTCGAGTTTAGAGCAAATATAAATTTAGATTTCTTTTAAAAGATGCCAATGTCCGGCAGCCCCTTATTTCTTGTGGTAGGGAATTCCAGTTGCGAGAAGTGGAGATGGTATATGACATGGAGTTATGTGATGTCCTATGGTTGCGGTATATTAAGTAAGAGACTATGTTGTAATCTTGTGTGTTTAAGTTATGGTTTGAGGATAGATACTGGAAACGGGATGATAAATAATTGGGAATCGAGGTATGTAGGATCTTAAATAGGAGAATTAGACAGTGCGATTTTCTTCTCTCTTTTAGATGTAGCCATGACAATTCGTGGAATAATGGAGAAATGTGATCGTATTTTCGAACATTAAATATGAATCTGATACACATATTATGGACACGCTGCAGTTTGTCCGACAATCCGTCACTTATGTCAGTTAGTAGAACGTCACAGTAGTCAAAATGCGGCATCACTAAAGTTTGGATTAAAATTCTTTTAAGAGTTGTAGGAAGATACATCAGAGACTGAATGGGTTTATTATCAGAATGTTCTTACCTCAAATTTAATTTAACAGTGGTGAGTGATAATATTTATATTTAACCTTTTTCTCCTTCACATAATATGTTCTTATATATTTAGATCAGATTTTTAGTATAAGACAGATTTTAGAAAATAAATGGGAATATAGGCCTAATGGTACTGTATATCAACTATACGTAGACTTCAAAAAAGCATATGATTCAATTAAGAGGGAGAAGTTATATAGTATCCTGCTGAAGTTCGGAATTCCTAAAAAGTTAGTTAGACTTATACGAATGTGTCTAAATGGCACAAAGAGTAGGGTGCGTGTAGACAAATATTTTTCAAACACTTTGAAATCCAGAATGGGTTGAAGCAAGGAGATGCACTATCTCCTCTACTATTTAATTTTGTACTAGAGCATGCCATTAAATCTTTAGAGAATGAGGAAGGCTTACAACTCAATGGTATTAATAAGCTGTTAGTTTATGCTGATGATGTAGTATTATTGGCCGATAGCAAGGAGATACTAAAGGACAACATGCACACACTATTGAGTAACACTAAGAAATTAGGACTGGAAGTAAATATCAATAAAACTAAATATATGGTCACACGTAGAAATACATTATATAATGGAAATGGACAGCTAATGACAAATGAGGGAAATTTTGAGGAAGTGGCTGAATTCAAATACCTAGGAACAATAATCACAAATAGGAATGAGATACACAAATAAATTAAACATAGGCTCAATTCTGGAAATGCGTGCTATTATGCATTGCAGAGACTCTTGATGTCCCAACTCCTTTCAAAAAACGTTAAACTGAAAATATATAAAACTATTATTCTACCAGTTATATTATATGGGTGCGAAATATGGACTCTTACTTTAAGGGAGGAAAGGAGATTACAGGTATTTGAGAATAAAGTACTTAGGAAAATTTTTGGACCAAAGAGAGATGAACAGACAGGTGAATGGAGAAGACTACATAACAATGAACTACATGGTCTTTATAGGAAGCCAGATATAATAAGAACAGTCAAGTCTCGTAGACTGCGATGGGCAGGACATGTTGCACGAATGGCGAATGAAAGACTTGCATGGAAGCTTCTTGTAGGAAAGCCAGAGGGAAAACGCCCAGTTGGTAGACCAAGAATGAGGTGGAGAATAACATTAACTATGATTTGAGGGAAGTAGATTATACAGGGAATGATTGGAAAGGATTAGCTCAGGATAGGCATGTATGGAGAGCTTATGTCCGCGCGTCCATGAACCTACGGGTTCGATAGTGCCAGTGAGTAAGTAAGTATATTTCCTGTTCTACTCAAATTATACTTTTATCGCCCAACCATTAAAAAAAAAGTTTAGTTCTAAAGCAAGAAACTGAAGATGTTAAGAAACCTATTCTCAACCTTTGATCTTTCAACAAGTGTATATAACCTATCGTTAAACTGAACTAGAACATTTTTAGGAGTAATATTAATTCCTTCAACACTATGATTAGATCCCTCTAACAAACTCACTGTGCTGTAGCCACTGATTCTCCGGAGTTGACGTTTTCACGACAGTGTTGCCGATATGGATATTCAGTGGGAGTGGCAGCTTTATGTATGCAGACTTACAGATGACAACGTCTCAGCAATTTCAAACCTTACTAGCGCGCTATAGCTGCGTCATGAGCAGTGATTGATTGTGGCAGACATCTACTCCCAGACAACCATATCCTTATTGGCAGTAGAGGGCGAATTATCCCTTTACCCCTCATATTACCTAAACTTCAGAGCCGGAGAATGACGGCTCGGGTATAATTAACTCACTGGCACTATCGAACCCATGGGTTCGTGGCCCGCGGACATAAGCTCTCAACACATCCTTATCCTGAGCTAAAGTTTTCCAATCATCCCCTGTATAATCGACTTCCTTCAAATCATGTTTAATACATTTCTAGCATCTCATTCTTGATCTATTAACTGGCCGTTTTCCCTCTAGTTTTCCTACAAGAAGCTTCATTCCCCATTCGTGCCACATGCCCTGCCCTTCGCACCATTGCAGTCTACGAGACTTGAATGTTCTTATTATATCTGGTTTCCTATAACTCACTGTTAAGTAGTCTTCTCCAGTCGTCTGTCTGTTCATCTATCTTTGATCCAAAATTTTCCCTAAGAACTTTATTTTATCAAATACTCGTAATCTTCTCTTCTTCCTTAAAGTTAGAGTCAATTTTTCGCATCCATATAATATAACTGGGAGAATAAAAGTTTTATATATTTTCGGTTTCACGTTTTTTGAAAGGAATTGAGATGTCAAGAGTTCCTGCAATGCATAACAGCATGCATTTCTAGAATTGAGCCTATTTTTAATTTATTTGTGCATCTCATTCCTATTTGGAACTATAGTTCCTAGGTATTTGAATTCAGCCACTTCTTCAAAATTTTCCTCACTTGTTATTAACTGTCCATTTCGATTGTATAATCTATTTCTATACGTGAACATATATTTAGTTTTAGTGATGTTTACTTCCAGTTCCAAATTCTTAGTGTTAGCCAATAGAGTGTGTGGGTGTGTGTGTGTGTGTGTGCGTGTTGGTCCTTAGTTTATTGCATGTTATTAGCTGTCAAGCTATAGGAACAACATAAATTAAAAGAAGAAAACACATGATAGGGATGAGGAATCATTACAGAATACGGTACTATGTCAATTTTTCGCATCCATATAATATAACTGGGAGAATAACAGTTTTATATATTTTCGGTTTAACGTTTTTTTAGAGAAGTTGGGATGTCAAGGATCCCTGCAATGCAAAACAGCACGCATTTCTAGAACTGAGCCTATGTTTAATTTATTTGTACATTTCATTCCCGTTTAGAATCAATGTTCCTAGGTATTTGAATTCAGCCACTTCTTCAAAATTTCTCTCATTTGTCATTCATTATCCATTTCCATGATATAATCTATTTCTACATGTGAACATGTATTTAGTTTTATTGACGTTTACTTCCAGTCCCAAATTCTTAGTGTCAAGAGAGAGAGAGAGAGATAGAGAGAGAGAGAGAGAGAGATAGAGAGAGAGATGGATAGAGATAGAGAGAGAGAGAGTGAGAGAGAGAGAGAGAGAGAGAGAGAGAGAGAGAGAGAGAGAGAGAGAGTGTGTTGGTCCTTAGTCTATTGCATTTTATTAGCTGCCAAGCTATAGAAACCGGCTCAACTGCACTTCTACTATCTCAAAAATTTTCTGTTATATTGTTGTAAACTATAGCTTTTGTTCTGTACTTACCATCATTTTCTAATATTTTAAAACAATTTTTATAACATTATTAGACAATTTTAAAGTATTTATTTAAATACGCAAATCGCAATATTATGAGACTGTTAGACTGTTGACGGTAACTGCTATTTTCTCCACAGAGTATATTACTTAGTCTATGATTTTTCTATCGCTGTTTTGGGTTATCGCTGGTTGGATCAGCGTTAGGGAGTGATAAGTAAGTGTACACCCATTTTTAATAAACTTTGGTAACTCACTACGATGTTCGTGGGTTATCATTTAATGATAACGTTATCGCTGCTACTTTAACTGCTACCGTGTATTCGCAGTTTTGAGATAGTGTAAGTGCAGTTTTTTCCATAGAAACCATATAAATTAAAAGAAAAACACATCATAGGGATGTACGGCCTTGTAGAATACAGCATTTCTGTTGCACTGTTACTAGAACTAAAAAAAAAAATAAACGCAGGGTTAGAAGAACTGATAAATTTGTTTATGTAGTGAAAGGGGAATTTGGCTTAGATGATGACCCAAAGCTTACGCTCTCCAGAATATAATGGCGAGGCTTATTATAATCTGCGCGAGTAGATAAAGACAACGGGGGATGTTTTCAATAAGCTTCATCGTCAAATGAACCTGCATTTCTGCAACGTATTACTGCAGAGAAGGTTGCACATGCAACGCACAGTGGCTTAATAGCGCCATTAAACAATATTAATGATGCACAATGGGGTATAACAATGTATTTACAGGACCTGCTGGATGGCAACATCCTTGCCTTGTTTCCAGCTGAGTGGAAAAACGTAGTATGATAGAAGAGCGATTTGTACAATAAATAATATTTCACATTATTTCCTAATGTCTTTAATCATCTCCTTCAGTCTGGTATTAATATATTCTATATTGTTTTATTTTATTTTCCCTTGCTGTTATTTTTATATGCCAGAATTTATTTTATATCTTCAAACTGGCTCCTACATTTATTTATTTTGGTTTCCCTCTCTGTAAAAAATTTGCAATATATACCGTATATATACACAGAATTTTAATATTTACACATCTTTCTGTGCCTAAAGTTTTATTTTTCTTCTCCACTCGTCTCTCTCCATCCAATTCATGTTCTCCAGTCCTCTTGCTCTCATTCCAGTTCTTATTTCCTGCATCCACGAGTTTCGAGGTCTTCCTCTCCTCATTTTTCCAGGTGGACACCATTCCAATGTTTTCCTGGGTAATCTTTCTTCTTGCATTTGTCGTACGTGCCCATACCCAATTTAATTGCTTATACCGTATATAATCTACTATTGAATAACCAATATTCATTTTTTCTCTTATGACAGTATTTCTTATTTTGTCTAATTTTGAACAACTTGCTGCTCTCCACAACATATCCATTTCCATCGACATAAGTTTTTTGTTGAATTTCCAAACTTCAGCTCCATATGTGACAGTACTTCTCACTATTGAATTATATATTTGTACCTTATTTTTCCTGGTTATATGTCTGTTCCATGAGACTCCATTCATCATTGCTGTTATTGCTCTACCTTTATTTATTCTGTTCTTAATATCACTTTCTTGTTTATCCCCCTTTATATAATTTTACTCCCAGATACTCAAATTCTTCACATCCTCTAATATACCCCTTTTTCATCTTCTAATATCAAATCTTCAGTTTCGGCTCAACATCCCATATAACATGTTTTTTCTAAATTTATTTTCAAACCCCAGTTATCGTATTCGTCCAATAATTTTCTTAACATAAACTCCATGTCTTCATACTCTTGAGCAATTATTATCTGGTCATCCGTAAATAACCGTGTATATCTTGTATCTGTTGATCCATCTCCAAGCAATTGGTACTCCCTTTCCAGAATATTTTTTGCTCCAGTTTGACAATGCCTTGTGTATAAATATCTTAAATAATGTTGGTGACATACTACAACCTTGACGAAGGCCTTTGGTTACTTTAATTTCTTCTGATATAATTTTCCAATTTTAATTTTAGATACTGCATTTTTATACAAATTTTTTATTGCAATAATAATTGTATAATTTATGGCCATATCTTCTAGTGCTTCCCACAACTTTTGTAAAGGTACAGTGTCATATGCCTTTTCTAAATCCACAAATGTGAAATGAACTTGTTGGTTGTTATTATTCGTCTTTTCAATCAATTGTTTTATCACAAATGTGTGATCAATTGTAGATCTCTCAGACCTAAAGCCTGCTTGTACTTCATTCTCCTTAAATTATATTAGGCCTATTTATATAACTGAACTGCGCCAGAGCATGAGGACTTTCTCATTCGAGTGTCAATATTGTGTACAAAAATTATTTGTGAATAAAATTTATTCTTATTATTCTTATAGTATATCTTTAAACTTCTTCCGAGCTACACTCTAATTGAAACCAGGAAGTTATTACAGACCTTACGGGCTAAGCCAGTGCTCCCCTATGTACAGGGGGTAGATGTTGCCAAGCTCATAATAACGGTATTTGTTTGTTTAGGGAGGGCTGGAGGGGCAAGGTTAGCAATACTTTTTCCAAATCTATGTACTATACATTTAAAAAATATATTTTTTCTTTTACGGCATGCAAACTAGTTTTATAGTAAATATGAGAGTCGACACTTTCACACAAGATAGTACAGGTTCGAACTAGCTCAGTGACAGGTGGTAACTGTTTTTTTTTAAGAGGGGGTGGCATGGACGGCTACAACTTACAACTCCTTACCTGCTGTGTTGCATACTTCAGTTTTATTTAAGGATTTCTCTCAAGAAAATACCGTTAAAATGGCAACCTAGTTCCCTATTCCAAACACACAATAACTTTCTGGGTTGAATCTGACTTTAGGTTTCAGTTGTAATGTAAACGAATTAAATGATTGCATTTTCATTGGTCAAATAATGGTTTTACCATTCAGCGTGTAAGAAAATGGTAGATCACTAACACTCGAAATAAATTAAATAAAAATAATTATTATCTAGCACATGTTTGTATAAGTTATATGGCAGAATCTTAATATATAATTACAATTTTAAAAACATTAAATAAGCAGCCATGTCACATAATATCAAATCAAACCCGTCAGTATATTAAAACAGCATCTACATAATATAATCAATTTAGGAGTTTTTTTTTCAACATTTGTAATATTCAATAGCAGAAATTAAGAATTGATTCCTAGCTTGAAAAACTTTTAAAGTGGCCATTTTCATAAATACCACAAATAAACCCTTATTCACACAAAGAATAAAAGAAACTGGCCTTGAACCCGTCAAAGTTGATAGGAGAAGAAGTTAAAATAGTATCTGTTCAAGGGCAGCACCAATTAAATAAGATATTAACAGGGTCCACTCAAACAATAGGGTTCACATTACCAGAACTTGCCTATAATTAATGTGTTTTTATTTGTTGTTGTGTGACTGATTTTATTGTATTGGTATTTGGCTGTCAGAAGATGTGAAAACATTGTAACCTGACTAAATAATAAAATAAAGTTGTATAAAGTTGAAATGTGAATTCATAACATTTAGAAATATATATTGATATTTTTACAATAAAATAGAAAATATTGATGTGCGAGTTTGTTCAAGAGTTTTTGTTGAAATTTGTTTGAAATATGAACCTCTCTTTATTAAAGTTTAATTTTTCCATGCGGAAAAAAAATATAATATTCCTTTCAGTTCATATTTACATTAATATTTGAATTTCAACCAATTGATATTTAATAGTAACGATGTAACTCCAACATTATTTTCATTGTTTACGTCAATGAAATGAAGTTTTTAGGAAGGATTGCAGGCTACAACACTGAGAAAACGAAATAAACGATCATATTTTTAAGAGCGGAATCTTGAGCCATATTATACAATTTCAAAGTTAAAGGACAGAGATAAAAAAGGAGGAGATTCCATAAATTGAGTTTTGATCGAATTAAAGAGAAAAACAATGTAAAGCTTAAAATAATCGCTTTATAAAAAAGACTAGGCCTATCTGTTGTGAAGTTATACTACAATCCATTGTGAGTAAGGACCTTCAAGCTTCGTCACGTCATGGAGTTTTAATAAAAAAATCTTACATTTGATTAATGTATGATAATTAATAATAATTACAAAAGAGGAAATTGGATGTACAAATATTCAATTACGGATTGAACAGACAAGATTTATATAATACCTAAATTCGATATGGTGGGAAAATAATATTTCCTAACATTCAATGTTCCTAGGGACAAGTCACTGTGTTTGAACCTTTGGCAAGAATTATCTGAAGTAGTTTTCGCCCGAGTATTTTACCTCCGGGAAATTTTACCCCAGTGGAAACCACGTCCGCGTTTCCTCACGGTTGTATTTTTACATTGAAAGGTCGCCCTAATAATATATCGAGGAGCACAAAATGATACAAGGGAAAGCTTAGCTCAAAATAGTATATGCTACAACAGTGAATTAGGCCCTACGGGTTGTGAATGAAACACAAAAATCTACGAGACTTAATTGTTCTTATTATGTGTGGTTTCCCATAAAGATCATGTAGCTTACTGTTATGTAGTCTTCTCCATTCACCTGTCTGTTCATCTCTCCTTGGTCCAAAAAAATTCCTAAGAACATTATTCTGAAATACTCGTAATATTTTTTCCTCCCTTGAAATAAAAGTCTACGTTACGCATCCATCTATGTTACGTATCCATATAACTGGGAGAATTATATTTTCATATATTTTTCAGTTTAACGTTTTTTGAGAGGAGTTGGGACAATAATCCCTGGTAATGCATAATAGCATGCATTTTCAGAATTAATAATAATAAAATTAATAATATATATGCCTGTAATTTGTTCACTATTTTCCAATGAGTTACATCACTCTTGCAGCAAATTATGAACTGTTTTGTTAAAATATTATTAGGGAAATCCTCCTTTATGCAGGAAAGAGATGGAATATGCTTGTTCCCCAGATTTAATACCGGTATTTATGGATTACACAGGAATGGACCCCTACCCACAGCTTCCCTTAAATAACTCACCAAGAATTGTTATTTTCCTCCTTAAGACGTGGGTATAATTACTTGAGAAACATTGTTTTAATGTTGGTATTTAAGTGGTAGATCGGCAGCTGCTCCAATCGAATAGCATGCATAGTTTACCTATCAAGTTGTGAGTTCTCTCAAGCTTCCTTTCTCAACACCAGTAGAGTACTGGTTCATACTCTTCTCCGGTACCAAAGGTTCGCGAGTTCAAACTCAAGGTGGGATCGATACGTTTTTAAAGACTTGCATAAAATATACAATTGTAATCCCATATCGCACTCAATATTTCCAATGTATAAATACTTTACTTAATACAGGCTTTCCACTTTACAGCAGTTTGCCCTTAATTTCTGCTTTCCAGAGATTTCTATCTCCCCATTGTCCATCTTCCATACCCCTCTTCATCATGATATCATATATTCCCTCGTACCATGTTCTTCTATTTCTCCCCCTCTTCCTTCTGCCTGGTACCATCCAATCTAAAACTTGTTTAGGCCACTGTTCATCCGACATCCGTTGTACATGTCCATACCACTGTAAAGCTATCTTTGTTATCCTATCATAACAGCTGTATAAGTTCTATGTCTAAATAAATATCCATCATCCATAGTAATTCTGCCCGAGGGCAGGTCTTTCACTGCAATCATAGCATTTACATGCTATGCTTTGCAGCTTTACTAGGGAATTATAGGTGTGATAGCTTCCCGTTGCTTTCCACACCGGTGAAGGATGATGATAATGATAAGGATGAATGGCCGGATGATTTTCGGGGACGGATGGACCCTGAGCTTCCTGAAATTTGTCTCGGTGAGGAAAACCCGAAAAAACCTCACCCAGGAGACTGTCCCGACCGGGAATCGAACCCGGGCCCGCTGCGTGACAAGGCAGCTCGCTACCTCGAGACCACAGCGGCGGATTAAATAAATATAGTGAATACATTTGATATATGATAACTGTGGATCCCCTGTCGTAGATTTATGGTACGTAAAATAAAACATCTTCTCCATGAGCAACATAGGCTATATGGAAGATCCTTGTACTCATATGAACATTATGTCAAACATAAATTTTATGCTGATAATGTAGTATTATTAGGCGATAGCGAGAAGATACTAAAAGCCAACTCTCTCTCTCTCTCTCTCTCTCTCTCTCTCTCTCTCTCTCTCTCACACACACACACACACACACAATTGAGTAATACTAAGAAATTTGGAGTAAACATCAGTAAAACCACATATATGGTCACACATAAATTTTGAAGAAGTGGCTGAGTTTGAATATCTAGGAACAATAATTACAAATTAAACATACGCTCAATTCTAGAATTACAAGCTATTATGCATTACAGAGACTAGTATCCTCCCAACATTCTCAAAACATATATATATAACTGTTATTCCATTTACATGGATGCGAAAAATGGACACTTTCTTTAAGGGAGAAGAAAAGATTACTAGTATTTGAGAATAAAGTTCTTAGGAACATTTTTGGAACAAAGAGGCGTCTCAAAAATTTTCTTCCTACAGCTCTTAAAAGAATTTTAATTCAAACCTTAGTGATGCCGCATTTTGACTATTGTGACGTTCTACTAACTGACATAAGTGACGGATTGTCGGACAAACTGCAGCGTGTCCATAATATGTGTATCAGATTCATATTTAATGTTCGAAAATATGATCACATTTCTCCATTTTTCCACGAATGGTCTTGGCTACATCTAAAAGAGAGAAGAAAATCGCATTGTCTGATTCTCTTATTTAAGATCCTACATACCTCGATTCCCAATTATTTATCATCTCGTTTCCAGTATCTATCCTCAAACCATAACTTAAACACAAGATCACAACATAGTCTCTTGCTTAATATACCGCAACATAGGACATCACATCACTCCATGTCATATACCATCTCCACTTCTCGCAACTGGAATTTCCTACCACAAGAAATAAGGGGCTGCGGAACATTGACAACTTTTAAAAGAAATCTAAATTTATATTTGCTCTAACCTCGACTTCATCATTACCCAATGTAAGGTATATATATTAATTGGTGTTTCTCGTATAATTTATCATATGCATACTATTATCATTACAATTATTATTATCATCATTATTATATTATTACGAGTATTATTATTATATTATTATCATTATCATTATTATTATTATTATTATTATTATTATTATTATTATATTATTATTATTATCGTATTATTATTGTTATTATCGTATAAAATGTTGTTTGTACATGAAATTTACATTGCTACATTTAATGTATCTTTAACTGTTTATAATTAGTATAGTGTATATCTATATTTGTCAAATATTTATTTGTATTTGTGCTGGTTGAGTGGAAGAGAATGCCTTATGGCCTTAACTCTGCCAGAATAAATAAAAAATTATTGTTGTTATTATTATTATTATTATTATTATTATTATTATTATTATTATTATTATTATTATTACTATATAAATAGACAGGCGAATAGAAAAGACTACTTTACCGTGAGCTACATGCTCTTTACAGGAAACCAAATATAATAAGAACAGTTAAGTTTCGTAGACTGCGAATGGTAGGACATATGCCACGAATAGGGAAAGAAAGAGGTGCATGGAGGCTTCTTGTAGGAAAACCAAGGGAAAATACCCAGTTCGCAGATAAAGAATGAGGTGGGAGAATAACATTAATTATGAATAAAGGAAGTAGATTATGCAGGGTTTGATTGGAAAACATTAGCTCGGGATAGGGATGTAAAGAAAGCCTTATGTCCGCGCGGCCATGAAACTGCCGGTTTGATAGTGCCAGTGAACTAGTTTGTTATAGAGGAACGCGATCATCGATTTCGGGTCTCCCGGTCTTAATAACTAGTTTTCCTAACCTGCTAAGTATCCAAATTCCTCACTATAGTGTGTGTTCTCCTGTCCTATATACTGGTTAAAACCCCATGAGAAAATGTTTTCTTTCATGGAGAAAAGAACCACCGTGCCTTGCGTAAATCTACGCCAAAGACATGATGCCTTCGATTGCTCATCACGGTGCGGAACTCGTAAAAGGGACTTTTATTCTTCTTCTTCGGCTTTCCCCCACTTAAAGGTTTGTCGTCTTCAGTTTTCATTTATTTCTATCATTCCAATCTCCTTCTTCAAAACTCCTATCATTCATTATAGTTCTGACGTAGGTTTCCCATTTCCATCTTGGTCTGCAACGTTTATTTCTTCCAGGGGGTGACCATTGGTATATATATATTTTTTTTGGTCATCTTTCATCTTCCATTCTCTGTATATGGCCATACTATTTACGAGTTTGATTTTCAATCCTCTTAACAGCAGATGTTGTGACATTCATTTCTCTCCAAAGGAATTGATTTTTTTATTTTATCCTGTCTTTTTTTTTTTGCAGGCTTCTTCTTAGATAATAAAATTCAACTGTTCTAATTTTATTATTTTGTAATTCCTTCAAGACCAAGTTTCACTTCCATATGACATAATACTCTGTATTATGCACTTATAAATTTACATTTATTTTCCTTTGTAATATTTTTGTTCCAAATTATTCCATGTAATATCTTAGTTGCATTTTTTGCCATTGCAAAAAAAATTGCAATGGCAAATTTTTAATTCTTAAAAAGAAACTCAAACCTTAAATAAGAGACCTGTAGCAAAATTAATATTACTTACTACGGGTGTTTCCTCCAATTTCACCATTTATTTTGCGATTTTCTTTACCTCTCATGATTTCATTTGGAATTAGGTACAATATTGTTTAATAATTGAATCCCTTTGTTAAAATAACAATTTGAATTGAATATTATTTTTAATCTGTATAGATACTCTTATTTCATCTTACTTATGGATATTCAATGACGTCAGGTTGACTAAGCTTCAACGATACAATAGACGTCACTGTGAGTTCTGAACAGCGGTCACATGTAAACATGACCAGAATTCAGATTTACAGGTAAAGTATACTTCGGTGGAATATAAAAGTTGCGCACTGACTGTTCGGAACATTTTAAGTGAAATATAGGCCTAACTAATGTAAAACTAACTATTCTAATCCCCTTCCCTCTGACGCCATGTTCAATTATCGCATCAACTCTAAGCTGATATCGTGTTTACGAAGGAATTGTTCCATATATTTTTATGGATATTTTAAAATATATGGCGTTTTAAGAGCTTTAGATGTAACCGTTACTCTGTGTGTTTCTAGCGCGTTATGTAATGTGTTTTTAAAGAAAGAGAATATTCCGTTGATTATCATAATGGAAATATGGTGTTTGTGGTCTATTAAGCCACAATGCTTCCTGATATTTCTCTCACTGCCGTGGAACCTCTTCCCCCGTCAAAAAAATCCATGATAGTTGTCCTGGCAGAAGATCAAACCTGGGCCTTCAGGTATCATTCATTATCAAGATTTGTTAGAAAATATAATTATATCATCAGCAACATCGAAGATTAGACCTTAAGGTCTGTTCCGATCTCTAGTTAGAATTGGTCTGTCCATATTTTACTGGGTGTTGCTACATTTCTTCATCCTAGTGAAAGTGAGATTCTATTGTTATCCATTCTATTGATGTGGTTCATCCACTCGTTTCTTCATGTGCAGTCCTATCTAATAGGTTGAATGTATTTAGTTATCTTCGCATATCTTGATTTCGTTTCCGATTTGTTTTTGTATACCCAACCACACTCCTCAAAAACTTCATTTCTGAAGTTTCTTATTCTTCGTTCCTGGTAAATAATTATTGGATCTAGGCTTTCACGGCCGGAGTTGCTATGATGATCTGGGCTGTAAGGCCATGGTCTCGAGGCTTGAAGTTCCTCGACGTTTTGCCAGACGTAGTCTCTGGCGAAACGTCGGCAAGCCTCGAGACCACGGCCTAAAGTCCGGAAATCTTCTTCAAGATCATCATAATTATTGGATCTGTTAATTATAAGTCTAAATGTTTTCCCTTTAGTTTAACCTCAACCCTTTGTACGTACCTTTATGTACATGATTTTTAACTATTTTGGACTATGGACTAAACGGATACATTTTGACCACGCAAGGACATGGAAGATCTCGCCGACTGATAGATAATTCAATTTCAGGGCTTTCTCCAAGACAACATGATCAAGACTCATACAAAACAATACGAATATAATAATGTGATGTACAAATTATGTTCTGGGTAATTTTAACCTCAATTTTCCTAACATTTGACTTACAGGTGTAGAAACCCTCCTAAATAAAAACAGCGTTCCATGCAACCTTGAAACCACAGCGGTGGACGTAAATTATTGTATGTTATATGGCATTTATTATGTAAATCGGAATTAACGTGGTTTCCATGCATGTGAGTTTGTTTATTTTAATTTTATAATTAAATTCAGCCTACAATAAACTAAATGTCAAAGTTCTTATCCACAAACTCACTTTCATTTGATCGTTAAGGAAAATCGAAATTATTTGACCTAAAACCACGTCACAATATTTAGTTTACGTGACATTGAAAAAGAGAAGTTATCTCTGACATAAAACTTTTTATGATCCTTCTTTGGAGTAGACCACAATTTTATATATTTATGGAAAAAATGGCGGTAATAAACACGAAAACTCCGTTAAATGTAGCTAAAAGCAAACTCAATCTCCAGAACGATATAATTATCGTTAGTTTACTCTCTAAGTAACCACAATATTGTACAGAGCCACTGTTTTTTCGATGTGCCAAAAACAAACGGCCCGTCCACCGGATTGGAAATAAGTCTTCGGCCGGTAAAGTCTAATGTATACAACCACTCATTTCAAGCGCACGATATTCTCAACTTCAATTTGAGCCTCTTAGAAGCCAAGGGGTACAAGTGATCAAATTACTAATTTTTTAGTTAAATGTCGATTTTTAGTAGTTAAAGCAATTAGTTAAAATTGAGTGGCCAATGGATAAAATAAATAAAACTAATTATACGGACACACATGGAAAAAAAATATATAATGGAAATGGACAGCTAATGACAAATGAGGGAACTTTTGAGGAAGTGGCTGAATTCAAATACCTAGGAACAATAATCACAAATAGGAATGAGATGCACAAAAAAATTAAACATAGGCTCAATTCTGGAAATTCATGCTACTATGCATTACAGGGACTCTTGACTTCCCAACTCCTTTCAAAAAACGTTAAACTGAAAATATATAAAACTATTATTCTACCAGTTATATTATATGGATGCGAAACATGGACTTTTACTTTAAGGGAGGAAAGGAGATTACGAGTATTTGAGAATAAAGTTCTTGGAAAAATGTTTGGACCAGAGAGAAATGAACAGACAGGTGAATAGAGAAGACTACTTAACAGTCAACTACATGGTCTTTATAGGAAGTCAGATATAATGACAACAGTTAAGTCTCGTAGACTAGGATGGGCTGGATATGTGGCACGAATGGGGAATAGAAGGCGTGCAGGTACGTAGGTCACTAGATAAGTTTTGAGATATGCAACAATGGGCCATGATAGAGTTCCCATACCTATCATATATTTTCGAACAACTCTCCAGCACATTCTATACACCGTTGCATCCTCTGGAACCATTTCTGGAAGCAGCCACGCCACTCGATCTCAGACATTGCACTAAGCTCCTCCAATAGCATCTTCTGGGCTAGGAAGTTGGTGTCCGCGCATGCAGTTCTTCACGTTCGGGAACAGGAGATCGTCGCAAGGGGCTAGGTCCAGACTGTAGGCTCAATGAGACATTAATTTCACAGGTGTCTTTTCCAGAAACCTAATTGTTATATTGGCTGTGTGCAAAGAGGTGGAGCAGAATTCCCCGCAGTCCAGTCTTTGGCCGCTTCTCCTGGATTTTTGAGAAGATTTTGGGGAGACAGACTTCTGTATACCATTTAGCAGTAACTGTCCACTGATCCTCTAGCACAACTGTAGCCAGATGACCACTTGTTGAGAAGAAAGTGGCCACCATTTTCTTCCCCACACTCCTAGACCTTTTGACTTTGGTCGGAGGCTGCTCATCTGGGAAGACCTATACCTATGATTGGTGCTTTGTTTCACGGTCATACTGCATATTTAAGGAGCATATTTTCTAAATATTTATGCATATTTAATGTTTTATTTTACATACTCTATTATTCACTTACGCTATGGCGTACCTCTATATAATTCAGCACCTTGTGGAAAGAGGAAGTTGTTTTGGATGCAACATATAGAAATAAACGTTTATAACATAGCTGTGAAGTATCTTATTGCAGTGATTATGTTAAAGTGAGTTTCTGAGTTGCTTCTTGTGAGTAATCCGTTCAGATCGATGGACTCAATGGCTTAGTTTGTAGTAAGAGGATTATACCCCCCCCTCCAATGCATATTAAATATGGATGAATATTTAGCACAAATCAGAGCATGAACACGGCTACACTTCCATACTTAAGACCATACGACCTTAATCTCAGCTCAAACCTAAAAGCCAAAAGTGGACAAGTGCTTCTCTATCATTAAGGTTAAGAGGTCGTTAATGCAAGTTTGCAACTTGTTGCAATGCTAATCTTTAACAATTAAGGCCTATTATCGTTGGTAAGATCTTCGAAGTGTCTGGGGAGGCAGATATAGAACAACTTATTTGATAATAGCCTAGAGCCTTCATGTCCCGCGCCATCGCTCGGGAGATCTAAGGGATGATTCTTTGGAGGACAGCTATAGGACACGCGCTGGTTCAAAACCCCAAGTAGGGAAATTATGTACATGGAATTTCGGTCAATAGGCCTATATGGAACCGCGGCCGCCCATTAACTAAACTAACTAACTCACTGGCACTATCGAATCCGTAGGTTCATGTCCGCGCGGACATAAGCTCTCCATACATCCCTATCCTGAGCTAATGTTTTCCGATCATATCTTCCTTCAAATCATGGTTAATGTTATTCTCTCATCCCATTCTTGGTCTACCTACTGAGAGTTTACCTTCTGGTTTTCCTACAAGAAGATTCAATGACCCTCTATCATTCCCCATTCGTGCCACATCCCATTCTTCGAGACTTAACTGTTCTTATTATATCTGGTTTCCTATAAAGATCATGTAGCTCATTGTTATGAAGTCTTCTCCACTTGTCTACTCATCTCTCTTTAGTCCAAAAAAAATCCTAAGAACTTTATTCTCAAATACCTAAGGCCTTAACTTTGCCAGGTAAAGTAATTTTTTTTTGCAAATGTCCCAGGTTGTCTTTCGACATTCCTGGTGTTCTCTCCTGGCATGGCGTACTTGTAACCCACTTCTGAGGTTGGGGCGCCTGGAAGGCAGGATTACGTTGCCCCGATGATATGATGGGTGATGATGATGATAGTGGTGTGCCAGGAGAGTCCCTAATCCTAAGCTTAATCTAAGATGAATATGAACGATGATGATTGCGATGGTCATATGATTTCGGGGACCGTTTAGGCCTTAAAACTTTCCTGACATTTGCCTTAGGGCCTACAGATGAGGAAAACCCCCGATAAAAACTTCACCCAGAAAAACTGTCCCGACCGGGGATCGAACCCGAGCCCGCTGCGTGACAAGGATCACGCTACATCGAGGCCACAGCGGTGGACTGAAAGTAAATATATGATTACCCCCTAGGGCAAGTCTTTCACTGTAAATATAGCATTTTGATGCTATGCTTTGCAGCTTACTAGGGAATTATAGGTGTGGTAGCTTCACGTTGCTTTCCACTTATTATTATTATTATTATTATTATTATTATTATTATTATTATTATTTGGGAGCACGCGGTAGCGCAGTCATTAAGGCGCTGCGCTACAAGTCAGAAAGTCGAGGGTTCAAGTCCCGGTGGGGTCAGGATTTTTAAACTGACCCAAACCTTCTGGCGGCACTATGGCCCTTGGGTCGACTCAGCCTATAACGGAAATGAGTACCAGACGCTTGTTATGGGGTAAAGGCGGCCGTCACGCAGGGCTGACATCAAGTGCCGATTGTCCAGAAAAAGTGGGAGCCTTAACCTCCTACTACTACTCGAAGGGCCTCCTGAGGCCTGTAGTGGGATTACTTTACTATTATTATTATTATTATTATTATTATTATTATTATTATTATTATTATTATTATTATTAGCAAGGATTTTAATGCACTAAAAGTTAAGATTGCGACATAGATAGTATATATTATTCAATTGTTTGTGTGTAAAACCAAGACAAAATACAGTCAGAAGTCTAACTTCTCATTATATTACTCAACTGTTTGTGTGTGAAACCAAGACAAAAAATAGTCAGAAGTCTTACATCTAATTATACTATATTACATTCTTAACTTTTACTGCATTAAAATCCGTGCCCCTTATAACAATTATTATTATTATTATTATTATTATTATTATTATTATTATTATTATTATTATTATTATTATTATTATTATGCACAGAAATGGATGTTTTAAGATCAGCTGGAAAATCTAGAATGGATAGAATACAAAATAAAGAAATAAGAGAAATTATGGGTGTACAAGAGGAGCTGGACATCATAGAAAAGAAAAGATTGCAGTGGTATGGTCATGTCAAACGAATGCCAGAGCAAAGATTGCCAAAAATTGTTATGGAATGGATCCCAATGGAAAGGAGGAAGAGAGGAAGACCGAAGAAAACTTAGATAGAAGGGGTACAAGCAGCTATGAATATCAGAGGAATGGAGGAAGATCAATGGATGGATAGAGAGGAATGGCGTTTGGTTTCCGGAAGACGGCGGCAGCTGCCATGATACCGGATGATGATGATTATTATTATTGTTATTATTATTATTATTACTATTATTATATTCCTTTCATCCATAAGAAATCGATAATGTAATTTGCTATGAGATAATTCATAATACTTTTGAAATAAGTGAATTATATTTTAATTAAATAATTTTTTGTAATTTTTTTTCAAAACGAGAAGAGTATGAAATAATGTAATCCAAAAAATACATTAGTAAAATAAACAAAACAGGAAACTTTGACCAAGTTGAATTAATTTCCAGGCAGGATGTCAAGATATTAAGCTAGATATTGAATTACATTGTTCTATTCAAAAGGAAATGAATTTTTTGCCGAAAAGTGAGAAAACAGTTTCATGCTACAACATATTTTTTGTGAAAGTTTCTCTGTATCTTGATGGAGTCCAACAGACTTAATTAAAATTATATATTGCCAGGAATTCATTTTAAATGAAACTTGTACCTCAGAGCTTAACTAAATAAAAAATCATGATTGCAACATTTTATTTAAAAATTTAATTATTGATCATGAAATGTGTGCTCTTATGCATTACAGGGACTATTGACGTTCCAACTTTCAAAAAAAGTTAAACTGAAAATATATAAAACTATTATCCTACCAGTTATACTCTATTGATGCAAAACATGAACTCTTACTTTAAGAGAGGAAATGAGATTACGAGTATTTGACAATAAAGTTCTTAGGAAATTTTTTGGACCGAAGAGAATGGAGAAGACTACATAACAGTGAACAGGAAGCCAGATATAATAAGAATAGTTAAGTCTCGTAGACTGCGATGGGCAGGACATGTGGCAAGAATGGGGAATGAAAGACGTGCATGGAAGTTTTTTTGTAGGAAAACCAGAGGGAAAACGTCCAGTTGGTAGACCAATAATGAGGTGGGAGAATAACATTAACTATGATTTGAGGGAAGTAGATTATACAGGGAATGATTGAAAACATTAGCTCTGGATAAGGATGTATGGAAAGCTTATGCCCGCGCGGTCATGAACCTACGGGATCGATAGTAGCAGTGAGTTAGTTAACAATAAACTAAAATGAAATAATATCCAAGAATTTCACAATACGTTCAAACAACACACAGAAATCAAGTGATCTAGCATCGTCCGCTACAGAAATATATAGAGTAAGAATGTACTGTGTATAGCTCAGACGTCCCTTAAGGAGAAATGGGTTTTCCTAGTGGGAGATTCTTAACCAAGCTAGTTTAGTTACGCTTATTCCCTATAAATGTGAATGTGTGACAAGTGATCTACACATCGCCTCCATGAGACATCTAGCAGCCAACTAAGATACTACTTGGATGGGGAGGGTCAATTAAATTTGTTCAGAGGCACTAATTTAGGCTCGAGGTACTTTTACGAGCCCGAAATTCTTCAGACTTGGGACTCACAACTATAAGTCGCTCCCGGAGGATCGTTTCTTGGAATTATTCCATCCTAAAAATCCATCTACCCCGGTCTGGTTTGAAACCGAGACCCTCGGAATATGAGGCGTGAATGGGCTATGTCCTCATGGCATTGTACTCGGGTCGAACCAATAAGATGTACAAGCTAGCGTTGTCGTGACTATTGCTTCTAACTATTTTTTGACAGCGAACACAATATAGTACTAATACATTGTTTAATTAACTGTACATCTTTCACTACCCATATAGACATTCCCCTCTATCCCTCTTTTTCAACCAATACTCATATCGCTTCGAATGGAGTTGGTATAAAAAAAAGTTACGTAATAACCAAACAACGAATTCGTGTAACGGAACGCCTCCCAAGGTTACAACTAAATAACCTGATCATGAGAATTCCTATCACAAGTTGACTGGAAGAGGAGCATTAACGTATAATTCCAGCGCAATGGAAAACACGGCTTTTTCTTCGCTGCAAAGCTATATGTTTCGTTTAGAGAGAATGTATGAGTGAATTGTGTGTCCAGTCTTAAACAATATAAAATTATGGATAGAGGATGTCAGTAACAATACAGCCTTTTGCTGAGGTTGGAAGAGGTCCCGAAAGGCCTACATGTTTTAAATATTTTATTACTTGAGAAGACTGTATTAAAAGATAAGCCTAGCTTACACAATTTTATAATTTTACTAGAAGTCCCGGCCACGCGTTGCTGTGGCTAAGGTATACGTTAAAAATTTAAATTAAGTTGCTGTCCTTCAGCCAGATTACTTAAAACTAATACTTACGCACGAAATTAATATTATTGAAAATAAAATAAATACTGAACACACTTAAATTATGAAATAATCAATATTTGTAATTCAATTGAAATTCGCGGTTGCAACAAAAGCACAGACTCTGGATCTCTCTTTGTTAAACAATAAACAAATTACCTTAACAAATTACCTTACACCGCCATCTGTTGAATCGTATGGAACTCACAGATAATTACACCGCCATCTGTTAGAATCGTATGGAAGTCACAGATAATTATAACTCTTTGTTAAATAATAAACAAATAATTTGCAATAAAAAATAATTCGACTATAAATTTAGTTATAAACTACCCTAAATCTCAAGTTGGATCAAACTGCACACAGTGTGCAAAATTTTAATAAAATCGGTTCAGTCGTTTAGGATTCCATCGCGGACAAACAACGTGACACGAAATTTTTTATATATTAAGATATTACGATTTATATATTGTGACTCTATATTGAATCAAATAGGCTATCTTGTAAATAATAATTATATTGTAGATGCACCATGTATATTTATGTTTATTGTAATTTAGATATAAGAATTTTTTTTGTATTTTTTAACTTGGTTGAATGGTAGATTTAAGGCCTTACGGCCTTAACCATGCCAGGTAAAATAAAGCTATTATTATTATTATTATTATTATTATTATTATTATTATTATTATTAACTCAACGGAATTTTACTATAAAATTAAATAGTATAGTCTTAAACGTTCGTATTGTCTAAGAGGTGGTCCTAGCATTTGACTGATCACTCATCGAAGGAGGTAGGAGGGAAAAAAGAGGGAATCGAAATTTCATCATTTTCTAATGTTGTAGGGAGAAGGTAAATCAATCAAGGCATTATCCAGCATAAAACCGGGCTGAGGAATTAGATGTCATTATTGTTCTTCGATGTGCCGGCCGACTAGGCCTGCAATATTATCACAGGGGCAGATGAAATGAAATAGAACGAAATTTATTAGATGAGCGTGGAGAAGTGGTAGAGGAAAACGGGAGAAACTTCGAGAAAAAAAAACTGCCCAGGCTCCGATTCGTCCACTACGAATCCCACATGGAATAATCGAGACAAGAACTTAGGACCCGGAGGTGGAGAGCGAGTGTCTTAATACTTTCATCAGGAAAACACCCAATAATAAGAGAGAGAGAAATAAATAAGTTAAATTGTTATCGCACACCTTTCTTAAAGCATTTGTAACCTTTTAATTCTTATATTTATCTATGGAGTTGTTTAGAGTTGGCAACAAGTTTATTACAATGTGTTTCAGGCAAAGAATGCAATCTGCTGTATCTAATCTCGTAGCACCTTAGCATGTGATAGCCGAATTGGACAGCTAACGTGAGACCAAGTCCTGATCAATAAAATAACAAGTTCTTATCTTGAGCAATATAAACAACAGGTTATGGTTCAAGGTAGTTCTAGGTGAAGTGCACTAGATCCGATATGGAAAATTCAAGCATGTAAATGTTTCAAGCACTGTTTATTTTTTTTTAGGTAGAATGATATGTATTAAATTATCACGCACTCATCTTTTCTCCTATATGCATAGACTTAATCTACGTGACTATTTAACTCATGCCCCAAATGGGAGTCAATGACCAATCACGTTTCAATGATTTCTGTATTACAACCAATCAGAGACGTGTTTCACGAAATAATTATCAACGTTAGGATTATCATATATTAAGCAAAGCTCCTCCTTTTTAATATTCTGAACAGGTCTGACCGTTATTTTGCAGTGACTGAGCCTATAACAAATACGGCTACCAGATTGTATATAATAGTGCTTACATGTCAACATTTGTAGCAATTGATTATACCACCAAAAAAAGAAACCACTGTTTGCACTTTCTTAAATGTATACGACATCAAAAATGAATTAATATACAGATTGATGTGTTTCATTTTTTCTCCACTAGAGAGCATTCTTACAATATTGCGTTCCTTTGGCAATAAATAGTATGATCTGGTTGCAGTGATAAACAAAAGAAGCAGTAGAAGCGTAGGCTACCTATCGTTTCTCATTAGTTTTCAAACATCACCGTTTACTTTAAATATAAAAATATTTTTAAATAACTGTAGTTAAATAATGATTTGTGAGTAAACAGCTTTATTTTATTCGTTAAATAGTCCTAACAAATGCCACTCTTGATTTCCAAATTCTCTAGATAAATTCACTCCTCACTTCGTGAGTCGTGAATTTATCGATAATTTGGAAATCACTCGTGGCATTACTTATGATAATCTTTTTTATACAATATTTCACTTGTGGAGTATTTTAAAATACATTAATTTTAAACTAGTGCTTATTTCGCGAATTAAATATCACGCCAATATTAATAAAATCCACGATAAAATGCAGTTGAAGAATTAGTCATAGTATAAAATTATAAGTCTCGTGCCTTAGCCGAGTGGTTAAGGCAACAAGCTTTGGCGCAGAGCTACGGAACTTGCGCTGGTTCGAGTCACCATGGGGAAGAAATTTTCTCGTAATATTTCGGCCAGTATGGGACCGGTGCCCACCCAGCATCGTGAGGCATTTGGGTAGCTACAATAAGTAGTCATTCCAGGTTGAGAATACCAGCTATAACGGCTGGGTGAC
Source organism: Diploptera punctata (assembly GCA_030220185.1). NCBI lineage: Eukaryota > Metazoa > Arthropoda > Insecta > Blattodea > Blaberidae > Diploptera > Diploptera punctata. The sequence goes on along the minus strand of JASPKZ010010655.1, from coordinate 3,559,872 downwards.
CCGACATGCTGACCACATGTCACCCCTACACTGGCTTATGATCGCGCCGTAGCCGAGTGGTTAATGCAAGAAGCCTTGGCGCAGAACTACGGGACTTGCGCTGGTTCGAGTCTCCATGGGGGAAGACATTTTTCTCATGGAATTTCGACAGTATGGGACCGGTGCCCACCCAGCATCGTGAGGCATTTGGGTAGCTACAATAAGTACTGACTCCAGGTTGAGAAGACAAGCTATAACGGTTGGGGGACCCGACATGTTGACCACATGTCACTCCTACACTGGCTTATGTTCGTCTACCTCTGTGGATAACACATGTGGACGTGAGGCCAGCAGCCGGATGTTAGGCCTACGGCTTTCAAGGCCTGTCGCACTTGGAGATAAATTATAAATTTAACATACATTTTAGAATATACAGTAAATGCCAACAAATACAAAATTACGGTTACATAATAAAACAGCTTTAAAAGACATCCCACTCAATTCGATCCCGAATAAATTTTTATTCGATTATGAGTATTCAAATATACATTTCATATCGATCGTAAGTGTAAGAGATCCCATTGACAAAAGGCCCTTAATAGGAGATAAAGCATGCCATATTTCTAGACAATCGGCACGATATTCATCCCCTGGTTGTCAGCCCTGCATATGTCTGTTACTCATTTCAGCTAGAGACTGAATGCCCCAGGAATGTAGTGCCGCCAGAATGTTTAAAAATCCTGATCCTATCGGGACTCTAACCTTCCGGCTTGTATTGCCTTAACCTAGTGTACTCCGATGTAACCCCTTGATATATCATCAGCATTTGTTACTGTCAATCCTATGCAGAATGAAGGCCTCTCCAACAGTTTTCCACAATCACCTACGGGTAGTGACGTGTGTATAACGTCTCCTACCCAATTCTCATCCTCACCTTCTCGTGGTACAACCCGTTTTCACAAACGAGGCTCTGAGGACCGAGTCAAGGCGGTATAACCGTTCCATCGGGTACTGAGTAAATGCAGTATCCTAATGTCCGTCCAGAGACTAAAAGGTAGCAGCCCTACCACTGGACTACTTAGCGTCGGGCCAGTAACCTGTCCTAAGGAACTTCAAAACTACTTTCAAGTCTCAACACGAAAAAATCCAGAAGGAATTGAAGGATACACAGAGACTTAGATCTGCTGAAAGATATCTTCGGAGGACTGCAGGATACACACTACTAGATCACAAAAAAATGAAGATATCTTAGAAGAATTACACATTGAATCTTTAGAAAACAAAATTTCTGATTATAAGTCAAGATGGATACAACATGTTCATCGAATGGAAGATCACAGAATACCCAAACAAATGTTAAGATATCAACCTGCAGGAAGAAGAAGACCAGGACGTCCATTCAAAAGACTTTTGGATGGTGTTTCTCTTGAGGCCGAAATAGGTCAACAAATGGCCTAAATTCGTGAATGTACTATGATGATGATGACCTTAAATGTCTGTTTTTAAATGTGGTGTGTCGATAACAGTGCTTTCAGGTATCATTAAATTAAGTTTACTTTTAGAATATAAAATGCAATGTTCCTTAGTTCCAAATAATATGAAGACGGCTGTTTGAATAATTTTTTATAGTTTTACTAGCTAATGAACGGTGTGCGCTGCAGCTCGTAATAAACGAAATATGATTTTTAATTTTTGTTTTCAGCTGATCTCCTACACCTAAAGGTTTTAGAGCATAATAGCGGCTAAACACTCGCCATACCTGAAAATGTGTACACAAAAATTTATACCTTGCTGCGAACCAAATATGGCGGTATACTAGAATGAATTCTTATTTTCGGATTTCAGATAAACCCCCCCACTTTTAATGGTCGCGTTAGCTGAGTTTTTGGATAATACCTACATCAGTTTCTTATAATAGCATATACTGAGTTCCGTTATTAAACATCGAAAATTGCGATCCCTAGAACGATTTCTTAATTTTCGTTTCAAGTAAAGTACACCCAATGGTTTTAGAGCATAATGGATTGCGGCTCAATACTCGCCCTACTTCAGAACCTGTATTTACAAAACTTTCACGAAGATTGGGTGAGCGGTTTAGAAGTTTATAAGTCATAAACACATGCAGGCTAAAAAAAAATATATATATCCATCTATCCATAGTAATTCCGCCCGAGGGCAGGTCCTTTACAGTAATCATAGCAGTTTCATGCTATCCTTGCAGCTTTACTAGGGAATTGTAGGTGTGGTAGCTTCCCGTAGCTTTCCACACCGGTGAAGGATGATGATGATGATGATGCCATATGATTTCGGGGACCGTTTGGGCCTTAACGTTTTCCTGACATTTGTCTTACAGGTGAGGAAAAACCCCGATAAAAAACCTCACCCAGAAATCTGCCCCGACCGAGGATCGAAACCGGGCCCGCTGCGTGACAAGGCAGTACGCTACCTCGAGACTATAGCGGTGGACTTTATATATATAAAGCTTACATGTGAATCAATTATTACATCTGACTTGTTAACAAACTACCAGTAAAAAAACAGGTAACATGCTTGTAAAAGACCCAACAAGCAGCCTAAGTGCGAGAACGATTTTCTCATAAGTAATGCCACGAGTGACTTCTAATTTATCTAGAGATTTTTGAAATCAAGAGTGGCATTTGTTAGAACTATTTAACGAATAAAATTAAGCTGTTTACTCATAAATCATCATTTAACTATAGTTATTTTAAAATATTGATATATTTAAAGTAAATGGCGATGTTTGAAACCAAATGAGAAACGTTTTTATGTAATTTGTTCATCACTGCAACCAGATCATAGTATTTATTGCCAAATAGAATTTGCAATATTGTAAGAATGCACCCTAGTGGAGAAAAAATGAAACATCAAACTGTTTATAACCGACATTATAGGTTATTAATTAATTTCTGATGTCCTATGATGTAAAATGTCAATTACTCCGTACATTTTTCTGGAATGTAAGGATTTTTACATCTTAATATATCTTCTTCCTCCTTCCAAGTATTAGGCCAAGGCCTGTTACGATCCTATAGAACATTTTCCTTCCAGAGTTTCATAGGACGGCCCAGTGATCTTCGTCCTCTTGGTATATAATTATAAACAGCTTTGGGGATCCGATATGAACTCATTCTTTCTAGACAGTGTTTCCAATTTAGTTGGTACAGTTTAATATATTCCAAAATTGGCGTAGTCTTCAATTCTTTTACGATATCGGTGTTCCTTTTCCGATCCCATCTGGTGTAACCCGCTGTTCTGCGCATGAATCTCATTTCACAAGCCGTTATTCTGCTTCCATGTTGTATTTTTAGTATCCATGCTTCACTACCATAGGTCAACACACTGGTCTAGCCAAAGTGTTATATAAACGTAATCTGGTGTTTTTTTGTACAAGGGATGGTTTCATAACTTGATTAATAATTCCTAAACTTTTATTATAACTAGTAATTTTTTTCAATATAAATGGTTATATTCAACGTATTTAAAGTCAGTCACTGCAAAATAATGATCTGACCTCTTCAGAATGTTAAAAAAGAGGAGCTTGATTTTAATGTGATAAAATTAAACTGATAAAATCGAGGTGAAAAAGACTGTAATTGGTTATAAATCAAATTCATTGAAATGTGATTGGTTATTGACTCCCATTTTGGGCATGAGTTAAATAGTCTCTATAAAATACCAAGATTATTCTCTGCTACTAGTCAGTGACAAATTTAGTCAGCCTTGATTCTTCGGAGCTGTTTTACGATTTTAGTTGTAAAGTTTTTCGTTCAGACGATGTTTACAACTTACTGTAATAGATATGTGGTCTTTAAATTCCGTACGAATATAGGATATTTCTAAATACAATATACAAAATCTACATATGCTTTAAATTCAGCAAATCAAAGAGTAAATACAAAGTATAATAAATTAGTATTCATTTTTTTCAGAATAACTAAACAATTTCATTAACTGACATTCCAATTCAAAATTCAACTCTCGCAGTGTATTTTACATCACGGCGAATTAAGCAGAGATTCTGATTTCTACACATTAGTTGCTCACAGCACTGAAAAATTATTCTGTCTGTTTTTATTTTAAATTTCAAACAAACCTAATGTATCATTTTTACTAATTCATTTCTACTCATATGTAAAATTTACATAACCTAGAATAAAACAATTAAATATTCCACATAATTCAGAAAAAAATCTGAACTTTGGTAAACAAATATAACTTGTTCTTGATTAAAATTTAACCCTTAACTTGACGGAACAATGATTTCTCATGCGAGATAGCCTATTCAAATGTTTCGGACGCAATGAAAACAAAATGATGTATTATAGTAGATTATTGTGTAATTTGACACATTTAAGTAATTTCCACTCATTTGTTTCTCTGTTGTTTTAAAAAAACAATATTAATAGTATATTACGATGCAAGGTTGGGAAGTGGTATTTACAGAATCGAGGAATCGCTTGGTTTTGAATTTCCGAGATTCTTTAAACACTTCACAAACGTGCGTTGTACATTATTTTTTGCGCGATGGTGTTTTCAAAATAATAAATAGTAGCAAAACAATAACATCTTCGTTGGACATATTTGCGTTCATTATAAACAATTGAGTAACGTTAACAGTGTGGGCAATGTTTATTACTTGATAGTACAGGAGGCCGTGAGACCATTATTATTGATAAAATGGTCGCAAGACGTATTTGTTGTTTTATATTGTCTCAAATAAAGTTCAGTTCATTTAAAAGGCAGTGATTTGTTTCGTATAATGTATATTAACACTACCTTTTGGTTATGTTTTGTATATACATTGTACTTAGTGTACATAAAGGGCACTGGTTTTATTTCCCGCACGTGGGTGTAAATGTAATATTACAGTATAGTTATTTAGGTTGGTAATCCCAATGAATCAATAAGAAATTAACTGGAGATATTTTCAATAGCCGACAAACTAGAAGAGCACAAATACCAATGGAAAGAACATTTAGACATGGACAATACAAGATTACCCAAAAAGATCACCTACAAACCACATGAAATAAGATCTTTGGGACGGCCAAGGAAACGATGGACTTGAGACCGGAACACGTCTCATTGACCTAATCCTGGAAAGGAAGAAGAAGAAGAATCCCGAAAGTAGGAAGTTGAACTTTGAATCATGGTCACCATTGCTGTAAGTACGGCAAAACGCACTATCGCGCAAAAATAAATTAAATCAATATAGCTTATATGATATACTACAAATTTAAGAGTTAATACGACTAAAGAGAAAAATTGTAAATTATTAATAATTTTTATAATGTATATTCACATGTCCTGTACTAAGTTTAAGAAATTTTTATTTTTATTCCATTGTAATTTATAGAACCATCAGAGGAACGAATATATTTAAAAGGAACTCCACATGCAGCCTTTAAAATAAAAGATATATCTACTTAACAGTGACAGATGGTTGCGACATGTATTCCGAATGTCACCTACTAGGATCCATAATGCAGTTCTTCGGTATCGCTCACGAGGACAACAACGAGCCTGGACGTCCACAAAAATACTTAAATACGCTGACTAGTTTCCCGAAGGCAGGTCCTTCACTGCAATCATAGCATTTTCATGCTATGCTTGCAGCTTTACTAGGGAATTGTGTAGGTGTGGTAGCTTCCCGTTGCTTTCCACACCGGTGAAGGATGATGATGATAATGATAATGGTAAGGATGATAATGATAAGGATGATGGCCATATGATTTCGGGGACCGTTTGGGCCTTAAAGTTTTCCTGACATTTGTATCTTACAGGTGAGGAAAAACCCCGATAAAAACCTCACCCAGAAAAACTGCCCCGATCGGGGATCGAACCCGGGCCCGCTGCGTGACAAGGCAGCACGCTACCTCGAGACTACAGCGGTGGGCATAATAATAATAATAATAATAATAATAATAATAATAATAATAATAATAATAATAATAATAATAATAATAATAATAAAATAATAATAATAATAATAATAAATAATAATAAATGATAATAATAATAAATGATAATAATAATAATAATAATAACAATAAAAGTTGGTTACGATCGTAGTTCAAACCCGGGACATACTGAATACGAGTTGAATCGAATCAACTCTTTCGGTTCTATTGAAATTATAGCGAGTTTTAAGGATTATTTTTGAACCACTCGATTGAATTACTAGTTTGGGTTGGAAATAAAATTGGTAATTAATCTTTCTCACATCGGATTGTGAATGTGAATATGTGCTGGATTTTAAAACTTAACAGTCCATTATCGTGGTCCAATTTTAGAGTCAATTCGAGCTCATTAACAAAGCAGCTTACATGGAGAAAGTAGTCATTCCTATTTTAGAAGGTAGCTAATTAATTTTATTTAAAACTACTGATTTTTTCTTCGAATTGGATTACTTAATAATTCGAATCCATCATCCACCTACACTGTCATTAAAGTTTACTATGTTAATTACGATACCTGTCTACAACTTTTTTTTTTTTTGCTTTACAATCGTACACAGAGCCATCAGGCGACATCCTGTACATGTGTGTCTGATGCAAAATGCATGATCAGTTTGGACATCGTCAATACTAAATTTAACTGAAAATGGCATTACTTCTTCTTCTTCTTCTTCTTCTTCTTAATCATAATTTGTAGCATTTTCATCCTGTTTATTTCCAAAATCACTCCTCGGAGGAAGACGTGTTGGATGTGCTTCTATTGTCTATCCATCTCATGGCTGGTCTTCCTCTTGTTCTTCTCCCGTCCATTGGTCTAACTTCTTTGGCTCTTTTTGCAAGTCGGCTGTCTTGCATTATTCCTATATGACCCTTCCAATATTTTCATCTATCTATAATACATTTGGTTATGTCTTGAATATGGCATTTGTCTCTAATTTCTGTGTTGTGTATTTTATCAAATAATGTTTTCCCCTGAATAGTTCTTAAGATCTTCATTTCACATGTGCTTATTATTTGCTTAGTTTTTGTTGTATTAGCCCTAGTTTCTGCTCCATATACTCGGAGGAAGACGTATTGGATGTGCTTCCATTGTCTATCCATCTCATGGCTGGTCTTCCTCTTGTTCTTCTCCCGTCCATTGGTCTTACTTCTTTAGCTCTTTTTGCAAGTCGGCTGTCTTGCATTATTTCTATATGACCCTTCCAATATTTTCATCTATCTATAATACATTTGGTTATGTCTTGAATATAACATTTGTTCCTAATTTGTGTGTTGTGTATTTTATCAAATAATGTTTTCCCCTGAATAGTTCTTAAGATCTTCATTTCACATGTGCTTATTATTTGTTTAGTTTTTGTTGTATCAGCCCTAGTTTCTGCTCCATATACGATAACTGGTCGAACTATTGTTTTGTATATGCGGGTATTGCTTTCTACTGACATGTCTGTTGCGCCAAATAAAATCTTTAATATATCCTGATATTTGAGCTGCTTTATCAGCTTGTTTCTTTACTTCTTTTATTAAATGTTTAGTATGTCTTATTAATACACCTAAATAATTAAATTCTGACACTTGTTCTATAATTCTTCTTTCCACTTCTAACTTCTTGAGGCATGTTGGTTTATTTTAAAATTTAAAATTGTCTGGGAGAGGTAAGCATTTGATATAATTGAACTGTTTATTTTTTTATGTATTTACTGTTCCTTATGGACTCTTACTTTAAGGGAGGAAATGATATTACGAGTTTTTGAGAATAAAGTTCTTAGGAAAATTTTTGGACCAAAGAGAGATGAACAGACAGGTGAATGGAGAAGACTACATAACAATGAATTACATGGTCTTTAGAGGAAGCCAGATATAATAAGAACAGTTAATTCTCGTAGACTGCGATGGGCAGGACATGTTGCGCGTATGGGGAATGAAAGACGTGCATGAAAGATTCTTGTAGGAAAGCCAGAGGGAAGACGCCCAGTTGGTAGACCAAGAATGATTTGAGGGAAGTAGGTTATACTGCGAATGATTGAAAATCATTAGCTCAGGATAGGGATGTATGGAGAGCTTATGTCCGCGCGGACATGAACCTATGGGTTCGATAGTGCCAGTGAGTAAGTTAGTAAGTAAGTAAGTAATTTGCCGTTCCTTATAATAAACATTATACCTAAAGATTTACAAAATCATTGCTGAATTATAAACTACATGGAAGGAAAAATTTTGGACATCCGCACAGAAGATGGTCTGAACAATTTTCACAATTTTAGCTTTCTTGAAACCGGAACGAGTCAACAGGCTTAATCCTTGGATGATGCAAGGAAGAAGTTAAATTAAAAATGTATAAAATTGTTATTCTTCCAGTTATATGGATGCGAAACATGGACTCTCACTTTAAGGGAGCAGAAAACATTTCGAGTAGTTGAGAACTAAGTTCTTACAGAAATGTTTGGGACCAAAGAGAGATGAACCGACTGGCGAATGGAGAAGACTAAACAGTGAGCTACTTTATCTTTTTAGAAATCCAGATATATCAAGAACAGTTAAGTTATGCAGAATGCGATGGGCAAGGCATGTGACACGAATAGTGATGAATAGAGAGGCATGGAAGCTTCATGTTGGAAAACTAGAAGGAAAACGCTCAGTTGGTAGACGAAAAATGAGGTGGTAAAATAACATTAACCACATTTTGAGAGAAGTAGATTATACAGGGGATGATTGGAAAACATTACCTCTGGATAGGGATATATGGAGAGCTTATGTCCGCGCGACCACGAATCTATGGGTTCGTACAGAGCCAATGAGTTAATTTTTTGTTTAATAATGATGATGATGATGATGATGATGATGATAATAATAATAATATTAATGATAATAATAATGATAATAATAGCAGTAATATTCTTCTTCACTTCACGGGGTGGGCAAATTGCCTGTTCCGCCTCATAGTTGTTCTGTCCATCTTTTCATAGGTCTTCCTACATTCCTTGAACCTCTTGGCTTGTAGTTAAATGCTGATTTTGGTAACCTTGTTACATTCATTCTTCTATATGTCTTAATCATTTATCTCTATATTCTTTGATTCTATCTTTCAATGGATATATATTTAACTATGTTCTTATATCTTCATTCTTTATCCGATCCATTCTTGTGCAGCCTTTTGTTCTTCTAAGAAAGTTAATTTCTACGCTTTGTATTCTACTTTGTAATTTTTTTGCCATTGCCCAAGTTTCACTCCCATAAAGTAATGCAGGAACTGCCAGTGTTTTATAATAATAATAATAATAATAATAATAATAATAATAATAATAATAATAATAATAATAATAATAATAATAACGATAATAATAATAACGATAATAATAATAATAATAATAATAATGAAAAAAATCGGTGTTAAAACTGATTAAACCATTTATACTCTGAGAATGACACGTATTTATCTTGAATTGAGAAAGAGAAAAAGAGAAAAGTGAGAAAGAGAGAAAGAGAAAAAGAGAGAAAGAGAGAAAGAGAGGGAGAGAGAGAGAGGGAGAGAGAGAGAGAGATAGATAGAGAGAGGGAGAGAGAGAGAGAGAGAGAGAGAGAGAGAGAGATAGAGAGAGAGAGAGAGAGAGAGAGAGAAGTGAGAAAATAAGGAGAGTAGAATATAGTAATATATGAAGATGAAACGATTTTTAGAGGTATTCACCAGCACGGCACCAAGTAATATACAATGTCGGACACAACTATTTGAGCAATATACTGGTTCGGCAAGGAAACACAGAGAAATGTTAGGGTTGCAAATGATACATTTCCCTTTGAAGTCTCAGTGACCATTGAGTCTAGTTTCCGATGATTCAACTCCCTCATCCATCTGAATCCAACTCTACCCTTGTAGATTCCCTGCAGGTCTCTTGAATATGTCAGGGATGACCAATCCCTCAGGGGCAAGGTTCAATTTTAATGGACATCTGTATGGGATGAATGCTACGGATGTATTAACATTGTTTTCTGTGATTCCATTTAGCACAAACCACGTTTGTAAAGAAAAACAAGGGCTGCGGAATAAAAAAAATCACATTCCTATATAAATATTACTTTTTTATCAAAAATAGAATAGAACATGCACAAACGTTTTGCAATGTTTGAAGCATTATTTTCCTTAAAAGGATTACTTCGAACTTCATACTTTTTTCCTAAAAATCAGTTTGGTCTTCTTCTTCTTCACGGTTTAGGCTTATTTACTAGCCTGTTCCGGCTCCAAATTGCTGCTCTTTCCATCTTTAATTTCGTCTTCCCAGACTTTTCTTCCTCGTGGTGAATAGCTGTATGCTGCTTTTGGTATTCTATTCTCAGTCATCCTTGCCAAGTGTTCTTTCCAGTTTGTTCTGTATTTCACTATTGTTGTGTTTAATTCCTCTACTTTTAGTTGTTGTCTTATTTCTGTGTTGTGTTTTTTGTCAGTTTGGTACATGTATAATACATTTATGTTTCTTCTCGTTATATGAGGCCCGCAACCTGTTCCTTTCAGAAATTAAGAGCCCCTCCATCTCCTTTACAGTCTTCTAGGCGATTTCTTCCCGTCTGCAGGCAGATTGTCCCTTGCCACATGTACAATTCTGTCCGATGCCTTGCGAAATACATGTTCGTTCCACTCGGTTCTTCTTGCACCCATCCAATCACATATTGGTTGAACATTTAATTTGTTTCTAATCTCTTCACTTCTTACCTTATCTCTTCTAGTTTTATGCACAATTCGTCCACTACAGAGTGCCTGCTTGGGCGATGGATAAAAGAATGCTCGTCACATCGTCAAGACATGAAGGATAATGGGGATACAGAATGCCGAAGACCATCCTAAACTAGCTGGATGGACCAGGCTCTTTTAGATGTAGTGGAAGCATCTGGTCTAGGAAAAAGAACTCCGATATAAAACTCACCAACATCACGCCTAGCAAGTAATTCCAGGTGTATTTTTATTTAAATGCGGAGTAGGCCTATAATTTATATGAAATAATTTTCGAAGATCACAAAGAAAGAGGGGTAGGAAAAATTACTACTAAACAGAAGAAAAAAAATTGCTTGAAGCGGGTTTGAAATTCAGGGTCGGTAGCTCTACGTACTGCTGCCATTACCACTTAAGCATCCCGGAGCAGATACAAATTTATCTATTTTTAAATCGAGTCAACTCTACTCAAATTACAAGAGGATTGCTGCTACTGACAAGGGAATTGTCAGCCCTAGCAAGCCTGAATAAAAAAGCATCTTAGCAAAATTTAACCGATTTTCTTCTATCCAAGTAATGCTTGCGTTTCCTACTAGATGTCTCCTCGAGGCGATGTACCAGCCACATGTCACTAGCTGACATCTATAGGTAAAATAAACTTACTAAATTAGTCTGGTTAAGAAACTTCCCACTAGGGATACAACTACATCCCGAGTAGGACGAACGGGGACCAATAAAACATTATAAATGCAACAAATGTTCATCTTTGGTATCTGTTAAAGTCTGATATGAGAGAAACACGAAGAAAAATTAAAACTACAAGGAAATTAAAATATTACAAATATATATATATATATATATATATATATATATATATATATATATATGTCCACGGTGTGGTCTCGAGGTATCCTGCCTTGTCACGCAGCGGGCCCGGGTTCGATCCCCGGTCGGGGCAGTTTTTCTGGGTGAGGTTTTTATCGGGGTTTTTCCTCACCTGTAAGACAAATGTCAGGAAAACTTTAAGGCCCAAACGGTCCCCGAAATCATATGGCCATCATCCTTATCATTATCATCCTTACCGTTATCATTATCATCATCATCCTTCACTGGTGTGGAAAGCAACGGGAAGCTACCACACCTACACAATTCCCTAGTAAAGCTGCAAGCATAGCATGAAAATGCTATGACTGCAGTGAAGGACCTGCCTTCGGGCAGAATTACTATGGATGGATATATATATATATATATATATATATATATATATATATATATATTCTTCTTCCTCCACGCATGGAAGCTGGCAGCTTGTTGCGTGTTCATTCACTACAGGTCCGGGGTATGGTGACATCCTTCCATCGTAGTTGTGGTCTTCCTAATGGCCTTTTCTGCTGAGGCGTCCAGTCACGTACTTTCTTCACTAATCTACTGTTCTCCATTCTATGTGATCGTTCCAATTTAATCTTCTATCATTTATCCAAAGGTTTATAGGTTCAATTTCACATTCTTCTCTAATAACAGAGCTGCGAATTTTCTCTCTCAGTGATTTTCCTACGATTTTCCTTAAAACTTTCATTTCGGTTGTTTCATTGATTTGTTTTGTTTTTTGAGTTTCTGTTCGGCATTCACAACCATATGTTAGAACTGGTCTTATGACAGATTTGTAAATTCTTACTTTTGTATCTATTCTTAAATTTTTATTTTTCCAAACAGTATTGTTTAAACATCCCGATATTTTGTTTGCATTATTTACTTGATGGAGGATTTCATCTGTTATTCTGTTGCTGCTATTAATTTCTACTCCTAAATATTTGAATTTCATGACTTGTTCTATCTATCTATCTATATATATAATGCTTCTTTGTTATAGAAGCCACAAGATAGCAGTGATGACGACGGAAAGGCAAATGTTTGTGCTAGGAACCTCATGTACTAGTGGTTATATCACCAACATTTAAAGTAGAGGTTTCGGGTACAAATCCCGGTTCAGGCGTTTATTTTTCTTTTAAGGTCATATTTAGCTTCACTGCCAAATATTAAAATGTAATTATAACATCGAAATAAAGAAGCGTTACTGTTATAATATGAATGTTCTCTTTAAAATGCTTACTTGTAATAGAAGCCACGAGATGGCAGTGAAGACGACGTCCCTTTGTCTCTCATGATTGAAAATAATATAAGGAAGGAAAGGCAAATGTCTGAGCTAGGAGCCTGTGTGGACTAATGGTTATGTCACGAACGTTAAAGTTAGAGGTCTTGGGTTCAAATACCGGTTCAGACGTTTCTTTTTCATTTCATGTCATATTTGGACTCCATTGCTAAATGTCAATATAACAACGAAGTAAAGAAGCGTTACTGCTATAATGTAGGTCTTCTCTTTAAAATGCTTACATGTTATAGAAGCCACGAGATGGCAGTGAGGATGACGTCCCGTTGCCTCTCATGATAGAGAATCATATATAAAGAAGGAAAGACAAATGTTTGTTTTAGGAGCGTGAATGGGCTCTAGTGGTTATATCACTAACGTTAAAGTTAGAGGTCTTGGGTTCAAATACTGGTTCAGGCGTTTCTTTTTCTTTTCATGTCATATTTTTAGCCGTCATTGCTAAAGTCAAAATTTAATTATAACATGTAAATAAACAAACGTTACTGCTATAATGTAAATACTCTCTTTAAAATGCTTACTTGTTATAGAAGCCACGAGATGGCAGTGAGGATGACGTCCTGTTGCCTCTCATGATCTTCTTCTTCTTCTTCACGGTTTATGCTTATTTACTAGCCTGTTCGGGCTCCAAATTGCTGCTCTTTCCATCTTTTCTTTGGTCTTCCCAAACTTCCTCTTCCTCGTGGTGAATAGTTGTATGCTGCTTTTGGTATTCTATTCTCAGTCATCCTTGCCAAGTGTACTTTCCAGTTTGTTCTGTATTTCGCTATTGTTGTGTTTATTTCCTCTACTTTTAGTTGTTGTCTTATTTCTGTGTTATGTTTTTTGTCTGTTCTTTGATATCCTGCTATTGGTCTGAGGAATCTCATTTCAGCAGCTTGTATTCTGGCAGATTGTCTTGTCCATGTTTCGGATCCATAAGTAATAATAGCCACAGCCATTGTTTTGTATAATTTCATTATAGAGAATTTCCTGGCTTTATTTTTCAAAGTTCTTTTTAGTGTTCCTGTTATATAATTAAACTTATTTAGTTTGTTATTTATATCTATTTCCGCTGTGTATGATATTTCGCAACCTAGGAAGTTGTTCTATTGGTTTATTTTCTAATATTATCTTTGCCCGAACTGGATGAGCGCCTCTCATGATAGAGAATCATATATAAAGAAGGAAAGAAAAATGTATGTGTTAGGAGCGTGAATGGGCTCTAGTGGTTATTTCAATAACGTATAGAGTTAGAGGTCTCGGGTTCAAATCCCGGTTCAGGCGTTTATTTTTCTTTTCATGCCATATATATATATATATATATATATATATATATATATATTCCCTCCCGTGCGCGTTGTAATTAACACTGACATTCAAGGGCCTTGTAACCTCAGTGGTCACTGTCGGGCAAATAAGGAAGGTAATGGTAGCACTGATAAATATTTTAGTGCCAATAAATTAAGAAGCCCTGATGCAATTTCTCTTCCACATGCTAGTGAGTGCAAGTGGGGAGAAAACCGAAAAGCAATATACTACATGGTCTGTTTTCAGAACTGGAGGATGGGAAGTAAATACTTTATGGTCAATAAATTGAGCCAACTGAAATGCAACCAAGGTGAAAAGACTGCGGAGTAGGGAGCACTCACATATAAACAGAACTTTCAACTGGCAACTTCACCAGACGACAAAACCCCAGAGTTCCTATGTTTATGCCCATTCTCAAACTTCCGCTGCTTTCTAGTTGCACAAACACCAGACACCAAGAAAACAAACCCATGTATCAACATCACCACACAAATTATTTTTTATTCACCGCTGGTTTCTCCGATCCAATAGCTCCAGGGGTATAAATATCTAAGTTGGATGTTCTAACTACACCACTTCTTCTATAAAAAGAACTCCATGGCTCGACAGGTCTAAAAGTGCTCTTAGCTACGAGTAAATTCGGGATACTGGGCTCTTATTCGCATGTGTCACAGGAACAGCATTCTATATGGAGGCCTACAGGGGGGACAAGTGATTATAACTAGTAGTAGTAGTAGTAGTAGTACTGGTGGTGGTGGTAGTAGCGGTAGTGATAGTGGAATTTTATTGACTTTTTCGAATGATAAGAAATATTACTAGCAGTAGTGATTGAAATTATATTTTGAAGGTTCCGTATTCAAACCCCAGTTTCAACCAATCTGATTTTTCCCCTTATAATCATGTGCAGTGATTAACTAACTTATGACGCATTCTGTATATACATTTTCATTGACATTGCATACGGGCCTGTTTTACCTATGTGCCTATTCCCATGGCACTAATAAAGATAAAATATAGGAATGCATAAACAATTGTATGGATACGGTATTTACATAGGCTATACCACTCATACGTATAAAATGCAAAATATTGATTACATATATATATATATATATATATATATATATATGTAAAAGATTTCAGTGACATACACACGTACAGAAGAATTATATATATAATTCTTCTGTACGTGTGTGTCATTGAAATCTTTCTAAACGACCGTTCCATTTTGATGATTTTTTTTGTGTGTGTTCGAGTAAGTCCCTGGATGGTTTAGATTTATAATTGGACCCTTTTAAACCATTAGGTGTAGAAGTTCACCTGAAGTGAACATTTTAATATCGGTATAGCGGTCACAATTCTCGAATTGTTACAACGAAACTCAGTATAACCTATTAAAATAAACCGAGGTAGGTATTATCCAAAAATGAGCGAAATCCGACAATTAGAAGTAGAGACTTATCAGAAATCCGAAATTAAAACCGTAGCAACCGTCATTTTTGGTTCGTCTCAGCGTATACCGTACAATTTAATTAACCTTGAATATTTCATTTATTTAGGCGTAGCAACGCACACCGAGCATTAGCTAGTAATATATATAAGTCTATAGTACATACACAATGACACACTAATACTTGAAAGACCATCTATATGGATATAAAAATATTTTTAAAAATCCTTTCACTTCGTACAATAATAAAAATCTCTCCACAAAACAGACTTAAAAAACACCACACTCACCCCTCCCACACACACATACACACACGCACGTACGCGCTTCTCCACACAGCAAATAAACTATAACGCAATTAAATTAATACTATTTAAATTGATGTCAAATTTTGCAACAGTATGAAAATGGGTAATGTATAAGGATCTTTAACAGGTCGAGCTTAAATTCATGTTTATAGGATTACTATAACTAACTAACTATCTAACTCTCTACTCAATCGAACCCATAGATGCATGGGCGCGAGGACATAAGCTCTCCATACATCCCTATCTTGAGCTAATGTTTTCCCTCATCATGAACAATGTTATTCTCCCACCACATTCTTGGTCTAACAACTGGGCGTTTTCCTTCTGGTTTTCCTACAAGAAACTTCCATGCACCTCTTTCATTCCCCATTCGTGCTTGTCCTGCCCATCGCAGTCTACGAGACTTAACTCTTCTTATTATATTTGGCTTCCTATACAGACCATTTAGCTCACTATTATGTATTTTTTTCCATTCACCTGCCTGTTCATCTCTTTCTGGACCAAACATTTTTCTCCGATTGAGGGTCTTTCCACTTTTCAGCGGTTGCCCTTTTACCAGCCGGCTGCTGGCCCTTCACATCCACATGTGTTAATCACAGAGGTAGATGATCAACAGCCAGTGTAGGGGTGACATGTGGTTAACATGTCGAGTCCCCCAGCCGTTATAGCTGGTTCCTCAACCTGGAGCCGCTACTTATTGTAGCTACCCAATTGCCTCACGATGCTGGGTGGGCACCGGTCCCATACTGGCCGAAATACCATGAGAAAATTTCTTCCCCCATGGAGACTCGAACCAGCGCAAGTCCCGTAGCTCTGCGCAAAGGCTTCCTACCTTAACCGCTCGGCTACGGCGAATTTTTCTAAGAACTTTATTCTCAAATACTCGCAATCCTTTTTCCTCCCTTAAAGTTAGAGAATAGGATTACTATATTTACTACAAATAAACTTGCGGTTATGGATTATTTATTCTACTTTATTTATTTATTTTACCTCATGGAGTTAAGACCGTGATGTCTTCTTTTCCACTTCACCAGGGTTAAATTATACATACAATAAGAATTATGATAAATTATACATAATAGATAGTTATAGACTACACAATATAAAGTCGACAAGGGAAAGAAAGAAAAATAATAATAATAATAATAATAATAATAATATTATTATTATTATTATTATTATTATTATTATTATTATTATTATTATTAACTAAATAAATGGCATTATCCAAGACCGACGACGTATTAAATTAGAAATAGAAGGGAAAAGTATAGAACAGGTCATGAAATTCAAATATTTAGGAATAGAAATTAATAGCAGCAACAGAATAACATATGAAATCCTCCATTAAGCAAATAATGCAAACAAAATATCGGGATGTTTAAACAATACTGTTTGGAAAAATAAAAATTTAAGAATATATACAAAAGTAAGAATTTACACATCTGTCATAATACCAGTTCTAACATATGGTTGTGAATGCCGAACAGAAACTCAAAAAACAAAACAAATCAATGAAACAACCGAAATGAAAGTTTTAAGGAAAATCACTGACAGAGAAAATTCGCAGCTGTGTTATCAGAGAAGAATGTGAAATTGAATCTGTAAACCTCTGGATAAATGATAGAAGACTAAATTGGAACGATCACATAGAAAGAATGGAGAACAGTAGACTAGCGAATAAAGTACGCGACTGGACACCTCAGCAGAAAAGACCTGTAGGAAGACCACAACTACGATGGAAGGACGTCACCATACCCCGGACCTGTAGTGAATGAACACGCAACAAGCTGCCAGCTTTCATGCGTAGAGGAAGAAGAAAAAGAAGAAATAATATAATAATAATCTATAGTTAGATTAAGTAAATGGCTTAGTAAAGAAAGTATAAAATATAAAGTAATAATAAAAGTATACATGGAACATATTACATTGTTATACATTATATTAGCTAAGGAAACATGAAGTGAGTTTCTTTTTACACGCTTTATATTAGCTTGACCTGTATCTATGTAACGGAATCTTTCAACGCGATTTCACCCGCTTAAAATCATTGGATCGACTTGAAACTTTGTATACTTGTAAAAGACCCGTGACAATACAATAATTTCATATTTTGTTTCTAAAATCATGGCCAGAATCATCAGAAAATCAGAAAAAGTGTCTTTGTAACTATGTAACGGAATTTTTGAACACGATTTTCACCCACTTAGAAACATTGGATCGACTTGAAACTTTGTATACATGTAAAGGACCCGTGACAATACAATAATTTCATATTTTGTTTCTAAAATCCTGACCAGAATCATCAGAAAATCAAAAAAATGAAAAGTGGTATAATAGGTTGCGGACTTGTCGACTTTTTAGTCAATCGTTGTAAGAGCTCAGTTGGTAGCGCGGTGAACTCTAGTGGTATATAATTTCAGTAATCCGTAGATCGCTGGTTCAAATCCGGCTGGGAGATTTTTTTTAGAAGAGTATTACTTTTAGCTCATACTACAATAGTATCGAATTTAAAGATATTTACATTTTTATCTTATTCTGTAAAATATTAAAACTAAAAAATAAAAAATAAATAGTTTTAAAAAACTAAAACAACACGCTTTATTACAAAACCGAACAAAAAAAATGAAAAATAATTTTAATTTCCAACACGCTTGGGATAAATAATTTTACCATCAAAAGCGTGGGGTGCTTTTTATGAGGTTTACATTTTCTTCTTAGAGACTTTACTTTTACCAATATCTGTTTATTATCAAATATATTAATTGATAAAGAGCACCCCACGCTTTTGGTGGTAAAATTATTTATCCCAAGCATGTTGGAAATTAAAATTATTTTTCATTTTTTTAGTTCGGTTTTGTAAAAAGCGTGTTGTTTTAGTTTTTTAAAACTATTTATTAAACTGTTTTTGAATCGGGCAGTCCTTGATATACAAGGGGAGGGGTTTTCACTGCGGTAGTATATTGTAATCAGAAAATGTATTTTTCCAACTTAATAGAAAAGTATATTCCGTAAACCAGAAAAAAAATTCGACTTGCTGAGAAATCGCTTTATTTACGCATTTCCTGGGTGATTGACTTTTGTTTTAATTCTATTTGACATCAATGTTTGATGCCTTAGACCGCTTGACCACGGAGTGGGACAAACTCAATATCTTACAAGGATTAAATGTCCTTTTTCTAAACTCTGCTTGACGTCAATAAACAAGTCTAACAATCTCTTACCGATCTATTTCTGTCTCGAGTGTAATCCTTCTTCAGAAGATATTCTGGGAAGGATTCTAAGAAACAGGAAAACAGCCAAGGAGCTTCCGAGTTCTTATTTATTTTTTATGAAAATACGCTAACATAAAGCTATTACTGCTATGAATTCATTGACTCAAGTCAGGTGTGCGTGATTCTGTGTAGATTTTTCTTTAACAAGGTTAATTTATTCAAAATGTGAAATGTTTTAGAATATAGCCACGGCTGGCTAAGTTTCCGTGTTCGGCCGGTATTCTTGTATATGATCATAGCTCAATTTTAAGCAGGCCTGGCCGGAATCACTCTATCTGAAAGGGGTAAAGGAGGGATTTTATATTGCCATGCGCCTGGTTTAAAGTCACGTAAAACATATAAAAACACCCTCCCTCAATGCAGCTGCTACTTCATGTCCCAGTGACGTGTGCCTTTCTGGCGCCTCGCCCGCCCGCCTTGTTGACAATACCTTATTTACATCACGAAAACCTTCATGATGGTTCACGATTTTATAAAATACCAGCTTTATAATCATTAACAACTGTAATTGTTGTATTTCAGGATATTTTTCCCCTTACAAAAGGCAGACCCATATCAGACTACAATTTATTTAATTTCCTGGTTAAAAACACAACATTCTTATCGTATACGTAGATAAGCTTACACAAACAAGAGATAATTTAGCTTTCTTATATATAAATTATGCAATGTGACAGACAACACAAGACAATGAATTCCATTCTATTAACGCAGTTTAACCTCACGTTTTGTAGGTACTTTTACGTGCCACAAACTATCCGGACCTTAAAGTGACACGATTAGTTGGAAGAGGGATGTTAGCTATGGATCACATACATACGGAAATTCAACAAAAACTAAGAACAAAAACTTATGTCGATGGAAATGGATTTCGTGAGGAGAACAGCAATGTTCTAAATTGGAAAAAAATAAGAAATAAATAATTGTGTATTGTAAGCCCATGTTTTCCCTTTACAGATATTTAGGCGCTCTCCCCCTACAGGGAAGAATTTGAACCATACTAATTTAGTTACACTTGTTTTCATATATATGTCATTTTGAGTGGTACGTGGTCAGCGTTCCGCCTCAAACTGACATCTAGGAAACCAAGGTAGTACTAGGAAGGGAAAATTAGGTAAATTTTGCTTAGAGACCTTTTCATTCAGGCTTAAGGATTTTTTACGAGCCTGAAAATCTTCATACTCGGGACCCACGGCTTAAAGTCCCTCCCGGAGGACTTGCTCCTTGGATTTTTCCGTCCTAAAAAAATCCATAGACCCCGGTCGGGTTTGAACCCGCGACCCTCGGGACCAGAGGCAAGGAGCATAACCACTAGTCCACCGCGGCCGAAATAAATCATACTAGAAAAAAATGAATATTAAATATTCAGTACTAGACTATTAAAGTCCCGCGCCCATAGTCGAGTTGTTAAAACATGGCGCCTTGGCGGCAGAGCTACGGGACTTGCGCTGATTCGGGTCTTCAAGGCGGAATTTCGGCCAGTATGGGACCGGTGCCCACCCAGCATCATTTGCGTAGCTACAATAAATAGCGGTTCCAGGTTGAGAAAACCAGCTAAAACGGCTGGGGGACCCGACATGCTGACCACATGTCTAAAGCATTGAATAGTACTTAGGGCTTACAGGCAAAGAAACAACAAAATTAGCCAACACGCTCAAAATGTTTGAAAAAAAAACAAAAATCGCACACAAAACTGGAAACAGTAAACAACATAACAAATAATACCATAGACAAAAAAGAAATCAACAACAAAGGCGTATATAAACTAATGTGTAAAGATTGTAACAAATTTTACATAGGAAGAACCAGTAGAAGTTTTAATATCAGATTTAAAGAACATTTTAAAAGATTTTAAATATACAGAAGGAAAATAAATTTACGCGAAACATATAGTAAGGGAAGAACCTCATATGTAAAGGTATAGACAACAGCTTCACAATATTACACAAAGAATAGAATCCAGCTAAGATAAATATAAAAAGGAATTAGACATTTTAGTTGACAACAGTTTGATTTTAAACGAGAACGCGCCCAGTACGCACAACTCTATCTACAACATCATCAGTAACCTGTCGGTACCTGGATAATAGCTGAAGAGTAACAAACAATCTACTGAGAATGGGACTGGTCCTGAAAATCCTACAGTGTATTAATCAATTTAACAGTTGAGGAATGCATAAAAGGTAATAAAAGGCCTCAATGAAATTTTACCATGAATTGTATTACACCTTATCCGCTCTTAGAGTGAAACTAACATAAAGCAACGCCAATTGTATCCTTCCGCCATTCGCGCCACAATTACTGCCATACCGACAGGGATCACGTGTGAAGTATGTAAGGCACGTGATCGTTGAATGGGGTAGATTACAAGAAAGCTGGTGAGATTTTTCACTGAACTTGTGATATATATAACTGTTTTTTGACCACTAGCCAGATACTTGCCAGACTTGTGTTTTAAAAATTTAGATGACGACACAGGAATAGAAGACTCGACACCTTCAGCCATTTTGTTGATAAAAATAGGCTGAAGCATAACTCAAATGCATCATCCATAATATATGTAATAAATTGTTTTTTTTAAGTTCTAATTACACTGAGCAACAAAAAATAAACTTTTTTTTTGCCTGAGAAAGAAAAATATGTGATTCTCATAGTATTTATTCTCCTGAATTCAAATATGATATCGGTTTTTCTCCATCACGCAAGGTTTTCGAGAGACAGGTTTTTATAATTTCAAACACTTTAATATTTTCTACATTCCTAACTACACACTATTCGGACTCACCTAGAAAGTAAGAAATTGCGATTATCTGCTATATTTCGCCTGTGGAGCATCCCTCTTGATGGTCCAACAATAATCGGACAGCATATTAGGATTCCATTTGCTTTGATATATCTTTTCCATAGATGAAATCTCCTGATAAAAGTGTTCCCCGTTATATTTTACAATGGACAAATGGGCGAAAAAAGTTTATTAAAAAAATAATTATTTGAATCCATTAATTGAAATTGAAATAAAAAAACTGTGAGTGATGGAGAAATTCCGAATACATATTTGAAAACACGACAATAAACTGCATTAAGCACAACTATTGGTACTCATGAAACAATAACCATGTTGACCAGTGTTATAGATTAGGTATATTAGAATGTTTTCTAAGTTTTGTCTATTATTTTCATTCTCGAAGAATAACAGTCAGAGGACATATGTTTAATTGAATGAAGAGAACCACTTTTTCGCGTACTTAATGCTTCTACAACGTATGTCGGTGGCCATAACCAATGAAACGCGAGCAGGTCACATGGTTTTGTTTTGATGAGGATCACTTTAAGAGTGAATAGCCTTTAGTATCGATTCGGTAACTATGTAACTTCTGAAATTGCTAAAAGTATTGTTACGTGTGCTAAGAAAGGATGAAATCCAGATGTTGTATTTCCCTTAGCTGTTATATGAAACTGTTGCATGTTGCAACACTAAGTGAAGTGGATTGTGACCAAGGTAGGTAAGTAGTAATCCCCAGCAGAGCTATAATAAAGCAGAGGTGGAAGTAGTGCAGCAGATGGTTCATTTGAATACTGATGTGCAGTGGTCGAACAGAGTGACCTGTATGATGCCACAACCAACTCAAATCGCTTACCAAACAACGACGTGTTCTGCATACCATTCCACTTGCTGCACATCTGTGACAAGGTGTCTACCAAAACTTTAATCAACTACTCAAAACATCCTACATGTTCAAATTATCCATATCAAGCAACATTTATGGACTTCTCTATGACAACAGCTGTATATCCAGCTTTCAAAGTGTATATAAACTTACGTATATAACTTACATGTAAAAGTCAGGCATAAGTGTGTGCTGGACCTTAACATCAAATCAGTTAAGACAAATCGAATCATCATAACTGAGATTTCTCCGATTTATGTCAGGTCATACATTATTAACAAATGTCAGGAAAACTTTAAGGCCCAAACGGTCCCCGAAATCATATGGCCATCATCACCATTATCCTTATCGTTATCATCATCATCATCCTTCACCGGTGTGGAAAGCAACGGGAAACTACCATACCTTACAATTCCCTAGTAAAGCTGCAAAGCATAGTATGAAAATGCTATGATTGCAGTGAAAGACTTGCCTTCGGGCAGAATTACTATAGATAGATATATTACTAGATCATAATAGGAACTTAGATATTCTTCTTCTTCTTCTTACAAGGGCTACACCTTATTGGTTCGATCCGGCTCCAAGTATCAATACTGCTTTGCCCATCTCTTTCGTCGGCGTCCCCGATCTCTTTTTCTTCTTCTCGGTTGATAGTTCAGACTTTACCAAGGCAATCTGTTAGTATCCATTCTGGAGACATGTTCATACCGTTTTCTCTTTTCTTCTTCTTCTTCACTTCATGGGCTAGGCAAAATGCCTGTTCCGCCCAGTTTACTCCATCTTTTCACTGGCCTTCCTACATTTCTCGAACCTCTTGGCTTGTTACGTTTTTCTCTTATATTCTTCTATTTTATCTATCAGACTGAATATGTGTAGTTATTTACGAATATCTTCATTTCGTTTTTATCCATTAAAGTATAACTTAGGTATTAGATAAGAATTAAATGTATAATTTCCGAGGTTGTCTAGTTGTCATGTTCCTTGCCTCAGTTTCCGAGGGACGCGGGTTCAAACCCCGCCGGGGCCAATGGATTTTTAGGATGGAAAATCCAAGGAACAAGTCCTCCGGGAGGGACTTTAAGCCGTGGGTCCCGAGTCTGAAGATTTTTAGGCTCGTAAAAGAACCATAAGCCTGAATAAAGAGGATTTTATGCAAAATTTTGACATCCTAACACACAACCTTCCCAACATTTTCTTCTTCCATGAACCCATTGCATCATATTATGGTTGAAGGTTTTCCTAAATTTACGATGAATATGCATTTAATAATAGTTTCAAAATGTGAAATAAAGTAAGATAAATAAATGGTATTTTAAATTACATTTGCTGATTTTTAGAATAACAGAAACATATGCTTAAAAGCAAAATAAAATTGAACAAAAAGTATTTAAATATGTTATTTTAATTTTATGTCCTGCATTACAACGCATCTAACTGGGATTTTATTCGTTATAATTTATCCTCTAGATACTAAAGGCACACTCTGCTGAGTAATACTATAAAATTGTGACTGGAAGTAAACATCATTAATACTAAATATATGGCCACACATAGAAATACAATGGAAATTGATAGTGACAAATAGGGGAAATTTTGAAGAAGTTGCTAAATTCAAATACATAGGAACCATAATTGAAAATAAGAATGATGTGCAGAAAGAAATTAAACATAGGCTCAATTCTGGAAATGCATGTTATTATGCATTACATAGACTCTTTTCGTCCCAACCTCACTCAAAAAACGTTAAACTGAAAATATATAAAACTGTTATTCTCCCAGTTACGTTATATGGATGCAAAACATTGACTCTTACTTTAAGGGAGGAGAAATAGGTTACGAGTACTTGAGAATAAAGTTCTTATGCAAAATTGTGGAACAAAGAGAGATGAACAGACAGACGAATGGAGAAGAGCAGTTAACACTGAGCTGCATGATCTTTATAGGAAACCAGATATAATAAGAATAGTTAAGTCTGGTAGACTGTGATAGGCAGGACATGCCTGGGCCATGAATGGGGACATTCGAGCTTCTTGTAGGATAACCAGAGGGAAAACGACCAGCTGGTAGACCAAGAATGAGGTGGGGGAATAACGTTAATCATGATTTGAGGCAATTAGATTATACAGGGGGTGATTGGAATACATTAGCTCAGGATAGGGATGTACGGATAGCTTATATCCTCTCGGCCATGAATCTACGTGTTCGAAAGTGCCAGTGAGTTCCATTTAGTTTGTAGTTTGTCCTCTTCATTTGTTATGAATAAAAATGAATACAATGTAAACTAATGTGTGGCACTATTAAAAGAACACTTAAAAACACAAGAAAAGAAATAAAAATTTATAAAGTAGTGGTTGTTCCTGTATTGATGTATGGGTCAGAATGTTGGATGATCATTAAAAGACAAGAATAAAGATTGGAAGCAGCTGAGATGAGATTTTTAAGAAATATAGCAGGATATACTCTGCTGGATAAGAAAAGAAATTAAGATATAAGAAAGGAACTAAATATTTTCAAACTTACAGACCGAATAATTAAATATAGGAACGACTGGAAAGAACATATTGATAGAATGCCAGAAGGAAGATTTCCAAAATCATTGCTAAATTATAAACCGCACGGAAGGAGAAATGTTGGATGCCCACACAGAAGATGGTTTGAACAATTTTAACAATTCTAGCTTCCATGAAACCGGAACGAGCCAACAGGCTTAATCCCTGGATGATGATGATGACGATGACAATGTAAACATGGGAAATGTAGAACGTACATTTAACTTGTTTTTATCGAAACACCTACAGTGACTGCTAACATGTGAGAAGTGGACACTGGAAGAGAGCATTCTGATTAAGGAACTATTTAATTTCCAAAATGACTTAATAATTCCGTCTGAATGCCAGGTGCAATTTTACGCCCATCTCCGGTAACCACACCCAAAATTAACTTGTCACTCAACACTAAAAACACGTACATTTCTTTCTCGTAAATCAGCTGCTGAATGGTGTTTTTCTAACATTTGACCGCGAGGAAAGGAGGCACGTTAAAATAATACCAGTGCATTAGGCAATTATAGAGTTTCAAACTTAATAACTGTATTGAAGTAGATGGATTTTTACTTTACTTATTTATTCCAGTCCACTTACATCTTAGTAGGTATCAAGGTTTTACAGAAACCCTTCCATTAATTTTTATTTAAAAACGTCATTTTGGCTTTTCCCAAATCACTTTCTGGATCTCTAAAAGTTCCTATATACTGTCTCCCATGTTTTTCTTCGTTTTACCTATAGTCCACCCATTCGGTCTTCGCATACTAGTTTAGTTATTCTATTTTTATTATTCTTATTATTATCATCATCATCGTCATTACTCTTCTTCTTCCTTCCAAGTATTAGGCCAAGGCCTGTTACGATCCTATAGAAAATTTTCCCTCCAGCGTTTCATAGGACGGCCTAGAGATCTTCGTCCTCTTGGTATATAATTATAAACAGCTTTGGGGATCTGATTTGTACTCATTCTTTCAAGATGATGTTTCCAATTTAGTTGGTACTTATTGGTTTACGTATGTAGCCAAACATTCTGACTTCAAATTAATAATAATAATAATAATAATAATAATAATAATAATTATTATTATTATTATTATTATTATTATTATTATTATTATTATTATTATTATATATAACTATAATTAAATATAGGAACGTCTGGAAATAACATATTGATAGAATGCCAGAAGGACGATTTCCAAAATTATTGCTAAATTATAAACCGCACGGAAGGAGAAATGTTGGATGCCCACTCACAAGATGGTCTGAACAATTTTAACAATTTTAGCTTTCATGAAACCGGAACGAGCAAACATATATAAACATATGTTACAGTAAAAGTAATAAACTGGTGATTATACACAATAACCGGTAATTATGCATAATCACCATTATTGCCTGTAAATATGATACATTTTTGAAAATTTATCAAATTAACCTGTTTGTTTGCATAATTCCCAACTCGTAATTGTAAATTTGATAAATATCATGACTGAATGGGCCAGTAGAATAGAGTGCAGTTCTTTTTAGTAGTTTCTACTCACAAAGATATTTTTTCGTTGAAGAGACCACGAATTACAATATTTTATATTTTACAATCAAAAAGTCAATAAATGGTTATAATACAATTTTATTGAACTTGTACAAAACATTTACACATAAAAAAACAAACTGCAGTTACATATAAAAAAACAACCTAAGCCAATATTCTAGAGAAAAAAAACGTTTTTTTTTAAATAACGTTAAATGCTATTACTACAAATTACTAAATATTTTAAGTTTACTTATATAAGCACATTAGACTGTTATACTGTTATGACAGTTGGAATTACAAAGTTTGCCAGATTGTTTTACCATTTACACTTATTAGACTCGCATTGTCCCTTACAAACATATCGCTGATATCCCTGACCTCCAGAAAGAGATGTCTTTCTAACGCACGTGGTAGTCACATGTTGATAGAAGCCAAGAAGTTGCTCAAACTGAACGAATTTTCATAAAGTTACGGATTTTTATCCCATTTGCCATTACGAGTTGAAAATTATGCAAAAAAACCGGTTAATTTGATAAATTTTCAAAAATGTATCATATTTACCAAGTTTAGTGGTGATTATGTATAATAACCGGCAAATATATATAATCGTCGGATTAATCACATTTACCGTAACATTTGTTTATATATATATCATCATCATCACTCCAGGGATTAGGCAATTGCCCGTTCCGACTTCATATTGCATCGGCCCAACGTCTTCTAGGTCTTCCAACATCAGGCCTTCCTCTTGCTTGATAGTTCCTGGCTAACAATGGATATCTCTCCTTACTCATTCCATCCATGTGATCAATCCATTTCTGTCTGTAATTCGTGACTTTATCCAATAAAGGCTGTACTTTCAATTCTTCTCTTATATCCTCATTTCTTATTCTATCAAGTCTTGTACATCCTTTTACTTGTCTTAGGAACCGCATCTCTGCCGTCTGTATTCTATCCTTCTGTCTTTTCACTGGAGCCCAAGTTTCACATCCATACAATATATATATATATATATATATATATATATATATATATATGAAACAAAAAGAAAAATAAATGGCTGAATCGGGATTTGAACCCGAGATTCTAAACTTTGTACGTTTAGCGCTCTAACCATCTGAGCTACTCAGGAATTCTAACACAAACATTTATTTTTCTTATATACAATAGGCATATATAGTATTTTCAATTTACACGAAATATAGCGGGATATCATTCCAACTGCCATCTTGTGGCCACTACAAAAGTAAGCATATTTAGGAGAATATTTACGTTTTAGCAGTAACGCTTGCATATTTATATGTTAAAACAATATTTTTGACATTTAACAATGAAGGCAAATTTATTTATTTAATATAAACGGCGATGTTTGAAAACAACTGAGAAGCGATGTTTGAAAACAAATGAGAAACGATTGTTACGCTTGTTCATCACTGCAACCAGATCATATTATTACAAAGGATCGCCAATATTGTAAGAATGCACCCTAGTGGAGATAGTTATAACCAACATTATAGGTATTAATTAATTTCTGATGTCCTATCATGTAAATATGTCAATTATTTTTTTTTTGCAACGTTATTTCCTGGGAAATAATTCGTTTAAGAAAATGCAAACAGTGGTTTCTTTTTTTTTTTGTGGTATAATCAATCACTACGAAATGTTATATATTATTTCCCGCAACCGCTATCAGCTGACATTTGTGCACTATATATACAGTCTGGTAGCGGTATTTCTTAGAGTCAGTCACTGCAAAATAATGCTATGACCTATTCAGAATGTTAAAAAGGAGGAGCTTTCTTTAATATGATGAAACTTCTTTGATAAATTCGAGGGTAAACATGCCTGTGATTGGTTGTAATTAAAAAAAATCATTGAAATATGATTGGTCATTGAATCCCATTTGGGGCATGAGTTAAATGGTCAATATAATCTGTATTCGTGCTTGATGAGTGGATGCCTTAACTATGCCAGAACGAATGAAAAGTTAATATTATCATTTATCAAACTGAAAATGTCTAGCATTGCTTCAAATTATATAAAAAATACTTACTATTGTTCAACTCTGAATTGATAAGGAAGCTAGTCATATAAGGAATTCCTATTAGGGAAGATATTTTTGTTGGTTTTTTTTAGGAAAATGGATCTTGAGTGATAAATGGCCTTAGAAAATAAGTGATTTATTAAATGCTGGCACTATTTTTCTCATTATACATCAAGATGATAAAACAACTTAAAGAAATATAAGAGTAATGGCAAGTGAGAAAACCCTAAAATGAAGTATTAATACTGTCAGTTGATGAACGACCATTTACAACTAGTGTAATCAATCACACAACAATAAGCAGAGACAAGAATCAACAAACGTCACGCAAATCGAGCTGTCATTTAGCGCCCCCATGCACTTTGCAACAGAGTGGGGAGGGGGGAGAATGATACTCTTTCTAACTTTATCTCGTAGCCTAATGGATAACTCATGAAGGGACCCTAAAGAATGGACACCAACTGTCGACAGGATTTCAGACCTCACAAGAGTAACTTGTCAACAAACTTTGCTAGTGCAACCCTCCTCGATTATCACATAACAGGAATTAGCATAAGGGCGGGGGGTGTATTTAACCAGACTTGACCTAACATATTCATATGTTATCAGGGTGACTGGAGGCAGAGGAAAGTCATAGAAGTAATTGGCTGACACATATCATAAAAAAACTAATAATAATAATATATAAGGTCCTTCACTGCAATCATAGCATTTTCATGCTATGCTTACAGCTTTACTAGGGAATTGTAGGTGTGGTAGCTTCCCGTTGCTTTCCACACCGGTGAAGGATAATGATGATGATAATGATAAGGATGACCATGATGGCCATATGATTTCGGGGACCGTTCGGGCCTTAAAGTTTTTCTGATATTTGTCTTACAGGTGAAGAAAAAACCCCGATAAAAACCTCACCCAGAAATACTGCCACGACCAGGGATTGAACCCGGGTCCGCTGCGTGACAAGGCAGCACGCTACCTCGAGATCACAGCGGTGGATGATTTATTATATAATTTAGTTAAATAGTTTCACCTAGAAGTTTACCAAGTAGGTGCGTGGCCGATTTATGGAGAGAAAAAACTATGGAACATATAATTATCACTCACATATTAAACAAAGCAAGAGGGTGATCTCAACTTCTGGAAGAGCAGCTAGCGGAGATGCCATGAACCATCATCTTTCAACGAAACTTGGAGATAAATTTTCCATTTTATTCCCTCAGTTAAGTGGCAACAGCGTTCCCATAAAAAGGCAATACTATTTTACACATATGAAAAATCCTATATTCTCGTATTCAAATGCTTTACGCCATTGATTAAATGAGGCGTTGACATGGGAAAAAATTTTACAAGGGAAGTAAAAAATACAATTTTGACGTTTTTCAACTTAAATATCGTTGGGGTCAGGATTTTTAAACTGACCCAAACCCTCTGGCGGCACTATGGTCCTGGGGTCGACTCAGCCTCTAACTGAAATGAGTACCAGACGCTTGTTCTGGGGTAAAGGCGGCCGTCACGCAGGGCTGACAACCCGGCTGACATAAAGTGCCGATTGTCTAGAAAAAGTGGGAGCCTTAACCTCCTACTACCCCAAGGGCCTCCGGGTCTGTTGTGGGATCACTTTACTTTACTTACTTTACTTTAAACTTAAATATATTTTGTAAAGCTAATATGGATATTTTGTAACTATTTTTCAAATAAAATTTCTTGTTTAGTAGCGTCAAAATTATATTAAAATTAATGTTGGGAAAATTGTTTTTTGTTTCCCCTGTAAAAGTTTCTTTTTATGACTTACTACCTTTCCCATGCCAATGCCTCAATTAGAAAATATTAAACACACGTATCAAATTTCGTTGCGAAACATCGAAAATTGCGATCGTTAGAGCGATTTTTAAATTTTCGTTTCAGGGTGAATTCCTACACATAATTGTCCAATTTTGTTGGTTAACGAACTCAATCTTACTTTTCTAATTTATTACTAAATGTCAAGTCTGTTTCTAATAAAACAAAAAAAAAAAAACATGGGGCCGCTAGATCATTAACGGACACACACACACACACACATACATACCTACATACATACACACACACACACACACACACATATATATATATATATATATATATATATATATATATATAATTCAGTGGCATCGTCGAACCTAAGGTTTATGGCGACACGGACATAAGCTCACCATAATCTCTATCCTGAACTAATTATTTCCCCTCACCTCCTGTATAATCTACTTCCACCAAATCATGGTTGAAGTTATTTATTCTCCCGCCTCATTCTTGGTCTACTAACAGGGCGATTACCCTCTGGTTTTCCCCACAAGAAACTTAAATGCACCTCTTTCATTCCCCATTCGTGCCATATGTCGTGCCCATCGCAATCTACGAGACGTAACTGTTCTTATTATGCCTATATCTGGTTTCCTATAAGGAACATATAGCATCTATATATATAGTAATTCTGCCCGAAGGCAGGCCCTTCACTGCAATCATAGCATTTGCATGCTATGCTTGCAGCTTTACTAGGGAATTGTAAGTGTGGTAGCTTCCCGTTGCTTTCCACACCGGTGAAAGATGATGATGGTGATGATGATAATGATAAGGATAATGAAGGCCACATGATTTCGGGGACCGTTTGGGCCTTAAAGTTTTCCTGACATTTGTCTTACAGGTGAGGAAAAACCCCGATAAAAACCTCACCCAGAAAAACTGCCCCGACCGAGGATCGAACCCGGACTCGCTGCGTGACAAGGCAGCACACTACCTCGAGACCACAGCGGTGGATATATATATATATATATATATATATATAATGGCGTTAGCCCATTGTTGAGTCATAGCCTCTCCTTTGTAAGGAGTTACTTGACCAAGTTAATTTTTTACTTACCTTATTTGTTCATAGATGTCATGGATGACATGCAGTCAACATACCGACCCAATGAAACATCTAACTGGCAACTATGGTATTTCTAGGACGTTGATGTCGGTAAAATGTGCTTAGAGACCTTTTTATTCAGCTTAAGATCTTTTACGAACCTTTCAAATCTTTAGACTTGGAACCTACGGCTTAAAGTACCTCCCGGAGGACTTGCTCCTTGGATTTTTCCGTCCTAAAAAATCCACCGATCGCAGCCGGGCTTGAACCTGACCCTCGGAACCAGAGGCAGGGAGCATGGCCGACATTATATATATATATATATAGGATTCGGCGATGGAAATTGGAATGATCGAGAGATGTGGAGGAGAATGACAGCAGATTGAGCGGAGGAAGATGTTATGAAACATTCTGAAATCTGCTAAATAATATATAAAAATGTTAGTTGCTGTTATTTTCGTTGTCTACTAGATAGGATCGGCGAACATCTGTAATGGTTTAAAAAATATATATATATTTTCATGAGAACAACCTCAATAGCTCATTCCTAGAGAATTCGTTAAGAGAGGAGATAAAATACATTGTTTCTTGTTCCTGTCTTCTTCTCTTTATCGAGTTGAAAATCTACTTTCTTACAAATGTAGTGGGAGACTTAACAGACGTTATAACGTTTTTGTGCTGAAGTTTAGTTTCCAACATTAAACGCAACCAATGGATCGCTTCAATTCGCTAAGTGATCTGATCCATCTAGCTTGGAGGGACAGTGTTGCCTCTGTCTCCGTCTCCCGAAGTGAATCATTCTGCAGGCTACTACCAGCATCAAACTCATCCCTCTCTCATTGATTTCCGTTAATTATCTATGAGAAGGTCTCCCACAGTCCGACAGGGTTAAACTGGGCCACAGGGGACTCCTACTGACCGCTCTGCCCGCAGCATTTCAGATGAATACGCTCGTACAAACTTACTTGAGAGGAAAAATGGTTTACAAGTAACCCCACTTGTTGCTACCGAAACATTTAATGTTTAATACATTTTTATTTATATACAGAATTTTAATGTTTACACATATTTTTGTGCCTAAAGTTTTATTTTTCTTCTCCACTCGTCTCTCTCCATCCAATCCATGTCCTCCAGTCCTCTTGCTCTCATTCCAGTTCTTATTTCCTGCATCCACGAGTTTCGAGGTCTTCCTCTTCTCCTTCATTCAGGTGGACACCATTCCAATGTTTTCATCATCATCATCCGGTATCATGACAGCTGCTGCCGTCTTCCGGAAACCAAACGCCATTTCTCTCTGTCCACACGTTGATTTTCCTCCATTCCTCTGATATTCATAGCTGCTTGTGCCCCTTCTATCCAAGTTTTCTTCGCCTTTCTCTCTTCCTCCTTTCCATTGGGATCCATTCCATAACAATTTTTGGCAATCTTTGCTCTGGCATTCTTTTGACATGATCATACCATTGTAATCTTTTCTTTTCTATAATGTCTATGATATCCGGCTCCTCTTGTACACCAATAATTTCCCTTATTCCTTTATTTCGTATTCTATTCATTCTAGATTTTCCAGCTTATCTTCTTAAAACATCCATTTCTGTACTTAAAATTCTTTTCATTTCCCTGGTAGGAATTTGCCAGACTTCAGCACCATATGTTAAAATGCTCTGAATTATGGTTTGATATATTTGTAATTTTCTATTTTTTGTAATATTTTTGCTCCACCAAACAGAGTTTAAAGCATTTATTGCTAATTTTGTTTGTGCGATTCTATTTTTAATTTCCACTGTATTATCACCTGAACTGTCTAATTTTGTTCCTAAATAAGTGCATTCAATACTAGGTTTTAGTTCTTCTCCACTGTTGAAATTTATATTTTCCATTTCTTCTCCTATAGACAGGTATTTAGTTTTCTCAATGTTTATATAAAGTCCCCATTTTTCATATTCTTCTTTTAGTTTTTTAGCCATATATTCTATGTCATCGTGGTTTTGTGCTATTAATACCTGGTCATCTGCAAAATTTAGTGAATATAGGCCTACATGTGTATTTTGGATGGGTATGCCCATTTTTTTGAGATTTTTTTCTGGATAATATTTCTTCTTGCATTCGTCGTACGTGCCCATACCAATTTAATTGCTTATACTGTATATAATCTACTATTGAATAACCAATATTATTTTTTTCTCTTATGACCGTATTTCTTACTTTGTCTAATTTTGAACATCTTGCTGCTCTCCTCAAGAAATCCATTTCCATCGACATAAGTTTTTTTTCCAAGTGTTTGTTGAATTTCCAAACTTCAGCTCCATATGTGACAGTACTTCTCACTATTGAATTATATATTTGTAACTTATTTTTCCTGGTTATATGCCTGTTCCATAAGACTCCATTCATCATTGCTGTTATTGCTCTACCTTTATTTATTCTGTTCTTAATATCACTTTCTTGCAGCAATTTGGAGCCGGAACAGGCTAGTAAATAAGCCTAAACCGTGAAGAAGAAGAAGAAGATTATCACTTTCTTGTTTATCCTCTTTACCTAATTTTACTCCCAGATACTCAAATTCTTCACATCCTCTAATATACCCCTTTTCATCTTCTATTATCAAATCTTCGGTTTCGGCTCCACATCCCATATAAAATATTTTTTTCTAAATTTATTTAATACATGCGAGATTAATGAACAGCTACAAATGCAAATGTGTATTCTTAATTACGTACATATAGAAAATTATTATATATATCGATATCGGGGATTCTATATCACCAAATTCAAATAAAAAAACGGAAAACGCAATTTATTGTTGTAGTGTGTAAATAATCAACTGAGAGAATTTTTTTCCTTAAAAAAGTGAAAAATACGTTAAAATTAAGTCAGAAATTGAGCTCAAATTAACCTAAATTCGCCATATTAACAACTTAAAATATTTAATACATCGGTGATTAATAATCAGTAACAAATGAAAAAAAATATATTCTTCAAGTAGCTGAATTCAAATACCTGGGAACAATAATTACAAATAGGAAGGAAATGCACAAATAAATTAAACATAGGCTCAATTATGGAAATGAGTCGTATTACGCATTACAAGGACTCTTGTCTTCCAACTTATTAAAACAAATTAAACTGATAATATATAAAACTTTTATTCTTCCAGTTATATTATATGGATGCGAAACTTGGACTCTTACTTTAAGGGCAGAGAAAGGATTACGAGTATTTGAAAACAAATTATGAAACATTTTGGACCAAAGAGAGTTGAACAGACAGGCGAATGGAGAAGACTACATAGTAGTGAGCTACATGATCTTTATAGGAAATCAGACATAATAAGAACAGTTAAGTCAAGTAGACTGCGATTAGCAGGACACGTGTAACAAATGCGGAATGAAAGAAGGGCAATGGAGGCATCTTGTAGGAAAGCCAAAGGGAAAACTCCAAATTGGTAGATCAAGAATGAGGTGGGAAAATAACATACCATGATTTGAGGGAAGTATATTATACAGAATATGATTGGTAAACATTATCTCAGGATAGGGATGTATGGAGAGCTTATATCCGCATGAACATACCAGTTCGATAGTGTCAGTGAGTTGGTTAGTATTCATGATTACATATATGTACACCATAATTATAGACCATGTGTGTGTGTGTGTGTGATTTTCACAAAATGTTAATAATAATTCTGGTTCTTAAAAATAGCTTCACACATTGAGGAAGAAGCCTCACCATCGTTTAAAAGATAGTTTAACCAGAATAGTAGTTTTTCGAATATACGACATACAAATAAAACATGTTTTACAGATTGTATCGATTCTTGACATTTACAATTCTGATGACTTAATTTTATTATTAAGCCTAATTATATAAACGGTCCCGCGCCGTAGCCGAGTGGTTAAGGCAAGAAGCTTGTCGCAGAGCTACGGGACTTGCGCTGGTGGAGTCTCCATGGGGAAGAAATTTTTCTCATGGAATTTCGGTCATTATGGGACCGGTGTCCACCCAGCATCGTGAGGCATTTAGGTAGCTACAATAAGTAGCGACTCCAGGTTGAGAATACCAGCTATAACGGCTGGGGGATCCGACATGCTGACCACATGTCACCCCTACACTGGCTAGATGATCGTCTACCTCTGTGATTAACACATGTGGATTTTAGGCCCGCAGCCGGCTGGTCAGTCAAGGACCTTCTAGGCCTGTCGCGTTTGGAGTTAATTATATAAACATATGCAATTTAAGTAGAGCAAGATGTCTCCAAGGATATTGAAAATAATAGTAAAAAATGTTCGCATAAGTAGTAAAATAAACATTCAGGATCATATTCAAATACACAATACTTTTTCCAGATAGCAAACTATCGTATATACCCATTAATATAATGACCCAAATTGTTTCTAATTTCAATTCAAATATAAAAACGAGAAAAAGTAACTAGATATCAAAATTACTAAAAACATCCAACATACGTTTATCAAGAACAAATCAATAGTTAAATGGCTGGGATTCAATATTACAAATGAACAGAGTCAAAGAACATAAATATATCGGATTATGAGAACGATAAAACGATTCCAGAATTTGATCACATGAAGAATTAATACTAGTAGGCTGTATTTAGCAATTACTAGATACAAATTTGTACATTAAAATCAAACAACGACATAATAAAATAGTTATGGGGAAATATCATATGGAATTTTACAGAGCATTCAGTCTTTTTAAGCTTTACTCCATTTACATTTATAATTCAAATGTTCAAGTATTTTAGGCGCACACCTGCACTAATGACATGGTAGAGAGTCATCTGTCTATTCTGGAATAAAACACAGTGTATTTTCAGAGAACTCTATTTACAATAAAACTCTTCCGTAAGGTTATTTTAATTTATTTTTGTCAGAAAAAATAGTAACATGGCTAAAAAAGAATACGAAATCAAGAAAATTAGACGCGAATTGGACAAAACTAAAGTTATCTTTGCCCTTAGTTCATGCTGTTTACTTTTACGTTCGCCACGTGTCAATCAAACTAGATTCTTAATTAATCAACTTTGTGTATTTTATGGTCAAATGCTCCGAAATATGTGGGGTTAACCACAGTTTTATACCAATTGTTATTGAAAGTGTCTCGACAAATACATTTATTAACTGAATTTCTAACTGAAGAAAATCATCAGATGATTGAAGGCAAGTAATGGTGTCTTTAACCAATCAGTATTAAATTAACATGTACTTTTGAGGAGAGGAATTAGATAATATAACATTAGAGAGTACTTGAAGAACAAGTCCACAAGATGCATAACTATACGTCCTTGCACTTCTATACTATTGTAAGCAATGAGGGACGTCTGCCTCTGCGGTGTTCTGTACCTAAGAACATATAGTATTTACTAAATACAAAGATATTTTCGCCGAATGTACGGGATAACGCTCACTGTTTTACAAAGAAACCTAAAACATGTTTGGGGAAAAGAATCTTATATACTCAACCTAGGATTTAAAGAGAGATCAGGGCTTGTTTGGTTTAGGCTAGGTTCATGGAAGTTTCTAAAAATTAGCAACGATCATGATATGCGAACATGTCCAATGTGCGGGAGCTTTGAAGACGAGATACATATATTAGGAAAATGTAATAGATTTAGAATATTGGAGACGTCAGTTATTACTGGAAATATTTCTAAATTCAAATCGTGAAAGATTGGCATGCTACGAGTTAATGGTAAATCCAGAAAATTGTATGAACTTGGGTAAATTTCTGGACAAAACGCGAAAAATAAGAACAACACTCATTCATGAATAAATACATGTTATCAAAATGCAATACCATTAATTCTTAATAACTGTACATAACTTAATTAATGTATAATGCTATTGTATTATTGTGTAATTGTAATATTATTGTTTTCTTTTTGTTTTTCTTTATACTATTACCAAATATTGTTTTATTGTAACGGACTGTCAACTAGCACGTACGGCTTACTGCCCGTGCGACCCATATATTTGTAAATAACATTGTATATTAAAATATATATGTGCGCATATATATTTTAATATTTTATCACCAAGAAGATCACTTGTGTATTAAAAACATTGTATATATCTTACTTTTAGTCTAATGAAGTCCTATTACTACCACTAAATACAACATTCATTAATATGTCCACCGCTGTGGTCTCGAGATAGCGTGCTGCCTTGTCACGCAGCGGGCCCCGGTTCGACCCCGATCGGGGCAAGTTTCCTGGGTGAGGTTTCTTTAGGGGTTTTTACTCACCTGTAAGATAAATGTCAGAAAACTTTAAGGTCCAAACGGTCCCCGAACACCATCTGGTCATCATTATCATTAATACCATATTCGCCTAATTACCTTAAGTTTAGTTTAAAGCCTCTCCTGGCGCATCATTACCATCATCATCAACTCTCATATCATCGGGGCAGCGTATCCCGCCTTCCAGGGCCCCAATCTCAGAAGTGAGTTACAATTACGTCATGCCAGGAGAGAACACCAGAAATGTCGAAATGGCAACCTGGGGCATTTGGGAGGGAAAAAAATCCATTAATATTCCAGTCAGAGATTAGCGTTGTGCGCTCACTTCGAGTAGCGTGGCTCATTTCTCACTGATGGATTTCCGACTCTCGGCTTGAGGGCAGCGTGGTTTCTGATGCCCTGCTTCAGGTCATCACTTCCTGATCTCTGCCCATATTCTTGACTCGGCAAGCAAACACTAGCGCCACCAGGTAGGCTTAGGTTAAGTGACTTAACTCAACAACGATAGCCAATACGTAGTTAGCTGCCGAGGAGATACGGCTGGTTCCAGTACGCATATTACCGGTCAAAGCTAGACTTCGTCAGTCTCACTCAGTCAATACTAATACAATTCATATGTCAAAAACAAGTCAGTTGCTACTAAAGACACATCGAGTCTACAACGTCTTAACCAACAACAACTAGTAGCAGATACGCACCCTGCTGATGATGGAAGTTAACTTCCGAAAGACCTCCAGATAATATTTTAAATATAATATTTTAACACAGTTGAGGACGACAGCACCTGCCAAAAAGGTACATATTTTAAGTTTTATCTCATTACTAGTCAGTCAGTCGTTCAGTCAGTCAGTCAGTCAGAGTGTCAAACTAAAATAAGTTTATTTATATTCTTCTATACCTCAAATAATACCCCTAAGTTGATTATTTCTTCATATATTCTATATTATTGTTTTTTTAATTTATAAACTATTGTTACTAGTAAAATTCATGGTAAGTTTCCGTTGAGGCATTAGTTCACAGTAATATAATGTACGGTTAAAAACTATAAAATAGTTACCTTGTAGGTCCGTCTCCTTAACTTAAGATATTTTAAAACTCTGTAGGCCTTTCGGGACTAGTAACTATTTTATAGTTTTTAACCGTACATTATACTTACTTACTTACTTACTCACTGGCACTATTGAACCCGTAGGTTCATGGCCGCGCGGACATAAGCTCTCCATACATCCCTATCCCGAGCTAATGCTTTCCAATCATTCCCTGTATAATCTACTTCCCTCAAATCATAGTTAATGTTATTCTCCCACCTCATTATTGGTCTACCAACTGGACGTTTTCCCTCTGGTTTTCCTACAAAAAAACTTCCATGCACGTCTTTCATTCCCCATTCTTGCCACATGTCCTGCCCATCGCAGTCTACGAGACTTAACTATTCTTATTATATCTGGCTTCCTATAAAGACCATGTAGTTCATTGTTATGTAGTCT
Source organism: Diploptera punctata (assembly GCA_030220185.1). Lineage (NCBI taxonomy): Eukaryota > Metazoa > Arthropoda > Insecta > Blattodea > Blaberidae > Diploptera > Diploptera punctata. The sequence goes on along the minus strand of JASPKZ010010655.1, from coordinate 3,520,314 downwards.
TCTCCATTCACCTGTCTGTTCATCTCTCTTTGGTCCAAAAATTTTCCTAAGAACTTTATTCTCAAATACTCGTAATCTCCTTTCCTCCCTTAAAGTAATAGTCCATGTTTCGCACCCATATAATATAACTGGTAGAATAATAGTTTTATATATTTTCAGCTTAACGTTTTTTGAAAGGAGTTGGGACATCAAAAGTCTCTGCAATGCATAATAGCATGCATTTCCAGAATTGAGCCTATGTTTAATTTCTTTGTGCATCTCATTCCTATTTGTGATTACTATATTACTATAAACTATTGTACTTTTATTCCCCAGCTTTTTCTGAAAAAAAAAGTTGTAAAGCAATAAATTGAAAATTATATTAGACGTATTCTCAGTGTCTGATCCCTCAACAAGTGCATAATCTATCATTAAACTAAACTAGAACATTATTAGGAGTAATGTTAATTCCTTCAAAGGAACACGGCCTGTTGGAGAGGATTTTAAGCTCTCGATCAGAAACACACCTTTTTGACCACACAAAGACATTAAACACCTGCCTGGATGCGTTATCAGTTCAATTTGGGAACACCTCCGAGGCATGAGATAACAGGAATGTTTAGGACAAACTACACTCTATTTCAAACGTCTACAAAGCAAGAGTACACACAGTTGTCTAGCCTTGAGCCTGGTGTTGGACTCTCATTGGTTGATTCCCTCATTATCTCACCAAACAGCCAATGAGAGTCCAACGCCAGCCTCAAGGCTAGACAACTGTGTGTACTCTTGCTGCATAGACGTTTCAGATAGAGTCTAGGTGATACATACTAATTGATCCGAGTGATTTTCAATATATTGCGGGATATTTACTCCATAAATGTGTAAGCCATTTGTCTTACAATTGAGGAAAAACCCAGAAAAATTTCAACCAGAACATTTCTCACGATTGAGAACTGAAATCTGTCTCCGTCCGGGGCAATGACGTTACTGTAAACTCTTTTGGTTCACACATACTTTCTCCTTCCCAATTTAACCCTTAAATTGGCAAAACACGTATTTGTTCTGATAGTTATTTGAATGTAGCGGACCGCAGTGAAAACGGAATCTTGTATAACTGCTATTATTAGGTATGTTGTATAATTAGACGCACATTTTAGTTGTTTCTTTTTGTTCGTTTTCTTCTGATTTACTTGTAATATTAAATTCGCTGAACCAACTGATGTATCCAAAAGGACACGTTACGAATTTAAGGGTTAACGAAACAAATAGCATACATAGCATTCAAAAAATATACTAGTCTGGTGTTCTTATCTAACCTTTAGTCTAAACTATTCTACTTACGGTACGAATTTATTTACAAGCCTACAACTTATAAAAGGGACATATCTTCTCAGCATTACATTGCAGCCATTAAATCCATGCTATGTACAGTAACGTACTGGAGGTGGAATGTGAAATAGTTATTTTAGAATTGATTGTTGTTTATGTCAATGAGTTTTACTCGACCTGCGGCCGATAGCGGGAAAAGTGACTGCAGGCATTGAGTTATGAACTCGCGCTGCCCATGCAGTGTCCACGCTAGTGGTCGCGTCAAACTCACTGTATAATCCGCAAGTTTTTCTGTTTTATAACACTGGTCAACATGATTTTTGTTTCATGAGAACCAATAGTTGTACCTAACGCAGATTTTTATCGTGTTTTCAAATATGTATTCGTAATTTCTCCATCACCCACAGTATTTTATTTCAATTTCAATTAATGGATTTAAATAATTATTTTTTTAATAAACATGTTTCGTCCATTTCTCCATTGTAAAATAAAACCAAATGAGCTAACTCAGGAGATTTCAGCTATGAAAAAAGAGATATCAAGGCCAATTGAATCGTAATACGTTGGCCGATTATTGTTGGACCATCAAGAGGGATGCTCCACAGGCGAAATATAGCAGAAAATCGTCATTTATTACTTTCTAGGCGAGTCGGAATGTATGAAGATTGTGTAGTTACGAATGTAGAAAATATTAAAGTATTTGAAATTACAAATTTCTGTTTCTCGGAAACCTTGCGTGATGGAGAGAAACCGATATCATACTTGAATTCAGGAGAAAAAATACTATCAGAATCACATATTGTTCTTTCTGAGACAAAAAACAAGTTTATTTTTTGTTGCTCAGTGTTATAGGACATGTGTAAGGTTTATTCTATATCAAAAATAATTCGAATTCGTATGTCCACTTTCCACTTTTTAACACCGGAATTATATATTTCAACTTGAAACTTCAACATACACTAGAAAGCAATGTGCATCTCGATGTAACAAATATTCAACAAAGCATATCTCAAACTGAGTGACAAGTGGGCTGAGCATACGGACCGTTGATGCGACTGATCCCCCTGATTAACATACTGTAACATGCAAACCAATTAACTCACGATTAACACTTGTAAATGAGATCCAGCAGAGTGGTCACTTTTATTATACGACCAACAATTACTCTCTGACACAGTTTACCAATACATCACCGTTACCTGCATTAAAAAAATGACATGTTTAGACTAATTGCATAAGTCTACCTCATTTATAAACAACTTACAGTTTGGTTCATGTATTTTATGTATTTCGGGCTAAATGACCGTGGTCTGGTTTTATTAACACTCAACGTTTCGTCAACTACTGCGGTAGACATCCTCAGGAGATTCTGCGTGCTCTTTGACCTCTTAACTCTTCAGATGTCGACATTAGTAGTAGTGGACGAAACGTTGAGTGTTAATAAAACCAGACCACGGCCATTCAGCCCGAAAAAACATAAAATACATGAATCAAAATACCTGCCGTGAAAGTCTACAATTTTAAATAACTTACATTCGCAGTTATGCGTTACTTAAAAAAAAACTTTTAATTGCTTTTATGCGAAGTCAGTCTTAATTTTCTTCTTCTTCTTCTTCTTCTTCTTCTTCTTCCGAATGCAGTATTGGGTGATGATGCCCGTTCTGCGACTACAAAAACTGATCTTTCCATCGGTTGAAGGGTCTTCCGAGGTCTCTTTTGCCTTTAGGGTTGAGGTGGTAAATCATCTTTGGTAAACGGGAATTTGACATTCTCTGGACGTGTTGGAACCATTTAATCTGATAATTTTGTATATGTTCAACCATTTCTCTTACTATTCCACTGCATCCTTATCTCATCACTTTTCATTCTATCCCTTAATGTTACTCCAGTTAGTGATCGGAGGAATCTCATTTGTGAACTATTAATGCGGGATTTATCTTTTGCTCGAAGTGTCCAGCATTCACTTCCGTATAGTAGAGCAGGTTTGGCTATGGCATTATGAAATCTCAATTGGATTTCTTTCCTCATTTGTTTTCCAAAATTTCTCCTATATACCATTTAATCTGTTATATTTTTCTAAATTTGTTTCCACATCTTTTTGATTATGAAACTGTGATATATTATTACCTAAATAATTAAAGTGTGTTACTTGTTCTATAGGTTTATTATTTATTATTATTATTTTTACTCTCGAAAGTCCCTTTCCAGTGATTGCCATGGATTTGGTTTTATTTTCAGATATTTTCATGTTGTATTTTTCCAGGGTGTTCTGCAATTTAAACACTGATCTCTGCAAATCATCTTCATTTTCCGCTAGAAGTACTTGATCATCTGCGAAGATTATTGTTTGTATTTGATTTCCTCTACAATATTTTTTCCTGGGGGGTTTAGTTTTTTCCACTCCTGGACAATTTTATTTAGATATAGAATAAACAGTAATGGAGATAGTCCACATCCCTGTCTTAAACCTTGGTTAATTTCAAATTGATCTGTTATTTTCCCATGATCTAACTTTACTTTTATAAATGTGGTTTCATATAAACTTTTTATAGCATTTATTAGATTATTGTGGACTTGGTAGTTTTCCAATATTTTCCACATTATGTCCCGTTTGACTCTATCATAGGCCTTTTCAAAATCTAAAAATAATATATATAGGGGGATATTAAATTCTTTCCACTTCTCAATTAGTTGTTTTATAACAAATGTAGCATCGATACACGATCGGCCTTTTCGGAATCCACATTGTTCCTCTCCAATTTTAATTTTTTTAAGGAACTAAACCCATTGGGTACAACTTGGACACAACACACACCCAGTCCTAATGTTGAGATTTTAAAAATCCCTGACCCCGCCGGGAATCGAACCCGGGTCGCCGGAGTGGAAAGTAGGGACTCCATCGACTACGCCACAGCGACGGACAGTCTTAATCCCCTGTTTTTTTTATTTCATATAAAAATTCTTCTTTCTTCAACTTCCTAAACTGGCAAATTATATGACAAACTTCTTCCACTACTTCTTTTCCTTCTTCTATTTCAATATAGAAGATAGTGCCTGTTCCTTATCATGATATGCTTTTGCTTCTTTCCACCTTCTTTTTGGATTGGCTTAAGTTTCCAATTTCCAGTTTCAAATTTATTTCAAAGTATTTTCATATTCTTTGTCCCTTTACCTATATGACCATCTCATTGTATTCTGCAATTTCTTATCCAATTGGATATTGGATCCTTATTATATTCTTGCTTTTCACTTTTGATATGATTACTTAATTTATATTCTCTACTAGCTAATGCGCTACATGCGCTGCTACTCGTAAATAAATCAAATATTTTTTTTAGTTGAAAAAGTATAATACAAATTAGAGGTTAATTAACTGTCCGGCATACGTTGCGATGAACAAAATATGACGGTCGCTAGGATCAATTTTAATTTCGGATTTCAGACCAACTCCCACTTCTAATGATTGGATATTGTTTAGTTTTGGATAATACCTATCTCGGTATATTTCAATACCATATACTGAGTTTCGTTGTGAATAATCGAAAATTGCGATCGCTAGAGCGATTTTTAAATTTTCGTTCCAGGTGAACTCCTACGCCTTATAGTTTTAGAGCATAACAGATAGCACTGTAACTGAAAATCTGTATGTACAAATTTTCATGAAAATCTCTTGAGTTTAAAAGTAAATCACAAACACGTGCAGGCTGAATTCTTATATATATAATAAATATTCTCTTTAATTTGCTTACTTGATATAGTCAGCTACTAGATGGCAGTGAAGACAGTGTTCTCGCGACATCTAGTAATAATGGAGAGTATAATACATATATAAGAAAAATAAGTGTTTGAATTGGATTCGCCTGGTAGTGTAATGGATATCACGCTGAGGTACAGACTCAGAGATCCGGGTTCGAATCCCGTCCAGGCATTTATTTTTCTTATCATACCATATATATATATATATATATATATATATATATATATATATCACATATAAAGATAGCCTTCAAAATTTGCAGTGTACATATTTTCAATATACTAATTTGTTTGTTTATAGCGCTCTCCCAGAGCGCTGCATGCACTCATTCAAGCAGTTGCCGCACTTAAAACAGATAAGAGAAAATTCAAACCAGTTCAGTGCTGTGTCTTTCAAAATGCGTATCTATAGTAGAAATGCACTGGTGGCGTAAAATGGTTTGTACAACACTAATCGGACTTCATGCCGTTTATGTATGCAACTAAGGGATCGAAAACTTTACACAAAGAATGTATCACAATGAGTATCTAGACGCCCGGGCCTGCCCTAAACTCGTAACTTCAAGTGTGTTAGCAAACGCATCCTCTAAGAGTAGAGCATATTTATTACTTTTGTTTATATTTTCATAAATTAATTGAATTATCTTTGATATTTTCACTTCATTTAATGTCTTTCAAAGAACACTATCATCGCTTTCACATATAATGGACCTAGTTATGTGTTTACGGTCTGGTAAGCGGTCAGAATGCATCCAGGCAACGTATTTTCTTTCTTATTTCCTGCTCATTCTGTACTGTACTATGTGCTAGGTGATTAGATCTTTCAATCATTGAGTATTTCTTCATTCATTTTATGGTCGAGGAGGGAGTATTTGATAATTGTTCCATAAAACGCATTTCACATGCTTTCATTTATCTTTCTATTGGTCCAGCGCTCGCTTCCATACTCAGGAACTGGTCATTGAGCAAGAATTCAAGTCTGGCATATCGTTGCACTTGAGAAAGATTAAATATGACCAGCATCAAGATAAAATTGGATATATTAATCGTCATGTCTTGATCTTCAATAAAAATAAATAATAGTTTTAAAAAACTAAAACAACACGCTTTATTAGAAACCCGAACTAAATAAATGGAAAATAATTTTAATTTCCAACACGCTTGGGATAAAATTAAAGTGATCAACAAAAAAACCATCTCCAACACACACAGAATAAAACTAGAGTTGTCAACAAAAAGAAAATAATCTTACTATCAAAAGCGTGGGGTGCTCTATATCAATTAATATATTTGATAATAAACAGATGTTGGTAAAAGTCTCTAAGAAGAAAATGTAAAAATCGTAAAAAGCACCACACGCTTTTGATGGTAAAATTATTTTATTTTTGTTGATAACTCTAGTTTTATTCTATGTGTGTTGGAGATGTTTTTTTTTTTTGTTCATCATTTTAATTTTATCCCAAGCGTGTTGGAAATTAAAATTATTTTTTATTTTTTTTAGTTCGGTATTTCTAACAGAGCGTGTTGTTTTAGATTTTTAAAACTATTATTTATTTTTTATTTTTTAGTTTTAATATTTTACAGAATAAGATAAATTCGATACTACTGTAGTATGAGCTAAAAGTAATACTCTTCTAAAAAAAATCCTCCCAACCGGATTTGAACCAGCGAACTATTGATTACAGAAATTATATACCACTAGAGTTCACCGCTCTACCAACTGAGCTCTTTCAACGATTGACTAAAAAGTCGACAAGTCCGCAACCTATTATACCAGTTTTAATTTTTTTTTTCTGATGATTCTGGCCAGGATTGTAGAAACAAATTATGAAAGTATTGTATTGTCACGGGTCCTTTACAAGTATACAAAGTTTCAAGTCGATCCAATGTTTCTAAATGGGTGAACATCGTGTTCAAAGATTCCGTTATATAGATACTGGTCAGGATTTTAGAAACAAATATGAAAATGTTGTATTGTCACGGGTCCTTTACAAGTATACAAAGTTTCTAGACGATCGAATGTTTCTAAGTGAGTGAAAATCGTGTTCAAAGTTTCCGTTACATAGATACAAAGACACCTTTTTTGATTTTCTGATGATTCTGCCCAGGATTTTAGAAACAAATGAAATTATTGTATCGTTACGGGTCCTTTACAAGTATACAAAGTTTCAAGCCAATCCAATGATTTTAAGTGAGTAAAAATCGCGTTGAAAGATTCCGTTACATAGATAGATAGATAGATAGATACAGGTCAAGCTAATATAAAGCGTGTAAAAAAAGTTTGAAGTCGAGGTAATTGAATGAATTAATAACTTCTATTAAATATTAAACCTTCTCATCTACACGGATTTTGCTATAGATAGTGATTATCCCTTAAAAATAACATCGCTTATCGTTTTCTATTCTGAAATCATATTTAAGCTGTAATATAGAGAACTGACTGCGTCAATATTTGAAATACCACAGTGGGCGCTGAACAAGCTTCTATTACAGAGTTTTAATGCAAGTTTGTTGTATGCATCTACTTCATATGTTCGTGGATAACACGACACAGACCAAACAAATTAACTCTGAAAAAAATACATATGTTCAGTACATTGTATTAAAACAGAAAATATCCCTAAATAAATCTTCCTGAATTCATAAAGTGGGATTGAAAGAGACTCTTCCCAACCTATCAGACAATTTTGAGTGATATGCTATCAATTTGTGTTAGGGGGAGGGGACCTTTGAGGATAAGATCATAAAGATAAACGTATCGTTAAAATAATTAAATAATGACATGTAATTATGAAAACCATTAAATATAATTAAATCACTGTGTAATTAATTCACTGGCACTATCGAACCCTACGTTCATGGCCACGCGGACTTAGGCAACTCCGCGCATCCCTATCCTGAGCTAAGTTTTGCTTGCAATCATCCCCTGTATAATCTACTTCCCTGAAATCTTGGATAATGTTATCCTCCCATCACATTCTTAGTCTACCAACTGGGCGTTTCCCTTCTGGTTTCCAACAATAAGCTTCCATGCCCTCTTTCAATCCCCATTCGTGCCATATATCCTACCCATCACAGTCTACGAGACGTAACAAATCATACTATGTCTAGTTATCTACAAAAATAATAAAATTAATATCGAAAACTGACTGAATTTATTTCCTTTTGTCATCCATAAAAAGAAAGGATTTTTTAAAAATAACACTGAGCAACAAAAAATAAACTTTTTTTTGTCTCAGAAAGAAAAAAAAATCTGATGCTGATAGTATGTTTTCTCCTGAATTAAAATATGATATCGGGTTTTTTCCATCACGCAAGGTTTCCGAGAGACAGGTTTTTATAATTTCAAACACTTTAATATTTTCTACATTCTTAACTATACAATATTCGAACATTTGGACTCACCTAGAAAGTAAGAAATTACGTTTTTCTGCTATATTTCGCCTGTGGAGCATACCTCTTGATGGTCCAACAATAATCGGCCAGCATATTTAGGATTCCATTTGCCTTGATATCTCTTTTCCGTAGCTGAAATCTGCTGATGAAAGTGTTCCCGTGCTCATCGCTCAATGGACAAATGGGCGAAAAAAAAGTTTATTAAAAAATGATTATTTAAATCCATTAATTCAAATTGAAATTAAAAAAAACTGTGGGTGATGGAGAAATTCCGAATACATATTTGAAAACACGATAAAAACTGCTTTAGGTACAACTATTGGTACTCATGAGACAAAAATCATGTTGACCAGTGTAATCCATATAAATCTGAAAACCATTACCGGCAATGTTATGTTTTTAAAGGCTCTCCGAAGGGCTTTTTTAATAATCTGGTATCCTAATAATACCTTTGGATAGGTAGCGGGCCGAGGAGTACAAATATTTATAGGAATTCATGAAGTGAAATCAGGACTTCTAGTAAGAATTCAGGATATTTATTAATCAATTGAGTTGGTGTTTACTTGATGAAAATCCATATTTATTAAGTAAATAAAAATAATACGTAGTTTTATTTGATTTTCATATTTATTATATAATTCAGTGACAGCTGTTTCGGTACACTTTACCTTCTTCAGACATTTTAACAAATTATGAATTGTGTTCCAACTGATCTAAGCAACAATACAACAATATTTATTTAATTTTTTTAATTTAACAAAGGGGATTCATTCAAATCAAGTTGAGAATTTAACAGTTTTTTTACTACTTTTAAATTTATTAATTTCTACAGCCTCCAAAAGATCTAACTTCTTACCCTTATCACAAATATGTAAAATTTCAAAATTTGGATCGAAACAATGATTAATTGGAATAGGTGGTTACCATATTTTGAATTTTCTAAATTTCTGTTTGGGAGAATAACATTAACTATGATTTGAGGGAAGTAGATTATACAGGGAATGAATGGAAAGCATTATCTCAGGATAGGGATGTATGGAGAGCTTATGTCCGTGCGGCCATGAACCTACGGGTTCTATAGTGCCAGTGAGTAAGTAAGTAAGTAAATTTCTGTTATATGCTCTCATGTGTTCCTTTATCTGAGATATAAAAGGTCTACCAGTTTGTCCTATATATACATTGTCACATGTGCCACACTTCAATTTATATACACCTGATAATTTTTCTTTTTTTGTTTTGGTTTTATTGTTTTTTATTATATTTTGTAGAGTTTTATTAGTTTTAAATGCCACATTAATTTTCAACTTTTTAAAGTGTTTGGATATTTTATTTGAAAGTGGGCCTATGTATGTTTCGATCCAAATTTTGAAATTTTACATAGCTATTTGTGATAAGGGTAAGAAGTTAGATCTTTTGGAGGCTGTAGAAATTAATAAATTTAAAAGTAGTAAAAAACTGTTAAATTCTCAACTTGATTTGAATGAATCCCCTTTGTTAAATTAAAAAATTTAAATAAATATTGTTGTTAATATTTAATTTTAGGAAGTTATATTTTGAGGTTATTTTGTTCGATGGATGCACTCCAAATGTGGGCGGAAGAAAACGAACTCATTATAAATGAAGATAAGACAGAATACGTCGTATTCCGGAAAGGAGGTAAACTAGAGGCAAACACGGAAATCTACTACAAAGGAAAACCACTGAGGAAAGTCAACACATATAAATATCTAGGGATCACGATCCAAACAAATGGGAAATCATTCACATTACACATAAAAAGGAGACTGATAGAAGCAGTGAGGGCCATAAACGATATAAAGAACATACAAGCCCTTTCACTCGAAACAGCAATGAGACTATTCGAGGCCAAGATACTACCGGCGGCAACGTACGGACTGGAAATATTATGGGAACGGCTAACGGAGAGACAGCTGGAGAGCCTGGAAAATCTGAAAGCCAGATACCTAAAGAGAGTGATGGGGTTATCAAAATATATCCCATCCAGGCTGACATATGTGATGGCTCGAGAAACATTCCTGCTTCAAGACCTGATGCTGAAATTCTTGTTACCCACAACAGAGGCAGCAGCAAAGGTACTACACAACAGAAGGAGAAAACAAGACGAGATCTGGGACGAATTCTACTCCACAGAGGCGATGGCAAACAACAATTGGATGTCGGCGAACTACGAGCTGCGACACCTGGTGACCAGGATGGCGGTACACGGTTTCCACCACAGAATATGCACCAAGAAGACATATCACGTACCAGAAGACACATGTGTATGCGAGATGTGCAAGGAAAGATGTGACCGATACCACATCACAGTGTGTAAAAACAGAAAGAAAACCATAAGTGAATATGCACGGGACAAATAAAAAAACAAAACAATACACAATGTGTGAACATTCTCATTATTATTATTTTGTTGTATTGTTGCTTAGATCAGTTGGAACACAATTCATAATTTGTTAACATGTCTGAAGAAGGTACAGTGTACCGAAACAGCTGTCACTCAATTATATAATAAATATAAAAATCAAATAAAAGTACGTTTTATTTTTATTTAATTAAGGATATTTATTCTTTAACATACAAGAAAGCCTCGTTAAAACAGGCAAGTATTTTTTTTAATCACAACTCCTTATAAAAAATTAAAATAATGTCTAAATTGATTTATTTCTATTTGACATATACACTTATAACCGTTTTAATTATTGTTGTTTTAATATGGACACGGTAAAAAGTAAATAAATAAATTATCATTTTAGAGATTTCAAAGAATTGTGAAGTTCTCAGAGTTGTATAAGCCATTGTAGCATGAAACATCAAGTGTGCGTTCATTGGTAATCGCACAACCTCGTCCGCATCGCAAGCTGCAATATCGTAGCGACATACCTTTGCACGAGGGTGAGAATTACCTCACTTAATGTAATCCTCATGTAGCCCCTCCGGTACCATGTCCATTGTAGAAATTCTAACTTGGCGAGATAACCAAATCCCACCCACCACCTACTTGGCATCGCCATCATCACACAAGTTTGCGGTCGCAATGCACTTAGTCCGGGACTCGTCATCTTCCCGACACCATCTTACCCTGTGCCATTCTAAAACATCGCGTGTTTCACCATCGTTATGTATTATGTTCTAGAGAAATGTTCTTTTTACTTTATTATGCTTCTGTAACATTCTCCATTTTTTTTTGAAAATTTTAAATTATATTTGTTAGGAAAAAGAGAAAGGAAACTCAAATGAAGTTCTATACCAATTCTACAATGGATCAGAAACATGGAACATGGCACGAAATGACGTTAACAAATTGCAGGCTACAGAAATGAGGTTTCTGAGATTAGTTAAGGGTTGGATTAGGTTAGATAAATTTAAAAATGAAGATATAAGAAAACAATTAAATGTAATATCATTATAGGGAATAACAGCAAATGAGATGCGATTTATGCGCCGTACAGCAGGCTACACAAAGTAGGACCATAAAATAAATGAGGAAATTATGGAAGAGTTGGATGTAGAACCCATTCTTCACCATATACAAAACTACCAGCACAATTGGAAAGCCCATCTTCAACGAATGCCGTCTCATAGAATTCCAAAAGCCATGTTTCATTACTGCCCCAGAGGCAAAAGATAAGTGGGATGTCCAAAAAAGCGCTGGATGGAAAATTCCTCTTTGAGACCATGACAGGCCTCACGGCCTAATACTTGCATGGATGATGATGCTGATCATTATAGGAAAGTATCCTCTGTGTGCGCTACGTTGTTAAAAAAGGGGTACAAAGTTTTTTTCTTCACGTATTAGCCTAATATAGATGTAATAAAATCGACATAAGAAATGTATTTTTTGTATCTTCAAACTGCTTTGTATTTTGTTTTAATATTCAACATTTTTATTACATGGGGTAATGTATGACGAGGAAACTCTTTGAAAAAAGTTGTAAAGCAGGTTGGGCATCAAGTTTTATGTGAATTGTTTTATGTTAGGACTTATGTTATGGAGCTCCACTGCACATTCCATATGCTTATTATTCAAGCTCTTAAATTTGTATAAGATTCCAAGATGTCAGAGAAAAATTATGAGCAAACTTCACTGTATCAGATATTTAGTTAAATGTCGCATTTGTTAAACAGGAATTAGTGCAGAAAGAGATTAAACATACGCTCTACACTGCAAACGCATGCTATTATGCATTTACAGGGACCCTTTTCATCCCAACGTTTTTAAATAAAAGTTAAACTAAATGAATATAACACAAAGTAATATATTAGAGTAAAAATGTGGCAGGTGCCGTCGTCTTCAACTGGGTCAAAATTCTTTAAAATAAACCTTTTAAGAAATATTGGCCATTCTGAAACCGACTTCCATCATCAGCTGATGGATTTGCGCTACTAATTGTTTTATTTTGCGACTCTTTTCACACCAGCGTCGTCGGTGATTCTTCCAATTATATGGATGTGAAATGTTGCCTCTTGTTTTGAAAGAGGAGCAAAGATCACGAATAGGCCTATTTCAGGATAGAATGCTTAGGAAATATTTTGGATCATGGAGAATGAACGGAGTAAACTACATAATTGTGAGCTCCTTGATAGTTATAGTGTGATGTATATAACCGGAAAAGTTATGCTTATGTAATAATAATTTGGGGATTATTTTTATTTCAATTTAATCTAAAAAATGATTTAAATAATTTCAAACTAAATATTATTTATTTTATAATGTTGAATATAATAGATGATTTTTGTAACATCGATGTGAAATGTAACAATGATTACGTCACATATATATTGTTATGATAAATAATAGATACTGAATTCACAGACAAAAGAATGTTCAAATACTGCGGGCTTAAGTCGGCCGAACATTAAAATTATGATTGGTTATCGAGAAATGAAGACGGACATATCGTGTTCTTTCTTGATGATGTCGTTACCAATCAAAAACTGACAACTATACGAAAACAAGTGTAACTAAATTAGTTTGGTTCAAATTCTTCCCTGTAGGGGGAGAGCGCCTAAACCTCTGTTAAGGGAAATATGGGCTTACAAGATACAAGACAATAAGACATCACAATGTTTGTCTGGGGAAATTTCAAGTTAGGTTTGCGTGTTATTTAGCAAATCCAGTACCCAGACATACAATCAAAGTTTAGACAATATAGCTTTGAAATGCATATAAATTTTCTTCTTCTTCTTCTTCTTCAATCAAGGATTAGGCTTTTAAACCGTGCCGGCTTCAGATATTCTCCAGCCAACGTTTTCGTGGTCTTCCCAAATTTCTACTTCCTTCAGGTTACTAAGCAAGAATTCTTCTAGGAATACGACTGTAGCTCGTTCTTTCCAGTTGTTCAATCCATTGATCTCTAAAATGATGTGTGACATTTGGCATAGGCTAATTAAAGTTCATATAGAGAGAAGGAGAGCAGAAAAATAAATTTTATGGTATAATATGTGTTTCAAATAAATTAAATTAAACGAAATAAAATAAATTTTCTCTAAGGAATTTGTGTATATTACTCATTCATTTGTTTACGTTCACATTGAAAGTGCATTGTTGCAAAAAGAAAATTGTGCAGCAGCAATGTGAATTTACTTACTCTAGCGTATTTATTATTCGTGATTTAAGAAAAGTGAGTATATTTTATTATTTAGATTTAAATTAAACCCTGTCTAATCTTGGTTTCAGTAATTTCATTACATATATTTTTTTATATCTAGATATTCGCACCTACTTCCATTATGTCTCGAGATAGAACATTGACATGTCGGAGTGAGAGACACACAATAATAGGCGAAATGAAAATTTAAATAATATAAATAGTACACAAATGTCAAATGACGCGTTATTGTTTCTAAATATGGCTTAGCCAAGCTATACCACATATTTCCTATCGTTTGATTTTTAAAGTAAATCGAGAAATGAATAATGACGTATTTATGACAAATTAAACATTTTAATGACGAATTTCGACCGCTAGGCGAAACTAGTATCGATAAAAATAAATGATTTTGGGGCAAAACTATTTCTTCTTTCTTCTGGACTCATGATCTACAATAGTTTAAAGATCAAATATACTGAATTCTTTCATATGTTACGTACCAATAAATAAATGGAATTACTTAAAATACTTAATCATCTTCGGTTCTGATGAAATAGTGGTTAGTGTGCTTGCCTTGATTCCAAGGTTCGCGAGTTCAAACCCGGTTCTAAGTCGATGGACATAAAAATCCTGACTAAGGTCTCTTTGAAAAGGAAGTGAAGCATGAGTCTCATGTCGTAAATTTACGGATCGTAAAATAACTCGAAGTCTGAACACAAACATTTCTGAGTAAAATTTCACGTTTCACGTCTAGATTTCAATTTAGACGCTAATGAACTGAAGTACGGATTTGACAGTTAATTTCCCTATTGCTTTAAAAAGTTCTCGTGTCCTGTTTCCAATCCAGGAGGAGATTAAAAGTTTCGCCTTTTTTAAAACGAAGTAATTAAATGATTTAAATTCCTTTTTATGAATCTAATATTGTCAATTCTAAACTTGTTACCAAGACGTTAAAATTACCCGACGTTATTTCAAAATATTATCAGAAAAATGTGTTTTGTTGTATAAATACGTGTCCTGCTTCTTTCCAAATACAAAATTAAATAATAATTGAAGGGTACAGGGAAAGAACCAGGCAAATAACTTTTTTGTCGAAACTGACTTTGAAGTGTCATTCGATTCTCCATGGAAAGCACTATCATTCAGATGTGTGAAATAGTAAAATATACAGTTCAGTCATGGTTTTATTTACCTACAAAGTTTGACATATATTTTACTTCACTGCTCTAATTATCTGATTCTGATGATACACTTCTTGTTCTTCTGCTTCATCTTCATCCAGGGATTAAGCCTGTTAGCTTGTTCCGGTTTCATGTAAGCTAGTTAAAATTGTTCAGACCATCTTTGTGGGCGTCCAACATCTCTCCTTTTCGTGTGGTTTATAATATAGCAATAATTTTGGAAATCTTTGTTCTGGCATTCTATCAACATGTTCTTTCCAGGTGTTCCTACATTTAATTATTCGATCTGTAAGTTTGAAAATATTTAGTTCCCTTTTTATATATTAATTTATTTTCTTATCCAGCAGAGTATATCGTGCTATAGCCTATTTCTTAAAAATCTCATCTCTATTGCTTCCAATCTTTTTTCTTGCCTTTTAGTGATCGTTCAACATTCTGATCCATACATCAACACTAGAACAGCCATTACTTTAGATAATTTCATTTTTGTTTCTTTTCTTGTGTTTTTAAGAGTTATTTTAATAGTGCCACACATTACATTACGTTTATTTATTTTATCCTTAATATCTTCAATTTTAACATATGATAAACTGAAAACTAGATATTTAAAACTATTCACTTGCTCTAAAATGCTATGATCAATAACTGTTTTTGCTGTTAAGGTATCATGTCCTTTAAATGCTAAAATTTTAGTTTTATTTTTTGATATTTAAAAATTATAATTGACACTGATTTTTTTTTCAAATTAAAAAAATATTTTTGTAGATCGTCTTCTGAACTGGAAATCACTACTTGATTATTGTAGTACAGTTATAATCAATTAAAATATACAAATTTAATAGTTCCCATTACAACTTCAATTTTATATTTTTGAATAGAATATCCATAACAGTTCATTTAAGGTAAAGTTGCGTGTTATATTAGTAAAGTACTAAATGCGTAATCCACTTCGGTGATCTATAGGCTTGTCTTTGTTCCGGAGAATCGCCAGTACAAACCCAGCCGGCTCGATGGAGTTTTTAGGATGAAACATCCAAGGGACAAGTTTTCTGGAAGGGACTTTAAGCCGTGAATTCTGAGATTGAAGATTTCCAGGCTTGTAAAAAAAATCGAGCCTAAATTATAGTCTCTGAGCAAAATTTTATCGACCTTTCCCATTCGAGTAATACCTTCGTTGCCGATTAGGTCTCTCCTTCAGGCGATGTGCTAACTACATATCACTGACACCTGTGGGGTAATATTAGCTTGATTAAGTACTCATTGTAAAAATATTGATCTTGAATCATAAATTTATTTACTAAGCTCTTTTTAAGCTACTTAAACTAATAAAACAATATGATTTCAATCACAATAAATCATATAACAAAAAATAAAAAAAAAGTTTTAAATTATTATACTGCCACCATTGATTAATTTTCCCTAAAAATATGGGTGAAAATATATTATTGATTTACTTTGTTATTTATTCACTTTTTAACCCTAATGATTATCCTAATTATACATTCCCTCCAGGTCTCATTTATTAACCAAACCTTTTTAATTAATAACGAAAAAAAAAATGATACAATTTTGCTATTCTTGTCTCTTCTCTCTCTAGGGGGTTTACCTCCCTTTTTTAGGCTTCCTCCCAAAATGAATGATTATCCAATCTACCTCCCGAGAGAACTTTGTCCCCAAATGGGAATGCACGGGTTTTAGACTAGGCTATATATATATATGGAAATTGCCGAAAATAATCATCTACTTTCACGGATTATATTATTGTAACTTAACTTCCTACTGACATGCTTACTTCGATATCTATTTCAACGTCTGAAAAATATTAATATTATAATACGATCCGAGGTTGGGAAGTAGTTTTACAGAAGCGAGGAAATTATTAAAAACCGAGCGATAACAAGGAAATTATTAATTTTCGAGATTCTGTAACCACTTCAAAAACGTGCGTTGTACATTATTTTTTTGCACGATGGTGTTTTCAAAATAATAAAAATAGTAAAATAATTAACTTCTTTGTTGGAAATATTTGCGTTCATTATAAAACAACTGACTAACGTTAACAGTCTGGCCAATGTTTATACCGTAAATGCCGAAATAGTTTATTTGAGATTACAGCAGGCATAAAATGGCGACAAGTACGAATTTATTGTTTTATATTGTTTTCAAATAAAGTTCAGTTAATTTAAAATGCAGTGATTTGTTTCGTATAACGTATATTAAAACTAACTTTCGGATATTTTTTGTATACACGTTGTACGTAGTATACATAAAGCGCAGTGGTTTTACTTCCCGCACTAGATAGGCAATTTGTAATATTACAGTACAGTTATTTAATTATTTATAGATTGGCAACTCCGAAATTAAGGAATTGAACTTTCAATCGTCGTCGCCATTGCCGTAAGTACGACAGAACGCACTATCGTGCAAAAAAATATATATTATTCTAAACCCATGTTTCCCGTAACAGAGATATAGCCGCTCTCCCCCTACAGGTAAGAATTTGAACCATACTAATTTAGTTACACTTGTTTTCGTATAGATGTCAAGAGTGGTCCGTGGTCAGCGTTACGCCTCGTCCTGACGTCTAGGAAACTGAAGTAGTACTAGGACGGGAAAATTCGGTAAATTTTGCTTAGAGGCCTTTTCATTCAGGCTTAAGGATATTTTATGAGCCTGAAAATCTTCAGACTCGAGACCCACGGCTTAAAGTCCCTCCCGGAGGACTTGCTCCTTGGATTTTTCCATCCTAAAAAAATCTATCAACCCAGGCCGGGTTTGAACCTGCGACCCTCGATACCAGAGGCCAAGGAGCATAACCACTACTCCACTGCGGCCGATAAAAAAATATATCTATATTTATAAGAAGAATGTTGAAAATAAATTTATTCACAAACCAGTTTTAAGGATGTGTTTTATGCGAAATAAAACTTTGAATAAAATTCGTGCATTTTTCCGGATTTTCGAGTGCATCAAAATATCCTCCATACTAGACTTAAAATAATCTATTTTAATGTATAGGTCCCATAACCTATATCTTGATCGGATTATTATACTTGTATTAGGGACAAAAATACCACGAAAAAATTATTCACATAGAAATCCGGTTCCTAATCATAATCCTCAAAGGATTTCAAAATTTAGATAACTGTATGGGACACCCCGTATATGGCATCAATCAAATAATAACAACACAAATATTAAAACAGAATTTATATTATTTTTAACACTTTTTTCAAGCATACACGATGATTGTACATACCTAGTTACAGTATGTGTGCTGTATGTTTTGTTCCTACAGTCATCTTGGAAACTAACGTGCCTGGAGGCCACTTCCACGTCAGTCGTTGCTGTTTACATGCTTATGAAAGTAGAATAAAAATACTACACAACAGAGCCAGCAGTGAAAACAATTTCTTTCTAAGCAGAACATCTGTATGAATTTGTGATATACGCGAAATGAAAATTCGCTTCCAATTATAATTGCATGATGCTTTCAAAGTGATATTAATTCGGGACTTTGTAAGCATGTACGAAGTATTTATTACACAGAATTAAAACCATTTTTTTAGAATAATTCAAATTACACATAATATGAACGACTTAACTAACTCACTGTCACCATCGAACCCATAGGTTCACCCTAGTTATAAGCCTTACAAAAGGATAAATACCGTCAAATAAAATTAAAAAAATAAATAAGAATTATACTATTATCACCACCACCATATAAAAGAACTGTGATTATTTTTTTAAATAAAGAAAACAAAATTATTTAATTCCAAAAGATTCCACACTGAGAACAATGCAATTAAACACAGCAAGTAATAAATTTAAGAATTTAATCAGTTCTTAACTATCTTGCATGTTTAAATTAGAGTTGTCAAATCTCTCTGTGGGGGAAAAAAAGGGGGATGTAGAGCAGAAAATTGTAATTACAATCTTCAATTGGCAGTGAAGCATAAAATGCATGAGGACAGAGTAAATCTGTGCTTCCGATACCATCGAACTGTCTTGTTGGCTCCCATTACTGTAACAGATAAGGAGCTGCCAACGGTCCCATTCTAATACGCTATAAAATCCACCCCAAAACATCTAACACGAAATCGCATTGCATATGGACGAGTTCGAAAGAGCATACGTACATGTCAAGTTATATGAGAGTCTCAAATGTACGCTTATTAAAGGCGGTCAAACTCTCACTCCTGTTCGGTCTCCTGTGTGGCCACGAGATTGGGTAACTAGGCAACGCATTTTCGTTCCAATACAAGTTAAGGACAGTTATTCGATTAGTATAGCCTGGAGGTTTCAGGATTCAAACCGAGTCCCTAAATTTTACGTCAGGACGCTACCAAAGATACAGTTCGGTACACAATAATGATATTATTTAACATTTTCCAATACTGTTATTTTAACACAGTTCCAATAATCTTCTTCTTCTTCTTCTTCTTCATGGTTTAGGCTTATTTATAGCCTGTTCCGGCTCCAAATTGCTGCTCTTTTCATCTTTTCCTCGGTTTTACCAAATTTCCTCTTCCTCGTGGTGAATAATTGTATGCTGCTTTGGGTATTCTATTCTCAGTCATCCTTGCCAAGTGTTCTTTCTAGTTTGTTCTGTATTTCGCTACTGCTGTGTTTAATTCCGCTACTTTTAGTTGATGTCTTATTTCTGTATTGTGTTTTTTGTCTGTTCTTTGATATCCTGCTATTGGTCTGAGGACTCTCATTTCAGCAGCTTATATTCTGGCAGATTGTTGTGTTGTCACTGTCCATGTTTCTGATCCATAAGTAATAATAGGCACTGCCATTGTCTTGTATAATTGCATTATAGAGTCTTTCCTGGCTTTATTTTTCAAAGTTCTTTTTAGTGTACCTGTTATATAATTAAACTTATTTAGTTTGTTATTTATATCTGTTTCCGCTGTGTATGATATTTCGCAACCTAGGAAGTTATATCTTACTACTTGTTCTATTGATTTATTTTCTAAAATTGTCTTTGTCCGAACTGGATGAGCGCCCTTGAAGGCCATTGTTTTTTATTTTTGTGAGGATATTTCCATGTTGTATTTTTTTTATATTTCATTTAGTTTATATAGCATTCTTTGTAGTTCGTCCTCTGTTTTTGCTATTAAAATCTGGCCATCTGCAAAGGCTACTGTTTTTATTTCCAATAATGGATCATATAATAATATTATAATGATATTGTGAAAAGAAAAATTAATGTCTGAACCAGGAATCGAACCGTGGATCTCTAGTTCTCCAGACTAGTGTGCAGCCCACTACACCATTCTAAACCTACCTGACAGCGGACGAAACGAGAATTATAGATTTGTATATGTGGAAAGAATTGTTAATGTTTGTGCTAGGTCTAGAGTGATGTAATGGGCTGCACACTACTCTGGAGAACTAGAGGTCCACGGTTCGATTCCTGGTTCAGACATTAATTTTTCTTTTCACAATACCATTATAATATTACAATCCATCCATAGTAATTCTGTCCGAAGGCAGGTCCTTCACTGCGATCATAGCATTTTCATGCTATGCTTGCAGCTTTACTAGGGAATTGTAGGTATGGAAGCTTCCCGTTGCTTTCCACACCGGTGAAGGATGATGATGATGATGGCCATATGATTTCGGGGACCGTTTGGGCCTTAAAGTTTTCCTGACATTTGTCTTACAGGTGAGGAAAAACCACGATAAAAACCTCACCAGAATAACTGCCCCGATCGGGGATCGAACCCGGCCCCGCTGCGTGACAAGGCAGCACGCTACCTCGAGACCACAGCGGTGGACAATATTACAATAATGATAGATAACAAAGTATTTTACATAACGGTGACAATGGAGCATCTGCATTTACTACGATCATGGCTCGTCTTTGCGTATCTACTTGCAGTTTTAAACTGCTTATACATTCGCCTGACAAAAAATGCACAAGAAGAAACTACTCGATCCCCATTACGTTCGGGAACCAAAATACGCTGCCTGGTTATTATCTAGTTCGCTGCGCTGAGTGGGATACCAGGCTCGAATCCTGCTGGTTCCAGAGTAGTAATGGTGGTGGGCTATACCGGAATTTTTTTTGTGATTTTCTCGTGGTTCTTCCGTTTCCCGAATTTAATTCCACCAACATTCCCCATTATCCCATCTCTCCCCTTCATGTAATTTAATTTCTCATTTATTTATTTCATATTATCCTTGACCACGTCACAGATTGGGAAAATAGTTTTGGCACCCACAGGTGTTGAAAAATGTGTGCTCGAGGGGATATAGTAGAGCCTCACTAGGGTGATAACTCATAACTCCGAGCCTGGGCAATAACAAAGCGCAGAAGGGACCAACAGGAGGATTTTAGTCCCACCTCACGACCACGGGCCCAAATCAAAAATGGCGGTATGAGTCATGAGAGATGAATCTGGTATGCTAGACAAGGACTACGATCTGCAACACATACAACCCTACAAACTTCGAACCAGTCATCCATAATAAACCGGGATTGTGTAATAGATCTTCAGGTCGCGTTACTCAGGGCAGTCTGCCTGCCCAGTCTGAATAAAGAACTAAAGAACTCATAATTGTCTACGGAATGTTTGTTAACAGTCTCTATCTGATTTTCATTATTGTTTTATTTAGATTCGTATGTCATCAAAATCATCATAAATATGACCCTGTAGCTCCATTTCGGAGCATATGGCATTAGTAAGAGCTTTCCATCGGACACGATTATTGCAACAGCTTTCACTTCATTCCATGATTTTCTTCTTCCCTTCACCTCATCATAGACATTTCGCTTCTAGATACCACGTGGACGTCCTTAAATTAAATTTATATGTATTCTAGGCCCCGTGGGAGAACAGTGCCTTTTTATTTACGCACTTTAACAGTACGTAATTGGCATACATATTAATAAAATACTGTATTTAACGTTTTTCAATCTGGGAAAGTTATTATTATATCTTTATTTCCTCGTAAATACGAAAATAAAGTGGGACTATTTCCTGTCATGACCACGAAGGTTACAACAGTCGTGGAACTATTTCCTGTCATGACCACGAAGTTTACAACAGTCCTTGCTTCTAACCAGCGATATACCAACGATGAGCACCGATGACCACAGATACACCACCGATGACCACAGATATACCACCGATGAACAGCGATAAAACACATATGACCACAATGTGTAAACCACATTGTTACATATTTAACCGCGTAAAATAATAAAAAGGACGTTCCCTGGAAGTCACCTACGTTAGAGTAATTGATTTAGTTTCCATTCATTGATTTATGTTTGGTTAGCTTTTAGTTTCCTTGCATTTTAAATCTGATTTAATGCGTAACATAAATGACCTCTCCATATTTGTTATTCTATGGAACATTCAACATGTCTGACGGTTAGAACGTAAAATCATATTTCCACTACTTCATTTCATGATAGATTTCTATATTTTCACGATGGTTAAATCCCAGAGTTAAATGGTATCATCAACACTTCGTAATATTTTAAATTACATCAAAAATGGCATAAGTCGCGTAAGTAAAAAGCTGGTCTTGTACAACCCCACCGTATTCTATATTTTTCTTGGGTATTTGTCTTTTCCACTAAAATTATTGTACCCTCCATAAATATGGCAATATTGTTATCGTTCATTAAATACAATTTGTAAAGATTTAACTGTAGCCTATATGTACATTGGTATGTATTGTAAACATACAACTGTTTCTTGCTGAGTGGAAGAAAATACCTCATGGTCTTAACGTAGCTAGTATAATTAAGAAAAACTCCATGGCGCGACAGGCCTAGAAGGTCCTTTGCATACCAGCCAGCTGCTGGCCACATCCAAATATGCCAATTACAGAGGCAGACGATCATCCCGCCAGTACAGGAGTGAACTGTGGTCAGCATGTCTTGACCTCCAGTCGTTATAGCTGGTTTTCTCAACCTGGAGCTGCTACTTATTGTAGCTACCCAAATGCCTCACGATGTTGAGTGGCCACCGGTCCCATACTGGCTGAAATTCCATGAGAATTTTTTTCCTCCATGGAGACTCCAACCAGCGCAAGTTCCCTTGCTATGCGCCAAGATAACTTGCCTTAATGACTCGGCTATGGCGCGGGACCTAGTATGAAAAAGGCTTTATAAAATAAAAGTATTTGAGAAATATGTGCTGCCTATTCTACTGTATGGCAGCCAAATCTGTTCAATAAATTCGGGAGTAAAGCATATGATACGGATATGCCAGTGAATGATGGAGAGAAAGATATTGCAAGTAACTATTTAACTGATGCCACAAATGCTAGTCAATGACCAATCACATTTCAATGAATGTTGTTTTACAACCAATGACAGTCGTGTTTCACCTCGCTCTTTATCAATTTCTCTTTAGCAGCTCCTGATTTTGTGATAAAGAAAGCTCCTCCTTTTTAATGTTCTCAACAGGTCAAATCATTATTTTTCTCCAACAAATACATTGAATATAGCAAATAATGAGAACATTCCTTGATTTTACTGAGTTGTTTACTAAAAAAATAAATGAATAACCCGTAATGTTGATTATGATATATAGTTTGATGTGTTTGATTATTTCTCCACTTGGGTGAACTCTTAATATTGCGATCTTATTTGGCAATAAATAATATGAACAAGCAGCAGTGAATGAACATAACTTCACATTTCTGATTTGTTTTCAAACACCGCCGTTTACATTAAATATATACATATTTTAAAATAACTATAGTTAAACAATGATTTGTGAGTAAACAGCTTAATTTTATTCGTTAAATAATCCTAACAAATGCAACTCTTGATTTCCGAATTCTCTAGATAAATTCACTCCTCACTTCGTGAGTCGTGAATTTATCGATAATTTGGAAATCACTCGCGGCATTACTTATGATAATTAAGGACAGAATACGCAACGTGAATCTTAGAAAAGCTCAAATGGCAGCGAGATGGCCACATGGCAAGAATGAAGTGAACCGTATCAATTTCCATTATATAATGTATTTCTATGTCTGACGATATATTTAGTTTCATTGATATTTACTTTCAGCATATTATTTTTATCATCATCATTTACCCTGAATAAATGTGACTGATAAAATGTTAAAGACAATTAAGAAGAACACAGATGTCTGCATAGCTGAATTTTAAATGTGAACATAAAACAAAATGCCACTTTCCAAGACTTGGAAATCTTCAATACCTCACTCACGTGTTGAGAGAAAGATCGACTTTTGAACCTGACCTTTCATGGAGATTTCTCCCTTTCCTCGATATCAAACCCACCCTCCTTTTTTTTACGTATGTGGAGGAAATGAAAAAAAGGGGGGGATTCTTAGGGGTGAAAAGCCGCTGTGCAGTTGACTGAAGTCACATCTCAGGGAGGATTGATGAGGAAGGCGCCCTCGCCGGACACTATTTCAATCAAATCAGAGATGCAATAAGCCGATTACATATCGATCTCGGCTCACGTCTTTGCCAACACTGGTTCCCCTTGCATTAATTAACTTCCCTTCCGCTTTACATAACATTTTATTACTCTTGAAATCGTATAAATTTCATTTCGTCATCTAAAATGTGAAGAAAATAATCTCAACAATTTGGATGATTTGAAAGCTTCCACCATTTATTTTAGTCGAAAAGTTATATGATGGGTAAAAAAAAAAATCAAAGGTAAGTCACTTTTCCTTGAAACCCAGAAAACATATATTTAGCTGTGTAACATACCATACTTTCTTACCTGTATATCAAACTTTGGAGGCGAATAAACACATGTTTAAAGTGTATCTTTCAGTGTTTCACACTTCCATGGAAATCTAACTCTATCTCGAAAGAAAAAAAGTGATTTGTCTACTTATTTTGGTACACCCTTCATACCATGATACTAAATTCAGTAAATAACGATAGCGAGTAATCGGACTTCTCCAAGAAAAGGTGGATACTATTGCTATTATACGCCCTAGAACAAATTTTGGTAATAAATAACAGACCCAGAATTTCCGAATGAATAAAAATATAAATAAGTCATATAGGATTTTAACGCCATCTCAAAATCAATATAGGACACGGATATTTTTCGTTGCCAATTCAATATGCATACTACTAACTTATTTGAGGACAACACATTATTATGAATTAGGAATATGATTAAGGTCAGGATTTGTTTGTTTGTGTATGTATATATCCATCCATAGTAATTGTGCTCGAGGGCAGGTCTTTCACTGCAATCATAGCATTTTCATTCTATGATTTGCAGCTTTACTAGGGAATTATAGATGTGGTAGCGTCCCGTTGCTTTCCACACCGGCGAAGGATGATAAGGATGATAGCCGGATAATTTTCGGGGACCGTCGGACCCTAAGCTTCCTGACATTTATCTTACAGCTGAGGAAAAACCCTGAAAAAACCTCACCCAGGAGCCTGTCCCGACCGGGGATCGAACACGGGCCCGTTGCGTGACAAGACTACAGCGGTGGATTATGTATACACAATTTCATAATATGTAGCATACTTAAACTAAATTTTAATCCCGATTGAGGTCCGGTAAGTGTTTATTCAAATTTTTATTTCACAAAATTACACATTTTTGTTTTAAAAAAAGATATAGTATATATAAACAGTTTCGATATATTTCCCATATTTAGAACTTTTCGAATATTATGTAAATAAACTTACTTACCGGTACATAGTTCAGTCCTCATAAACTTTAATAGCCGACGAGGTTTTACACAGTGCCTTCCATTCCATTTAACGGCATTTTACTTGCTCCATAGCGCGGTTAGGCTTAGAAGGCTCTTGGCCTACCAGTCGGCTGCTGGCTTCACACCCAATTATGTTAATCACAGAGTAGAACGATCATCCAGTCAGTGTAGAGATGATACCTATGTGGTCAGCATGTCGGGTCTCCCAGCTGTTATAGCTACTTTATCAACTTGGATACGCCACTCATTGCATCTACCCAAATTCCTTACGATTCTGAGTGCGTACCGGTCCCATATTGTTCGAGACACAATCTCTTTACCATGAGGACTCGAACCAGCGCGTGTTCAGTAGCTTTGCACCATGGCCTCATGCCTTAAACCGCTCGGCTACGGGGCGGGACATTTAACGACATTTTGACCTTTTCCCATGTCACATTAGGTTTTTTTTTAGTTAATAGATGCTATCACCCCTCTATTTTTGTAATATTTCTCCGGGTCTGCTTTTACCTAACCCAGCTATTCGGGCTCTCCATACTCTATTTATTCTATTGCCATTCACTCTGTTCATGTAGCCAAAATATCTGAATAGAGATTGATAGGCTACATATTATTTGAAGAGGTTGAACGTTCAATGTAATTTATGCATGTAATGTATGTATGTAAACTTAATAATTTCTCTGTAAGTACCGGTAGGCCTATGTAGTTTGTCAACTTTTCTCATGTGCCAATAGCAAAGGTCCTTTTTGTAACTTAAATCTGTTATATTTAAATCCATCCAGCTGACATATTTTACTGAAGCACGTAACAGTATACATACTTTTTCCCCCAGACATGGAGGACTTATTTTTTTTCTTCTTTTTAGGGTTTACCCACTAACTAAAATTTCAATGGCAAAAAATTCTACTAAAACATTACATATAATAATTTAGAACAAAAATATTACAAAGGAAACTAAAATGAAAATTTATAAGAGCATAATACAGAATATTCTGTAATATGGAAGTGAAACTTGATCTTTGACGGAATTACAAATGAATGCAATTACGTAGAACAGTTGAATTTGATTATCTTAGAAGAAGCCTTCAGAAAACAAGCCAGGATAACATAAGAAATAAATTCCTTTGGAGAGAAATGAATGACACCACATCTGTTGTTAAGAGGATTGAAAATCAAAGTCTTAAATGGTATGACCATGTAGGCTACAAAGAATGCAAAATGAAATATGGCCAGAAAAATATATACCTATGGTCACCCCCCTTGAAGATATAAACATGGCAGACCAAGATGGAGATGGAAAACTTATGCCAGAACTATAACGGATGATAGGAACTTGGAAGGAGGAGACTGGAATGATAGAAATAAATGGAAACTGAAGACGGCAAACCTGCAAGTGGGGGAAAGCCGGTGAAGAACTTTCTTCACGTTACAATATAAAACCTTATTTCAAAATATTTCACCAGGGTTTACCACTTAATTTCTCCTGTTTAATTTACATGTGTCAAGTAAGTAAAGGGAGACAATACATCTCGCATATAACTCTTTGTTAATGCAACGTTATACATTGATTGTTTATATGTATTGTTAATTTTATATAATATTGTCAAATTCAGATCACGAGAGTAGCCGGGTAAAATATCTGGTTCAGCTGCTATTGGATAGTTTCAATATTAATATTTCCAGTAGGCCTATGTGACAAAAATAAAAAGTTATGGCAATTCCCATAATACTGTATTGTATTGTAAACCTATGTTTTCCCTTTACTGAGATTTAGGCGCTCTCCCCCTACAGGGAAGAATTTGAACCATACTAATTTAGTTACACTTGTTTTCGTATAGATGTCATTTTTGAGTGGCCCGTGGTCAGCGTTCCGCCTCATACTGACATCTAGGAAACCAAGGTAGTACTAGGACGGGAAAATTCGGTAAATTTTGCTTAGAGGCCTTTTCATTCAGGCTTAAGGATTTTTTACGAGCCTGAAAATCTTCAGACTCGGGACCCACGTCTTAAAGTCCCTCCCCAGGACTCGCTCCTTGGATTTTTCCGTCCTAAAAAATCCATTGACCCCGGCCGGGTTTGAACCCGCGACCTTCGGGACCAGAGGCAAGGAGCATAACCACTAGTCCACCGCGGCCGATCCATAATATTGTATGAATGTAAAACTTGGGCTCCAACACAGAAGATAGAATACATATGGCAAAGATGAGGTTCCTCAGACAAATTAAAGGATGTACAAAACTTGATAGAATTAGAAATGAGGATATAAAAGAAGAAGTAAAAGTGCAGCCTTTATTGGCTAAAGTGGATTGATAATATGAATGGAATGAGTAAGGAGATATAGGTCTATCCATTGTTATTAAGCAACAGAAAGACGTGATGTCGGAAGACATAGGAAAGTTGGGCAGATGTATTATGAAGTCGGAACAGGCAATTGCCTAATCCTTGGAGTGATGATGATGATGATGATGAAGTTACGTGTTCTCTTTCTTTTTTTAAATATTTTTAAAGCATTTTTCAGTTTTTACACACTTTTTTTCGAAATTTTAGCTCATACATTAATTTTTAGCGCATAAAAATCCAGGCCTTATTTATCATATTGTATTCTCCTGACCGATGGAGGTGAACTCCAAGTCGTGACAACTCACATCGTGACTCCAGTGGAATTTTCTGTGAACTTATCTGTCAATAAGTTTTAAACGAGTCTGAAAAGACCACCTAACTTGAGACAAGTATATCCATTAGTTAAAATGACATATTGTTAGAACATTATGAATAATTACAAACCATCAATTATAAAATATCATACACATATGAAAAATCTGGTTTCAAGTCTTATTTGACGCTATCTCAAAACAAAGACATATGTTACAACTATATAATGCTTGGGAACTCCCACATGGAAATATAACAGGCGGATTCTAGTTAATTAAATTAAAACGAAAAAAACAATAAAAACGCAAAGATAGCTTAAGTCACTGATTAAGTTGATATTTAAGGAAAATAAAGTTTTAATAAAACCCTATCCTGAGCTACCATTTTCCAATCATTCCCTGCATAATTCAATTTCCTCAAAATATGCGCCGTAATAGTCAACCTTATATTCCAAGATTTAATGTGAGCGAGATGCGATTTTGCTGAAAAATCACATAATTACTTATTATTATTATTATTAACCCATAAGATTATTATTATTATTATTATTATTATTATTATTAAGAATGGCAGAGCAAAGATTGCCTATAACTGTTATGGAATGGATTCCAATGGAAAGGAGAAAGAGAGGAAGACCGAAGAAAACTTGGACAGAAGGATACAAGCGGTTATGAATATCAGAGGATTGGAGGAAGATCGATGGATTGACAGAGAGGAATGGCGTTTGGTTTCCGGAAGATGATGATGATGGTTATTATTATTATTATTATTATTATTATTATTATTATTATTATTATTATTATTATTATTTTAAGTAGTATGAAACAGTTGTACCCGACAGTCATTTTTTTATGTAGACGGCCAATAAAAACGAAATAATGGATTAGATAATTATGGCATTTTGATCGGTTTCCAATTTTACGCCTTACGCCATATTGAAAAGAGTGTCTTTATACATAAAAAGTTAATTAATTACATAGCTTAAAACAACAATAAATCAAGCAAATGAAAAAAAAAATGCACTAAAACATAACTAATAACGTCAGCAAGCTCTATACCTTATGAGATTCATATTTCAAAGAAGAACGAACATTATTTCAGATTTGACATATAACGTCCAAAGCCAAAGTCAGCGCAATCGAATCGACGCGACGTCGTTCCGGAGAGACCAGAGACGTGCCAATAATTACAACAGCTTTATGAAGTGAAATGTCCAGTGCGATTTATTATTCCATTCTCCAAACGACAAACGCCTGGAAATCTGACAGTACTGGACATTTTTCACTGGGGAAATCCACGTCAACAGACAGACACCAAAAAAAAAAAAAAAAAAAAAAAAAACGTTATGTATATGCATTACACATTTCATCTATTTTGATAGGAACCACTCCTCTCCCCTCTATCTCCTCTTCCAAGTTATGGGCACTATTCTGCAGAGCTCCAATATATTTCAATAAATGGAAAAAATAGGAAGGGGGAGAAGAAATGGTCCACCTCTGCTTATATGCATATAGAGACGAATGCAGAAGCAAGGGCTATTTTTTTTTCAATTGGTATTCAGACTTTTATAGTGAAATATATTCCATCCTTTCTCTCGTGAACATTCCCCCTTTCTCTTGGCTATTCCCCAAAGGCCCTCACGCTCAGAGATATAGAACACTGTGGAGAGAAAAAGAAGAGATGAGAAAATTGACCATTTGGTCAAATTGCCTCGTCCTTCAATAAAATTCTCGGTGAAGAGTTGGAATTCACTTAACCTTCAACACTGAGGTTGTACTTGCCAACAATCAATCAACTATCAGCCAAGGATATTTATAGCAATATTTCAGTTCTTTCAGTGCTTCAGGAAACAAATATTATTTCTGTTACACTAATGCTTTTTTAAAATATTGGCTGTGCGTGCAATACTGTAGGGTTCAGAAATATGGACTCTAAATAAACACATAATTAAAAGAATGGAAACTGCAGAAATGAAATATTTACGATTTGTGGCAGGATATACTTTAATGGATAAAAAACGAGGTGAAGATATTCGTAAAGAACTAGAAATATTCAGTGTGACAGATAAAATAGAAGATTATAGAAGAAAAGTGGCATGGGTATATCTGCAGAATGGATACCAACAGATTGCCTTGGAAAAGACTGAACTATCAACCGAGAAGAGGAATAAATAATAGTTTTAAAAAACAAAATCAACACGCTTTATTAGAAAAAGGAACACATAAAATTGGAAATAATTTTAATTTCCAACACGCTTGGGATAAAATTAAAGTGGTCAACAAAAAAATCATCTCCAACACATAGCCTATAGAATAAAACTAGACTTATCAACAAAAGAAAATAATTTTACGACCAAAAGCGTGGGGTGCTCTATATCAATTAATATATTTGATAATAAACAGATATTGGTAAAAGTACAGTCTCTGAGAAGAAAACGT
The DNA here is from genome assembly GCA_030220185.1 of Diploptera punctata. NCBI lineage: Eukaryota > Metazoa > Arthropoda > Insecta > Blattodea > Blaberidae > Diploptera > Diploptera punctata. The sequence continues at coordinate 3,489,276 of JASPKZ010010655.1, read as the reverse complement.
AAAAATCATAAAAAGCACCCCACGCTTTTGATGGTAAAATTATTTTCTTTTTGTTGATAACTCTAGTTTTATTCTATATGTGTTGGAGATGATTTTTTTGTTGACCACATTAATTTTATATTAAGCTTGTTGGACATTAAAATTATTTTTCATTTTTTAGTTCGGTTTTCTAATAAAGCGGTTGTTTTAGTTTTTAAAAACTATTATTTATTTCTTAGTTTTAATATTTTACAGAATAAGATAAAAATGTAAATATCTTTAAATTCGAGACTATTGTAGTATGAGCTAAAAGTAATACTCTTCTAAAAAAAATCCTCCCAGCCGGATTTGAACCAGCGACCTATGGATTACTGAAATTATATACCGCTAGGGTTCACTGCTCTACCAACTGAGCTCTTACAACGATTGACTAAAAAGTCGACAAGTCCGCAAGCTATTATACCAGTTTTAATTTTTTTGATTTTCTGATGATTCTGGCCAGGATTTTAGAAACAAAATATGAAATTATTGTATTGTCACGAGTCCTTTAGAAGTATACTAAGTTTCAAGTCGAACCAATGTTTGTAAGTGGGTGAAAATCGTGTTCAAAGATTCCGTTACATAGGTACAAGGACACTTTTTTTTATTTTCTGACGATTCTGGCCAGGATTTTAGAATAAATATGAAAATATTATATTGTCATGGGTCCTTTACAAGTATACCCAGTTCCAAGTCGATCCAATGTTTCTAAGTGGGTGAAAATCGTGTTCAAAGATTCCATTACATAAATACAAAGACACTTTTTTTAATTTTTTATGATTCTGGCCAGGATTTTAGAAAATAAATGTGAAATTATTGTATTGTCACGGATCCTTTACAAGTATACAAAGTTTCAAGTCGATCCAATGTTTGTAAGTGGGTGAAAATCGTGTTCAAAGATTCCGTTACATAGGTACAAGGACACTTTTTTTTTATTTTCTGACGATTCTGGCCAGGATTTTAGAATAAATATGAAAATATTATATTGTCATGGGTCCTTTACAAGTATACCCAGTTCCAAGTCGATCCAACGTTTCTAAGTGGGTGAAAATCGTGTTCAAAGATTCCATTACATAAATACAAAGACACTTTTTTTAATTTTTTATGATTCTGGCCAGGATTTTAGAAAATAAATGTGAAATTATTGTATTGTCACGGATCCATTACAAGTATACAAAGTTTCAAGTCGATCCAATGGTTTTAAGTGGGTGAAAATCGCGTTGAAATATTCCGTTACATAGGTATAGATACAGGTCAAGCGTGTAAAAAGAGATCGGGAACGCCCACGAAAGAGATGGACATAGCAGCTATGATACTCGTACTTGAAGCCAGAACGAACCAATAAGGTTTAATCCTTGTAAGAAGAAGAAAAAGACTAATTCCGAGGTAAGTTCCAGTCGTACTGTAAACAAACTTGCATATGATATTATTCCGTCTATTGGGGAAACCGTGGTACTACTTTTAACCGCCATATGACTGAATTGTGTAACATAGAAACATTCTTCTTATGCAACATCGTAATGTACAGTAAATAAGACTGAATAGCCTACAACATAAGATGGTATCAATAATTATGAACTTCCTCCATTTCTTAATTATTTATGACAAAAACAAATATTTATAGGCTTATTTAATTAGACGTTTACGCTTTTTCCATGATGTCGATAGATATCTGTATTTGTAATTTTATTACGAGCTGAACATATGCTCCATGCTGACTCGCCTGAAAATTCTGCTGTTATTTTCACCACCTCCTCAACAGTTAATGTGCGATATTTTTCACTAAACCGTTTGAAAATATTCAAAATGATTTGTTTCTCTGCGCTTTCCAATTGCTTTGCTTTGCTTTCCATTGTTTAAGAAATTCTACAGAAATATTGCCATTTTGAGTCAATTGAAATTCCAACGTAATCTTGCGCATGCATAAGAATAAAACAATGCTTATTTAATGTATTAAAATTGTAATTACAATTTTAAAATTCTCCCATATAACTTACATAATGTGCTAGATGAAATACATTTGTATTATTTTATTTCCTTTATTCCGAGCTACATTTTCTTAAACGCTGCTTAAAGGTAAAACCATTTTTCGACCAATGAAAATGCAGTCACGCATCTAGTTTGTTTACATTACAATTGGAAATTAACTCGGAAGACGTACAGAAGAAAATTTAATATAGGCCTATAGTATTTTTGATTTTATCAGATGTGATCGTGCTGTAAACATCATAAAAGCATTTAAAAACAATTAAGTTTTTATCAAATGCTTACGCTGCAGTAAGAAACATAAGAATACATTGAAAACAAATGACCACGAAGGCGCGAACGTAATAAATGAATACGAAAACAATCTTATGCAAAGGCAATTATTCATAGAATTAAACAAATTGCAGTTTATTACGTTTATATGTCTGGCAAAATTATTTTTATATATTATAATAAATGATTAGTCTGTCGCAGTGGTTTAATGTTTATGTTTCTTGCCTCTAAACCCGAGGGTCTCGGGTTGATAACCGACCGATGTCGATGAATTTTTAGGATGGAAAAATCTAAGGTAAAAGTCCTCCGTTGGGGACAGTAAGACGTGGGTCCCAAATCTGAAGATTTTCAGGCTCTTCAAAGACAGACAACCCTGAATAAAAGGCCACTAGCCGAAATTTAACCGATCTTCATCTATGCGAGTAATATCTTAGTTTCCTGCTAGATTTCATCTCGAGGCGACATAACATCTTCTTGTGAATACGTCATTGTTTCCGACGGCCAAAATATCCACAGTAAAGGCCTAAAGATTTCAAGAAAAAGAAACAAAAAGGAACAATTTTAAAAGTGGCGAATATTTCCATCCATTTGCAATTTGGGACACACACTCAGAAAAGAACTGAACATCGTGCTAAAAAGAGCACTGGAATTAAATTCTCAGGGATTGCTGGAAGAAAGAGGATGACCAAAAATGACATGGCGCAGCGCTGTAACAACAGAAATTGAACAGGAAAAAGTTGGAATGAAGTCAGGAATTTGGCAAAAAACAAAGCCCGGTGAAGTATTTTCACAAAGGCCCTATATTTCCAAGAGGAATGGCAGAAACTACTACTACTACTATTATTTTGCAATTTGACCACCAGCTAAAATGTAAAGGGCAAATAAAAGAAAAACAAGGCAGATACATTTTAGTTATTGCTGCAGGCAGGTAACATAAACCTAATCAAATTCAAAAGAGAAGGATGTATATTATTGCATTGTGCTGCAAACAAGCGTAAAGAGAGGGGAGAATTCTTGTAACTTGCTTTACTGTACGTTTTTTGATAAGAGGAAAAGAGAGAAGTAAAAATGTGCATAGTTATATGTATTGTACAGTAATTTTACATTCAACAAAAGTTGATGAAACCATAAATAGGTTATGTAGTATTAATGCCAGTCCCTACAAAGTAATTTTTTTTTCTTTATCAGAGCTTTACTTGTGCAGGTTAGGGTCTCTGCTGTGAACTTGTACCGATAAGAGAGAGCCCTTATCAGTTGACTCCGTTAATTAGAATTGTACACGAAAAGAACAGAGCTTGTTCTTTCTATAGCCTTTTTTTTTTTAAATAGTTTCATTTTTATAAAAACCTCTTTGTAGTTCCATGTGTGTAGAACCATTGTCCCAATCCGACATATTTAAAGTATTTTAAAACGTTGTTAAAACCGAGTCAGTTTTTAAGCACACTAATACAGAAACAACATTTCGAGAACAAAAATTGAGAAATTCCACTTTTAAGAGAAGTTTTTTACATGTTTTGTAGGGCAATACAATAATGATCATTTTGTTTTGTTGGCTTTGCACAGATGTTAGACATATGGAGAGGAAAATTCATTGGTTAAACATAAATAATTTAATAATAACTTAGTATTATTACAGTAATAATATGAAAAATGGGTATTTAATATACCTTTAGACAAAACGAAGTATATGGTAATAGAAGATTAAACAAAAGATCTTATTTCAGAAGACGGACATGGAAAAATAAAATCATGTGATGAATTTGTATATATTCGGGGACAAAAATTAATGCAGATGAAAGTCAGGATGCTAAAATTAATGAGACGATAAACGAGTGCAAATCTGCAATATCAAAATTAATGACTTTTATCGGAACATAATATAAGTTCTAAAAAAACACTATTAATACAATAATGAGTACAATGACGTACGGTACAGAAACATGGGAATTAAAATCTAGCAGAATAAGTAACATTCTACAGAAATGGATTTTTAGAGGCGTTCAGCTGGAATTTCTAGAAGAAATGAACATAAGAAACAGTATAATTAAACAAAAGGGGAATGTTTAAATTTCAATTGTTGATTTCATAAAAAAAGAAACAAAATGGCATGGTCATGTAAAAAGAAGAAGCCAGATTCCCAAGTAGAATACTATAATAGGTGCCACTCTGTAGAAGAAGAAAACGGCTAAAAATAAAGTGGATTGGTGGTGTTTCGAACCAGTAACAGAAAAAAAAGGATTGGACGATGTAGATTGGAATGACAGAGGTGTAGATGAGAACGGCAGTAGATAAATTGGGCCTGGGGGAAGAAGATATTGTGAAACATTATGAAACCTGCTAAATAAATAATAAATGTGATAACTCCTGGTTTATGGAACCCATAATACAATCTTACATTTACTATGACTCCTCACCGGTCTCTAATCTCACTCAACAGATTTCAGCTCATATATCTGATATCCAGTACTCTAATTTCTATTCTAATAATAATAATAATAATAATAATAATAATAATAATAATAATAAACTTACTCAATGATACTGTCGAAACCGGAGGTTGATGGTCGCGTGAACATAATCTCTCCATACATACATATGCTGAGCTAAAGTTGTTCAATAATTCCCGCATAATTTACCTCCCTCAAATCATGATTAATGTTATTCTCCCACTTCATTCTTGGTATACCTACTGGGAGCTTTCCCTCTGGTTTTCCTACAAGGAGATTTCATTTTTCGTATGGGCGAAAGAGTTTCGGAGAAAGGAATTTAAGGTAAATCGGTTTCGTGGGAATTGATTCGGAGTTTTTCCCGGGTATCTTACTCATATTTTTTTCTTGTGATTATCGTATATCATAGTTTATTTAATTAAAATGGAAATAAAAAAACGAAAATGAAACTAGATAGGAGATACTTTAAGAAAAGACCATGAATCGATTGAAATAATGGCATTGGTTTGCAACCCATAAGGACACAGGGGAAGAGAGAGACCGGTACAGGCATGGAAGAGAACCATCCTTGAAGAAATTGCAAAGGAGGGAAAAACCTGGAGGGAGGTGCAGAAGTTGGCTTAGAATAGGATCGGTTGGCGACGTTTTGTGGATGCTCTGCTCCTGATAGGAGAAAAAAGGAGATGATATATTTTATTTAGTCTCGTAAATATTTAAATATCTGTAAGATCTTACTTTGTTCCAGTTACGAAAATAAACATCAGAAGTTAAAGTGAAGAACGTAGCAGGCAGCAATATAACCACACATGGTGAATCGACAACTCGTCATAATTTCCATTTCGCAATGTAGAACAGTGTCACAGGAGTACGATACCAGTAATCAAGAATAACTTGACGATACAACAGAGACAAGCCCGGAGATTGGATATTGCAGTATCATATATTTATTGGAAGCAGTATAATTTATGTACAGACAGTTCTAAATATGTCACACATAAATTTATAACGTTTTGCCCACACATCTGACATTTCTACAGTACTATTCGATTAGTCCTGATACAGCAGATAAATCGTATATTCAGAAACTTATCAAGTAATAAAAAAATCAGTATTTAAATGAATTGTTAAGAAGTTTGAATATAACATCCAAGTCGAAAACATATCTTCATTTTTAGATTCTATGTATTTCACTGCGCTACAAGCCGGAAGGTCGAGGGTTCAAGTCCCGGTGGGGTCAGGATTTTTAAACTGACCCAAACCTTCTGGCGGCACTACGGCCCTGGGGTCGACTCAGCCTCTAACGGAAATGAGTACCAGACGCTTGTTCTGGGTGTAAAGGAGGCCGTCATGCAGGGCTGACATAAAGTGCCGATTGTCCATAAAAAGTGGGAGCCTTAACCTCCTACTACCCCAAGGGCCTCCCGAGGCCTGTAGTGGGATTACTTTACTTTTAAAAGGGGGCACGCCGTAGCGTAGTGGTTAAGGCACTGAGCTACAAGCCGGAGGGTCGCAGGTTCAAGTCCCGTTGGGGTCAGGATTTTTAAACTGACCCAAACCCTCTGGCGGCACAATGGCCCTGGGGTCGACTCAGCCTCTAACGGAAATGAGTACCAGACGCTTGTTCTGGGGGTAAAGGCGGCCGTCACGCAGGGCTGACAACCCGGCTGACATAAAGTGCCGATTGTCTAGAAAAAGTGGGAGCCTTAACCTCCCACTACCCGAAGGGCCTCCGGGTCTGTTGTGGGATCACTTTACTTTACTTTATGTATTTCAGCCAAGGTAATAATAATAATAATAATAATAATGCTTTATTTTAGCTGGCAGAGTTAAGGCCATAAGGCGAACAATAAAATTATATAAAAATTAAATGACATTAACATTTTAAAATATTATTAAAACAAAGCACAATGCGGATGTGGTCTAATATTAGCTAAACTGGAATAAAAATAAAATAAAATAAAGTAAGAAAAGCTTCCTAGATGAATATCTATAGGTATATAGACCTACATCGAGGGTTCAAGTCCCGTTGGGGTCAGGATTTTTAAACTGACCAAAACCCTCTGGCGGCACAATGGCCCTGGGGTCGACTCACCTCCTACTACCCCAAGGGCCTCCTGAGGCCTGTTGTGGGATCACTTTACTTTTATATAGACCTACAAAATGCTGAACTGAATACAGTTGTTATGCAGGTAGTATTTAATTTTGTCGCATTTTAAGATATCAGTTAATTGATATTTAAATAATGATAGTGATTGACAGTCCCTGACATGACTGGGAAGTGAGTTCCATGCTGTAGTCATAGATATTGTGTAAGATTCAGAGTATAGATATGTTCTGTGCTGCGTTACAAAAAAAATAAGTATTTTGTTATCTTTTGCCTAAATAGTGATAATCCGATGAATTTTGAAAATGCGTTGATAAATAACTTGGTAGATATGTGTGCAAAATTGGAATAGCAAAACATATGAATGTAGTCCTTCTGAAATTTAGATGTATCCATGATAAGGCCTGAAATGAAGGAGACGAAGATTGAATACAAATCGAATACACGCATTATGAACACGCTGTAGTCTGTTAGATAGATCAATTGTCAGATCAGTCAGTAATGTGTCGCAGTAATCGAAGTGCGGCATTACACAATTTTGTACAAGTATTTGTTTTTAATTCCTGGGAAGGAAGTTTCTAAATTTATTTAGGGAGTGGAGAATTGAGAACATTTTCTTGCAGATATTATACGACACAGCGAAACCTTACCTCCAGTCACAGCAGCACTGTTGCTGCGTCGCACGGACGTAGATACTAACCATGTATAGTCCGGAAAAAGTAGCAAATGGAGCACTTACTTAGCTTACTTAGGTTAATAGTGCACCCCTCGACGCCACAGACTGACGTGAGGTGAGTGTACGCGGGATGACATTAGTTTGCAAATCATCCACAAACGAATCAGGTCAATATTCCACTGTGTCGGATAGTATTATTCACCTGGATGACGGTAAATAACAACATGACCATTGTTTTCAAATTAACTGTGATTCCTGATAAACAGTAAGTTTATTTCAGACTCATCCATTTAGCATTCAACAATACATTCTGAACATGATTGCCACCTCAGAAATAGAATAATAAAGAAAAAGGAAACCCCTCAAACTGAATAAATCTACAGAAAATCTTAATTTGAAAATTGTTATATCTAAAACGGAAGCAATGACTTGAAACAGAAGGATGTACAGAGCATTAAAGAACAAAACAAGAAGATATACTAGATTGAAGTTTTATAAAACATTGCCAGTTCCTGCATTACTTTATGGGAGTGAAACTTGGGTAACGACCAAAAAATTACAAAGTAGAATACAAAATGTAGAAATGAACTTCCTTAGAAGAACAAAATGCTGCACAAGAGTGGATCGGTTAAAGTATGAATATATAAGAACAGAGTTAAATATATATCCATTAAATGATAAAATCAAAGAATATAGAAAAAAAGTGTTTAGAGGAACATGGTTTAGATCATAGAAACAGCTGAAATGAGATTTCTGAGAAGTGTGGCTGGTTACAAACTTCTAGATAAGAGAAGAAGTGAAGATATTAGAAATAAGCTAAATATATTTAAACTCTTAGATAGAATAAAATAATCTAGAAAAAAATGTAAAGAACATGTTCAAAGAATGGAAGATGATCGCATTCCCAAAATTATACTTAAATACAAACCAAAAGGACGCAGGGATGTTGGTAGACCGAAGAAGAGATGGATTCAACTTTTGAATGAGAATCTATGAGACCGGAACAAGCCACATGGGCTTAATCCGTGATTGATGATGATGACGATGATGGTTTAGACATGTAGAAAGAATGAACGCAACAAGATTACCAAAGGCAGCATTTAACTACACGCCAAGAGGTTCAAGGAATGTAGGAAGGCCAGTGAACAGACGGACAGAACAACTGTGAGGCGGAGCAGGCATTTTGCCTAGCCCGTGAAGTGAATAATAATAATAAGAAGAAGAAAAACATGATGAAGTAAGATCTAATTCCTAAATTTTAATGTCTAGGAGTGTTCTTTAAGAGACATGTAGTCACATGAAAATTAATCAACATTGATAAAATTCATGATAAAGTTACGTTGAGGTATTATTCAAAATTAAAATATAAAATTACAAAAATTAAAGTTATAATTGCATCAAATAAAAAAAATGAGGTTTGATGGAACAAAACAATGTCATAAAGATACTTTTTCTCGGAAGAGAATTCAACAAAATAGGAATAAATTTAACATAATAAACGATACATGGAATATACAGATCCTAGATTATCATAAGTATCTAGAGAATTTGGAAATCAAGAGTGGCATTTGTTAGGACTATTTAACGAATAAAATTAAGCTGTTAGTCACAAATCATTATTAACTATAGTTATTTTAAAATATTTATATATATAATGTAAACGGCGATGTTTGAAAACAAATGAGAAAGGATAGGTACGCATAATCTGCTTCTTTTGTTTATCACTGCAACCAGATCATACTACTTATTGCCAAAGGAACGCAATATTGTAAGAATGCTCTCTAGTGGAGAAAAAAATGAAACACATCAAACTGTATATTAATTCATTTCTGATGTCGTATGATGTAAATATGACAATTATATTTTTCTGGATTATTACCTGGGAAAAAATACATTTTAGAAAGTGCAAACAGTGGTTTCTTTTTTTTTTTGTGGTATAATAAATTGCTACAAATGTTTTTATATTAACTCCTGCATGCGGGATGTGTTGACATCTATGCACTATAATATACAATCTGGTAGCCGTATACTTTTAGCTTCGGTCACTGCAAAATAATGGTCAGACCTGTTCAGAATATTAAAAAGGAGGAGCTTTCTTTAATATGGTAAATATAACACTGATAAACATTTCGTGAAACACGACTCTGATTGGTTGTAAAACAGAAATCATTGAAACGTGATTGGTCATTGACTCCCATTTGGGGCATGAGTTAGATAGTCATGTTCATCTACTATCTAATTTACATTTTGCGTATAAATCTTACGTTAACAAAATCAGTGGGATAGGTATGAGATGTAACATTCATTTTAGGTGCAGCCATGTTTGCTTATCCGTTCTGATAACGCCAAAATATGACACTTTCTAACATTTCATTAAAACTATAAGCGAATCCATTTCAGTATTCAGAGACAATGTTAACTAAAGTTGTGACGTCAATAAATAACTTCATTTTTTTTAACGTGGTACAAAGAACGAAGGGGGTGAGATAGGGAGGGAGAGAGAGAGAGAGACTGCCTCACTTACATGCGTTTTGTTCGTGTTTTGGGTCAGCCCTTTCGGAATGTTTTTTTATCACAGCAATGAGAACGTTACCATGTTGAGATAGTATGCGGCTAGAACAAACAGTGTAAGTTGCGCGTGCAATATCGGCCTATCTACAAAATCCACTTCCCATAATGAGTTTTTGTTACATGTATTTATCAGTTTGTGCCATGTATTTAATTCTGTGTTTTTGAGAAATGCAATGCTTTTGTTTACAATACTTTACGCATACGATATATTCTTATACAAATGAATAAATGAAATAAGAGCGCGCGCATATACGCACACACACATACACACACACACACACACACACACAAACACGGGTAAGATCGACTGCTCTAATATAATTTATATAGCCCTAGAGATCCAAAGTCGTATATGCTAATAATAATAATAATAATAGGGTAACCATGTATTTAGAATTACAGAGTTAGTAAGCCCATAAGTGTTCTTAACAGTGAAAACATATTAGATATAAAATACCTATAATAATAATAATAATAATAATAATAATAATAATAATAATAATAATAATAATAATAATATTACTTTATATTATCATTATTAATAATAATATTATTTTTGTCTTAAGTAATCTGAAAAATACCTAAGATGATGTTAAATTTTGAAGCGGAGGACAACAGCGGGTTCAAGGAGTGCGCAGGGTCAAGTGGATTAACAGATAGGGATGCAAAGAATAGGGATTTATGGAGGAGTAAAATGTACAGAGGGTTACATATAAACTACTGTACTGTAGGCAAGATGTCTTGGTGCAGACCTATGGGACGTTCGCTGGTTATAGTCCCAAAGGAGGAAGGAATTTTCTCAGGAAATTTCGGCCAGGAATTTAGGTAGTTACAATGTGTAGCAGCTCAAGGTTTAACATGAACAGCTAAGACGGCTAGGGTACAAAATATGCTGACCACTTGTCATTTTTATAGTAGCTGGATGATCGTCCACTTCTATAATTAACACATGAGGACGTGAGGCCAGCGACGGCCTGTTAGGCCAAAGACCTTCTAGGTCTGTCGTGCCATGGAACTTTATTAATATTATTATTATTATTATTATTATTATTATTATTATTATTATTATTATTATTATTATCATTATCATCATTATCATTATTATAATTTTTACTTATCGGCCTCGATGGTCCAGAGTTATGTTCCATGTCTCCAGTTCCGAAGGTCGTAGGTTCAAATCCAGCCGGGATACATGTATTTTTTAGGATGTAAAAATCCTAAAAGAGGGGCTTCAAACCATGGGTCCCGAATTTGAAGATTTTCCGGTTCGTGAAAGAACCACAAGCCTAAATTAGTGCCTCCGAGTAAGATTTAATCGATCTTCACCATCCAACTAATATCTTAGTTGCCTACTATATGACTTCTTGAGGTGATGTGCTGACCACTTCTAACTTGCTGACATCTGTGCGGAAATAAACGTAACTAAACTAGCTTGGTTAAAAAACTCACCCGGCAGATGGATTCTTAGGATGGAAGAATCTAAGGATCAGGTCCTCCAGGAGGGACTTTATGCCGTGGGTCCCGACTGAAGACTTTCAGGCTTGTAAAATAGTCTTAAACCTGAAAAATAGGACTTTAGGCAAAATTAACGGACCTTAATCATCCAACTAATACCTTCTTCTTCTTCACTTCACGGACTAGGCAAATGGCCTGTTCCGCCTCACAGTTGTTCTGTCCATCTTTTCACTGGCTTTCCTACATTCCTTGAACTTCTTGGCTTGAAGTCAAATGCTGCTTTTGGTAATCTTGTTACGTTAATTCTTTCTACATGTCTAAACACTTTTTTCTATATTATTTGATTTTATCATTCAATGGATATATATTTAACTCTGTTTTTATATCTTCATTCTTTATCCGATCCATTCTTGTGCAGCCTTTTGTTCTTCTAAGGAAGTTCATTTCTACGCTTTGTATTCTACTTTGTAATTTCTTGGTCATTACCCAAGTTTCACTCCCAAAAAGTAATGCAGGAACTGCCAATGTTTTATAAAAATTCAATCTAGTATCTCTTCTTGTTTTGTTCTTTAATGTCCTATGTATAGTTCCACATATCATTTGGATTCTTGACAGTTTCATATTTACCTCTCTTTCAGTTTTTGTGTTTACGGTAAAATTACAACCCATCCATCCATAGTCATTCTGCCTGAGAGCAGGTCTTTAACTGCAATCATAGAATTTTCATGCTATGCTTTGCAGCTTTACTAGGGAATTGTAGGTGTGGTAGCTTCCCGTTGCTTTCCACACCGGTGAAGAATGATGATGATGATGATGATGATGATAAGGATAATGATGTTGATGATGCCCATATGATTTCGGGGACCGTTTGGGCCTTAAAGTTTTCCTGACATTTGTCTTACAGGTGAGGAAAAACCCCGATAAAAACCTCACCCAGAAAAACTGCCCCGACAGGGGATCGAACCCGGGCAGCACGCTACCTCGAGACCACAGCGGTGGACAATTACAACTCAAACAATTAAAATTTGTTTCTTGTTCCAGAGGTTTGTTGTCTATTATGATTTTTTATCTTATATGATCACTTCCCCAAAATGTCATTGTTTTCGTTTTCTTTTGATATTTTTAAAATTATATTCTTGGCATAACTAATTTAATTGATGTATTTATTTATTTTAGATTTATTTAGATTTATTTAGCCTGGTGGAGTTAAGGCCATGTGGCCTTCTCTTCCACTCACCAGGACAAACATATATTACATCAGAATATAACAATCTTAATTAACTCTAATATTAAACACTAAGTAAAAATTTGATCAAAAGATAATATCTAATATACGTATTACGATCTATAATACAACCAGTTAATATTAGTTAAAATTAAGACTAAAACTAATAATAAAATGTATACAAGCAAGGTATATTAAATTGTCCCTGTCTAGTGTATATAAAAAACAGGAAAATAATGAGATATAGAAAACTAATTTTCGATTGATTAAACAATATTTAAAAACAAAACAAATAAAAATATTTGTTATTCTTAATATTATTTTCATAAATAATTAAATATATTAATATTGCTAAAAGAAATACTATCAGTGAGGTGTATAAGTTAGTTTGTTATTAAATAATTCTTTAGTTTATTTTTGAAGGATGTTATAGTTTGACAGTCTCTGACATAGGGCGGAAGGGAATTCCATGTTTTGGTAAGTGACACCGTAAAATATAATGAATAATATACAGTGTGATGAGGCGGGATATAAAGGACAATGTGCTGATGGGATCGAGTGTCAAGATTATGTGTGTCGGATAGTCTGATGGAGCGGCGTGATAAATAATTAGGCGATAATGTGTGAAGTATTTTATAGAGAAGGGATAGGGAATGGACAGTTCTACGATCTCTTAGACGAAGCCACGATAATGTAAAGAGTACTGAAAATTATTTTAATTTCCTTGAATAATAACCACATCATCAGCATACATTAAAACATTTCTTTTCCAATTTTGGATGATGTTATTAATATATAACCAAATAATACCTTTGTTACCTATTATATGTCTCATTGGGTCGGTATGATAACCACATGGCACTCATGACTTATGTAGAAAAAAAACGTAACTAATATAGCTTGCTCTAGAAACTCCTAACAAACGAGAGTCTACTATGGCCGTAAAGACAATAAGTTAGTATAAATAGATTTAAACTGTTTATTATTTATTTGGTAGGTTTCACATCTTCTTCCGCACAATTAATCTGTCATTCTCCTACCATCCAAACACCATCGTCTAATTTTCTTTCCCTCATGCTGCTCAAAACACTATCAGTCCACGTCATTTTTGGCTGTCCTCTTCTTCTACCAAGTGGCACCAATCCAATATTATTTTTTTGGGAATCTATCTTCTGCTATTCTTTTTACGTAATCATACCATTTTAATTGTTGTTTTTTATGAAATCTACAATTGAAGTTTGAACATTCTTATTTTGTTTAATTACTAACAAACTATAAATAACTCACTGACTCTAGGTTCATGGCCGCGCGGACATAAGTTCTCCATACATCCCTATTCTGAGCTAATATTTTCCAATCATACCTTGTATAGTCAACTTCCCTCAAATCATGGTTAATTGTATTCTCCCACGTCATTCTTGGCCTACCAACTGGGCGTTTTCCCTCTGGTTTTCCTATCAGTAGTTTCATTTGCACCTCTTTCATTCCTCATTCGTGTCGCATGTTCTGCCCATCGCAGTCCACGAGACTTAAGTATTCTTTATTATATCTTGTTTCCCATAAAGACCATGTAGCTCAACTTTACGTAGCTTTCTCCATTCACCTGCCTCTTCATCTCTCTTTGATCCAACATTTTCCTAATGACTTTATTCTCAAATACTCTTACTCCTCTTTCCTCCCTTAAAGTAAGAGTCCACGTTTCGTAACCATATAATATAACTGGGAATAACAGCATTATATATTTTTAGTTTAACGTTTTTTGAAAGGAGTTGGGGAGACAAGAGAATCGAGCCAATGTTCAATTTATTTGTGCATCTCATTCCTATTTTGTAATTATTGTTCCTAGGTATTTGAATTCAGCCGCTTCTTAAAATTAAATTAAAAATATCAGAGTAACGAAAATAACATAACTATCAGAGATATTATTCTGGTATCGAGATCAAATACAAAAAGAAAAGATATTTACTTTTCTCGTAGATACGCATACGAAAAGTGTGTATTTGCCAGCCTAACTTTGGATTATGATATACAGAGTAGTTGGTTATGCCCTGGAACCACATAAATGAATTAAATGGGCTCAGGCCCAAATCTCTCAGGATACAAGCCTAGCAGATAATAAGTCCCCTGCTTTATATAATTCAAAATCAACGAATCAACATTCCCCTTTGACGAAACAGCTGAAATCCCAATACACAGTAAACCACTGCAGTAAGCCTACCAGATCTATATAGGCCGTTCATTATAATATCCATAATTTCTAAATTCAGCAACAGCATTCGCTTTCTGCTCCTTTCCTACTAATTATGCAATATGTTTTTTTGCGCGATAGTGCGTTTTGTCGTACTTACAGCAATGGAGACCATGATTGAAAGTTCAACTTCCTACATTTCGGGGTTGCCAACCTAAATAACTATCCATCCATCCACAGTAATTCTGCCCGAAGGCAGGTCCTTCACTGCAATCATAACATTTTCATGCAATGCTTGCAGCTTTACTAGGGAATTGCAGGTATGGGTAGCTTCTCATTGCTTTCCACACCGGTGAAGGATGATGATGATGGCCATATGATTTTGGGGACCGTTTGGGCCTTAAAGTTTTCCTGACATTTGTCTTACAGGTGAGGAAAAACCTCACCCAGAAAAACTGCCCCGACCGGGGATCGAACCCGGGCCCGCTGCGTGACAAGGCAGCACGCTACCTCGAGACCACAGCGGTGGACTTTTAAATGTATAGTACATAGATTTGGAAAATGTACTGCTAACCTTGCCCCTTCCCCCTTTCCCAAACAAACAAATGCCGTTATGAGTTTGGCAACATCTACCCTCTGTACGTAGGGGGACACCGGCTTAGCCCGTAAGGTCTGTAGTAACTTCCTGAGCTGAATTAAGAGTGTATGCAGTATTCAGGCAAACTATTTTTAATTGGGAAAGTACTATTACTATTACTACTAAAACATTATTATTCATAAGTAATGCCACGAGTGATTTCCAAATGACCGATAAATTCACGTCTCACGAAGTGAGGAGAGAATTTATCTAGAGAATTTGGAAATCAAGAGTGGCATGTGTGAGGACTATTTAATGAATAAAATTAAGCTCTTTACTAAAGATAATTATTTGAATATAGTTACCGGTGATTTAAAATATTTATATAGTTAATTTAAACGGCGATGTTTGAAAACAAATTAGAAATGTGAGGTTATGTATATTCACTGCAACTCGATCATATTATTTATTGCCAAATAGGATCGCAATATTGTAAGAATGCACTCTAGTGGAGAAATAATGAAACACATCAAACTATTTTATCAACATTATAGGTTAATCATTTATATTTTGAATAGACAATTCAGTAAAATCACTGAATCTATTCATTATTTGCTATATTCAATGTATTTGTTGAAGAAAAATAATGGTCTAACTTGTTCAGAATATTAAAAAAGGAGGAGCTTTCTTTATGACAAAAGCAGGAGCTGATAAAGATAAATCGATAAAGAGCGAGGTGAAACACGACTGTCATTGGTGTAAAACAGAATTCATTGAAACGTGATTGGTCATTGATTACCATTTGCGACATGAGTTAAATAGTCATATTAATTTCTCTTTATTAACTTTTAACATCTCCCTTATAGGGACATATGTAATGGAACAAAGAGGCAGACACACTAACCCCTATACTATGTACTGTTTAAAAACAAATATACGACACTCTTCCACTTGGCTAATAATTTAATTGTCCATATTCTTCATTGTCCGAGTGTAATAAAGAAGGAATATCTATGCACGAAACTCGAGATAAGAAAAAACACGCAATTTTTGTTGAATGTATTTCTAGACATTTCACTCAGTAAATTACTTTTTATGACTGAAAATTCCACATATTATGTGTACCGTAGGCTGTAGCCTAGTATTTTGGAAATAAATTTGTGTCACGAAATAAATCAAGTGTGGGTTCGCGGTCCGTTTCAAATGGCTGAAAGGAAAACCACACTAATTGAAAGATAATGGCAATGGGTAGCCTCAGATCATAATAAAAATGAATTAATGTAATGTGTATATGCAAGTTATTTATGTGGACATGTGCACGCAGTAAAGCTGTTAAACTGTGTTCTTAATTTTAAAATGTGACGGCCACCCATTTCCGGTGTTTGCATACATTCATGTTCTACACAATACCCATTATATTCTATGTCGTTACAGTATCAGCACAGATTCTGCGGTAACCATGTAACACCTCAAAAAATATCAATTCCCTAAAGATATACATGTTGTTCATTTTCATGTTGTCATGTTTATGTCTATGTTGTTCCTGTTCAGGTTTTGATGTTCATCTTGTTCATCCTAATCTTGTTCATTTTCATGTTGTTCACATGTTCATCTTGTTCATCCTCGTGTTGTTCATGTTTACGTTTATGGTGTTCCTGTTCACGTTTTTCATGTTCATCTTGGTCCATGTTGTCCATATTAATTTTGTTCATTTTCATGTTGTTGATGTTTATGTTGTTACTGTTCACGTTTTTCATGTTCATCTTGTTCATCCTGTTCATTTTCATGTTGTTCACATGTTCATCTTATTCATCCTCATGTTGTTCCTGTTCAAGTTTTTCATGTTCATCTTGTTCATCCTAATCTTGTTCATTTTCATGTTATTCATTTTCATGTTGTTCACATGTTCATCTTGTTCATCCTCGTGTTGTTCATGTTTACGTTTATGGTCTTCCTGTTCACGTTTTTCATGTTCATCTTGTTCCATGTTGTCCATATTAATTTTGTTCATTTTCATGTTGTTGATGTTTATGTTGTTACTGTTCACGTTTTTCATGTTCATCTTGTTCATCCTGTTCATTTTCATGTTGTTCACATGTTCATCTTATTCATCCTCATGTTGTTCCTGTTCAGGTTTTTCATGTTCATCTTGTTCATCCTAATCTTGTTCATTTTTATGTTATTCATTTTCATGTTGTTCACATGTTCATCTTGTTCATCCTCGTGTTGTTCATGTTTACGTTTATGGTGTTCCTGTTCACGTTTTTCATGTTCATCTTGGTCCATGTTGTCCATATTAATTTTGTTCATTTTCATCTTGTTGATGTTTATGTTGTTACTGTTCACGTTTTTCTTGTTCATCCTAATCTTGTTCATTTTCATGTTGTTCATTTTCATGTTGTTCACATGTTCATCTTGTTCATCCTCGTGTTGTTCATGTTTACGTTTATGGTGTTCCTGTTCACGTTTTTCATGTTCATCTTGTTCATGTTGTCCATATTAATTTTGTTCATTTTCATGTTGTTGATGTTTATGTTGTTACTGTTCACGTTTTTCATGTTCATCTTGTTACTCCTGTTCATTTTCATGTTATTCATTTTCATGTTGTTCATTTTCATGTTGTTGACATGTTCGTCTTATTCATCCTCATGTTGTTCCTGTTCAGCTTTTTCATGTTCATCTTGTTTATCCTCATCATGTTCATGTTGTCCATATTCATTTTGTTCATTTTCATGTTGTTCATGTTTATGTTTATGTTTGTGTTCACGTTTTCAATGTTCATTTTGTTCATCCTCATGTTGTTCATGTTTATGTTCATGTTGTTCATACTCATCTTGTTCATGTTTATGTTCTTGCTATTGTTGATTCATTCGCTTGTCAGGGAAGAAAATGCAGTCGTGCTGCACAAGCACTATAAATGAAGTGCGTTTTTTTTTCTTTTCTTTTCCTTTTAAATCGGATATCTAATTCAAATCTAGTTTGAGGTATTGAGTAATCTAATACTACACAGTGTTGGAAGTTATCGTCCCATTTTCATAGACTTTTTAAAAAAATGTTCTAAATATTTTACTTTTAAAAACCAGCATTCATACCATCATAAATTTATATTAAAATAATTAATTATGGCTTCAAAATAATAAGGTATCTACATCAGAATGAACATGTAAAGTGCAGTTCTGGCTTCTTTAGCCGCTTTTGAATGGTCTATGGTGCATGCTGTGGTAAAAGGGAAGGGCGAGTTATAGGTACTGCCAGCAACTATTCTCAGTTTTGAAAACATAATAGTTTCTACACGTTGCATTTTCGTACCTACTAGTTCTGTGTTAGTGAATAGTTTTGATGTCTAATAAGTTTGAAGTGTTCATTATAGAATAACTTTTTTTTGTTACAATTTATTTTATTACGATTATTATTATTAGCGATAAGAAAAATTTTTGCATGGTTACTAATTCCCTTCCCCTCCTGACACGCGCCTTTGGTTTCATACAACGGCTACAGTTATCACAACTGGACTGTAGATATCTGCTTTTTATAAAACTGACCTCAATTATTATAGATAGACGAAAATATTGGAAGGGTCATCTAGGCCCCTTCCCCCACCTCTTGGGATACTTCGGTCGTCATGACCATACTCCCAAGTCCTAGGTGCTTGTCCTCCCTATCCTATGTTCACGTCCACGTTCAAGTTCACGGTCCTAAAACCAACACCCCTAGGGAGAGGGTGTTGGAGTTGCAACTTCTGGGAATTGCTGAGCTACATAGTACATCAGGTCGCTCATTCCTGACGACCCCACAGTTGGTCCACGGGCTCCATGAGCCTAGCCGGGAGGACTGCTGTCGCAGATCCACCGACCATTCCCCTGTTCTGCCTCCAGGGACGTGTCCTGCAGCCGTTGTGAGACCGGCTAGGGCTACAAGCCCAACAGTGTGAGACTTTTAGTACATCCAGGTGCTCATCTCCTGGCGACCCCACAGTTTGTCGACGGGCCCGTAGGCCGAGCCAGGAACCAGTACAGTTGCTCCCCTCTGCACTGGTCCGAGCCGAGCCCTGGTCTGCCGCCAGGGACGCCTTCTGCTGTTGTTGTGGGCCAGCACGGAGCTCGCAAGCTCCAACAGATGAGCAAATAGTACGACAAGGCGCTGAACTCTTGCCTACCCCACTAATGGTTCACGAGTCCCTTGGACTTGACCGGGAGGACTCTCTACCAGATCCACCGACCTTTCCCCAGTGCACCAGCTGGGGACGTGTTTGGTTGCTGAAGTGGGTCCAGCCTGAGCATTAGTACGTCAGTCGCTCAACTCCTGACGACCTCACAGATTGTCCTTGGGTCACTCGGTTCCAGAGTTGGCGCTATTGGAAGGGTCATATAGAAAGAATGGAAGAAAACCGCCTTGCAAAAAGAGCTAAAGAAGATAGACCAATGGACGGAATAAGAACAAGAGGAAGACCAGCCAAGAGATGGATAGACAGTGAATGCACATCCAGTACGTCTTCCTCCGAGGAGTGATTATGGAAATAAACAGGATGAAAATCCTACAAATTAAGTTTAAGAAGAAGAAGAAGACCTCAATTATATGACACAATGCCCCTTTCCCGTAAATTTGTAAGAGAAATTCCCTGATCATATCATTTTGTTGCAAAATTGGGAGACGAACATCTTTGCTATTAGTTATTACTGATAAAAAGCTTATTAAAATTCCATTGAGGTAAATAATCACAAAGTAAAATATTAAAATATATACCTAGAAGATGCTGTCGTCCTCAATTAGGTTATTTTTTAAAAACTTTTAAAACTGTAGGCCTTTCGGAAACCAGCTTCCATTACTAAAAGAACGATATGCGCTAGCTGTTATTGTTGCAGCTTCCAGAATCACAAAACAACAACAGTTAAAAGCACATGTCTTTCTGCTGCTGATAGAAGCCTGTTTCAGAAAGGTCTACAGTTCTTAAATGTTTTTTTTTTTAAGTATCCTAGTTGAGGACGACGGCACCTACCAGGTATTTATTTTAATATTTTACTTGTTATTAGTTATTACGTAGCATTGTTTTGACGGTTACACCAGATGCAGTTCATGCGATATGGACGTCGACACTAATTGGTTGAAAAATAGGGTTAGATGGGAACACTGGTTTGCGTTGTGAAAGTTGCGCCATCAAGGTAAAGAATTAATAACAGTGAATTTTGTTCGCTGCCAAGCTATAATTTCATCCTATAATTAGTCAGAGAACAAAACATAGTGCTAATATACTTTTGCACTTACTGTACATTTCTCAGTACCCAGGCCGGGGTTCCCCCTTCCTCTCTTTTCCAACTAATCATCGTCAATACGCATATAATTTGCATTGCAGCTGGTATCATCAGCAAAACAATACTACGCAACAACCAATAACAACGATTATGATGATGACGTAATCGAACTCCTTCCAAATTTACAACTAAATCACGTGATCACGGAGAATTCCCAGTCGTAAGAGGTGAGCGTCTAACCGCTTGCGTCACGGTCTTACTGTAATCATAAAATAAAGAGAGCAAATGGATATGACCTGCATTACTGTGGATAGACCCACATAATTAGTGATTTACAAAAATACTATTTATCAATAAACATGAGTTTTAAGAACAATATCGAAACATATAGCATAAATATGTCTTAATAACAATCAACTCACGTATTTACTAGGAGCCGTTGTACTTCATCAACTGTTTCTTACCTGAAACAAAAGACAATCAATGTATTAATATACTGTATTTTTCATTTGTTGGTAATTTATACAATCTTATATACTATTATATTTTTCATTGTTAATAAAATAACATAAACATGACTAATTAACTCATGCCCCAAATGGGAGTCAATGACCAATCACGTTTCAATGAATTTTTGTTTTACAACCAACGACAATCGTGCTTCACCTCGCTATTTATCGAATTCTGTTCACCGAAATAAAGAACGCTCCTCCTTTTTAATACTCTGAAAAGGTCAGAGCATCATTATGCAGTGACTGACTACGTCGAATATAGCAAATAATGAACAGATTCCTTCGAACTACACTTTTGATATTTGTGTGTTCAATAATTGTGTTTTTAAATAATGATTTTACCTAGTTGTTTTCTAAAAAAATTAATGAATAGCATGTAATGTTGGTTATAAATATAATATATAGTTTGACGAGTTTCATATTTTCTCCGCTAGGGTGCATTCTTACAACATTGCGATCCTATTTGACAATAAATAATATGATCAAGTTTCAGTAGATGAACAAACGAAACATAACCAAACATTTCTCATTTGTTTTCAAACATCGCTGTTTATATCAAATATATAAATATTTTAAAATAACGACATTTAAATAATTGTTTGTTAGTAAACAGCTTAATTGTATTCGTTAAATACTCCTAACAAATGCCACTCTTGATTTCCAAATCCTCTAGATAAATTGGAAATCACTCGTAGCAGTACTTATGATACTATTTTCTATACAAAGATACTAGATGTCACAGACCGAATGTCCGAACAACGCCGATCCTATTTCGGGCCTTTTACTGTTGTTCCACAGGGGGAAAAAAAGAAGACTAAGGAGGAATGCGAAAGCAAAGCTAGTGACCACATGACACTCGAAGGCCACACGAATTTAGGTTGTATTGTATACTTCGAAAACGCAGTTTGGCAATGCGCTAAAACATAATTAATATTAATGTATCTTATATATAAGAATCGATGTTTGTTTGTTTGTTTGTTCGTATTCTATGCGCGGCCATACCGTTGATCCGATTTTGATGTTTTTTTTGCAAAATGTTCAGACGATTCCCGAAATGAACATAGGCTATAAGAGAGTTGTAATACTCAACCCCTTCACCCCTAAAAATCACCCTTTGTAGTGAAAAACGTGAAATGAAGTCCCTATTTTGATGCTTAAATGGCTTACACAGCCTAAACCATAACAAATACACCAAATTAATGCACACAAAATTGAATATCTCACAAAACTCTACAAAAAAGTCCACGAGAGCATATGTTCATCTTTTACGGTTAAGTCACAATAACCATTTTTTTTCATCGATGCCAAGAAGATCGGGATAGGTCGATTCCCGGACAAGCGTGCTCTGCCATGCTGTTCATCCGATTGAGATGGGGCTTTTTGAAAAATGTTCAGGAGATTCCAGGGATGAATATAGGCTATAAGGAAGTTGAAATAATCAACTTCTTGATCCCTAAAAATCACCCTTTGTAGTGAAAAACGTGAAATGAAGTTCCTATCTTGACGCTTAAATGACTTACGCTGCCTAAACTATAACAAATACACCAAATTAATGTACACAGAATTGAATATCTCAAAAAACTCTACAAAAAAGTCCCTGACAGCATATGTTTATCTTCTACGGATAACTCACAATAACCATTTTTATCTTTCATTGATGTCAAGAATATCGGGATAAGTAGATTCCCGAACAGCGCACGGCTGTTGGAAAAACATATTAGCATTTATTTATGAGTAGCAGCACAAGCCGGTTATTAGTTAGTGACATATAAAACTAATGTATAATTTCAAACTAGTGTGGTATCATATAATAGTCAAATTAATATAAAATTTTGATCGATAGCAGGAATCGGCGATTACGAGTTTTTGAGAATAAAGTTCTTAGGAAAAATTTTGGACCAAAGAGAGATGAACAGATAGGTGAATGGAGAAGACTACATAACAGTGAACTACATGGTCTTTATAGGAAGCCAGATATGAGAACAGTTAAATCTCGTAGACTGCGATGGGTAGGACATGTGGCAAGAATGGGGAATGAAAGACGTGCATGGAAGCTTCATGTAGGAAAATCAGAGGGAAAACGCCCAGTTGGTAGACTAAGAATGAGGTGGGAGAATAACATTAACTATGATTTGAGGGAAGTAGATTATACAGGGGATGATTGGAAAACATTGGCTCAGGATAGGGATATATGGAGAGTTTATATCCGTGCGGCCATGAACCTACTAGTTTGATAGTGCCAGTGAGTTAGTTAGTTAGCAGGAATCTGTACCAACTAAACCAATTTGTTATGTGTAGTACAACGGAACAACAATCGGATCATCATCACTAGCCAATGGTATTCGAGAAAGCCACCTGCACAAAAACACAACACTCCCTCATCTTATCCATCTTCCCCTTACTTAGACTTCCATTCTTTGGTACCGAATGTAGACTGTAGTGCGTGAGATCTAAGTATGTGATTGAGAGCTTATACGTATTTGGCAGCTGAACAATAACGCTTTTACTTATTTTAGGAATTCACACTATGAGGTATATTCATTTAGATAAAATGCAATCACCCAACTCATATTTTTCTTCTTATTTTAATTATAACTAAGTTTCGGAACTTGACATTTCAGTTCCATCATCAGTCGAGGAGATACTGACGATGGAACTGAAATATAAAGTTCTGGAACTAGTTTCAATTAAAACAAGAAGAAAAATATGAGGTAAGTGATTAAATTTTATCTAAATAACGTTTTTTGTTATCTGAGTCAAGGGACTTACGACTGAATGTTGACATCATCCCTGCATCATATCCTGTAGTGAGACATATTGAAAGCAAGAGAAAGCCAGTGAGATTTATAAATGCCAATCACATACTTAATCCCACGTACTTTAATACAGACCATCTGTTTCTGTTTATAATAGACGTTTATAGACACGTTTCTTGCGCAATCAATTACCTCGTTACTTAGAAGACAAGCCACTAGCAACCCGACGGCTGATGTTCTTCATGCACGATGGTGCTCCTGCACATTTCAGTCAGTCTGCTCGTAGGTACCTTAATCGAACATTTAGTGTCCGCTGGATTGGTAGAGGAGGAACAATTTCTTGGCCACCACGATCTCCCGATTTAAACCCCTTGGAGATTTATGTTTGGGGACACATCAAGTCGTTGGTGTATTCAAGCCCTGTGGATGATGTACTAACTCTCCGTGCACGCATTGTGGCAGCCTGTCAGACAGTTCACACTACACCAGGCATTTTTTATCGTCTTGGAGACTCAATGCGAAGAAGAGCAACTGCCTGTGTTGAGGCACATTTGGAAAAAGTCGGTTATACGTCACGAATTCTCCTAAGTTCCACAGAATCACATAGCGCATGCGCTAGTTACGGTAGTTGCTGTAATGGTTAATGTAGCCTCCGGTAGATGGCTATGCAGTCGGCGTTACCAACTTAGGGAATAAATTCCCAAATGCTAAAAAAAAAATGGACGTAAACCAACTTCCCATTTCCTAACCTAACAAAACAATTTACATGCGTATTATTCGGTTGTTGATGTTGGCAACTTCTGGAGTATTTTGGGTGGTTGTTGGTGGCAAAGTTGGAACAACATGGGAAAGTAGCAAGTAAGTAATGTATCAACGATCATGTTTTACGAAAATATATGTGTGTATAGAGGGTTGTAAAGAAAGCTTGAAGATCGTTGCAAAATGTTTAAAACAGTACAAAACGTGTTTACAAGTGTTTAGTTCATCAGTGGCTTAAGAATGTAAGTGTAGAATTGTGACCGGCAAATAACGTATCTTACCCGAACATTTCATCTGACAGAACAGAGTGCTCCAACAAGTCCCTTGCATTTTTGTCGCCATGTAGGCCTACTAACATTTATAAAAGTTCGAATAACTCTGTAATTATCAATTTCCGGACCCATGTTGTAATATACTTTTTTTATTTTCTCCATATCAGGAACTCATTCCTAAAATTTTGTCATTGAGTTATGTTACACCCTGTATTCTCAAGAAGGTTAAACACTCTGAACATATTTTATATTGACACTATTAACGAATGGAATCTCGGTGACATGTTTGTCCAGAGCATGAAATTCACAGTTCCCTCCCCCTTGTCCTGTCAAATGCACATTTTAGCGAAAATAACATTCTCTTCAAAACGTACAGCCAGTAACCAAAATGCGCTATCCCACCTTATCCTAACACAGTTAGAAAGCGAAACATAAAATGACAACGTAAAATATAAAGAAAAGTCTTGTAAAAGGTCGAAGGGACGTCAGAGGGAAATTAATCACTTTTAAGGACATTGTAGTCTTTTCATAACGGGGAGGGCACATCAGTTTAACCCCTGGGGGGTAGATTGAGATGAGAGTTCCATGGGAGAGGGAGCACCAGTTGAATCGATATTTCTTAATGTTCCACGTGTTAACATGTAAACTAGTTTAACTCCATACTATCATCAATATTCCTACAAAACATTTCATTAAATAGGTACAGGAGTAGTACAGGTATTCAGGAAAATGTCTCTTATGTGACCAACCTATCGTAAGTAATACCACGAGTGATTACCAATTTATCTAGAGAGTTTGGAAATCAAGAGTGGCTTTTGTTAGGACTATTTAACGAATAAAATTAAACTGTTTACTCACAAACCATGATTTAAATATAATTATTTTAAAATATTTATATATTTAATAATAATAATAATAATAATAATAATAATAATAATAATAATAGCTTTATTTTACCTGGCAGAGTTAAGGCCTTAAGGCCTTGTCTACCACTCAACCAGGTTTAAAAAAAATACAAAAAAAAAATAGTCTTAAATCTAAATTACAATATATATATATATATATATATATATATATATAAACGATTACAAGTTATGAATACAATACAATTAATATTTATAATGTATTTTGATTTACTCTAAATTTAACGAATTAAATATATAATATGTACAATATATATAAAAAAACAGGAAAAGATTAATGACATAGTATAAAATTAAATAAATAGAGAAAAATTAATTATTAGACAACAGGTAACTGTATAAGCGTGACTTAAAGGTACCAAGTGTGCGGCAACCCCTGATATCTTGAGGAAGGAGATTCCAGGAGCGGGCAGAGGCTACTGTGAAGGAAGTAGAATAGGAGGAAGTGCTATGAGAGGAATTGTTAGCAGACTGCTATCTTGTGATCTAGTGTCAATATTGTGGTAAGAGGATAACTTCTCAAATCTAGACGCCAGGTAAGTAGGGATGTAGGAATTCAGAAGCTTGAAAAGTAGTGAAAGAGAGTGCAATTTACGTCTGTCAGTAAGACGGAGCCAAGAGAGGTTATTAAAGTGTTCGGAAATATGGTCATAACGGCGGATATTGAAAATGAATCGAACGCAAGCATTATGAACACGCTGCAGTCTCTGCGACAAGTCATAGTTTAGATCATTATATATAATGTCACAATAATCGAAGTGTGGTAACACAAGATTCTGCACAAGGATTTGTTTTAACGAAACTGGGAGAAAATTCTTTAAACGTCTAAGATAATGTAAGATGGAGAAAGTCTTTTTACATATGTGTAGAGGGCGATGTTTGAAAACAAATGAGAAACGGATGTTTCATTTGTTCATCATATTTATTGACAAACAGAATCGCAATATTGTAAGAGTGCACCCTAGTGGAGAAAGAATGAAACATAATTAAAGGTTATTAATCCATTTCTGATGTTCTATGATGTAAATATGTCAATTATATTTTTCTGCAATGTAAATTCTGGGAAACAATACGTTTAAGAATGTAGAAACAGACCTTTCAGGTGAATATTCCATAATTTTATATTTTAATTCTGGTGAATCTTGTCTACGACTGACCTGGATGACAACGAAGTCATTATATTAAAACACAGCTCTCCTATGTAAACAACACAATTGGTTCATAAACACAGTGTTCATGTAACCAGTTTGTACCTTTAACAGGCGTCATTAATGTACCAGGAGAAAGTACAAGATCCAATATAATTCCGGTGACAAAACCGCGATGCCTAGTCATTACTAACTCACTGGTATTACCGAATCCGTAGGTTCATGGCCACGCAGATGTAAGCTCTCCATTCACCACTATCCTGAGCTAATCTTTTCCATTCATCCCTTGAATAATCTATTTATCTCAAATTATAGTTTTTATTCTCCCACCTCATTGTTGGCATTATTATTATTATTATTATTATTATTATTATTATTATTATTATTATTATTATGGGGGCACGCCATAGTGTAGTGGTAAAGGCACTGCGCTACAAGCTAGAAGGTCGAGGGTTCGAGTCCCGGTGGTGTCAGGAATTTTAAACTGACCCAAACCCTCTGGTGGCACTATGGCCCTGGGGTCGACTCAGCCTCTAGCTGAAAGATTTATTTGTGTAAAGATAAATCTAGTGATTAGGCTAGAAAGTAAAATAATTAGTTTAATTATTTCAAGGGGTAGTTTATTTAAAAATATAAATTTTGGAGATTTTTTAATATTCTTAGGGAAAATAAATCAATGGTGACAATATAATAATTTAAAAACGTTTTTCCTGTTTTTCGTGAGTACCAGATGCTTGTTCTAGGGATAAAGGAGGCCATCACGCAGGGCTGACATCAAGTGCCGATTGTCCAGAAAAAGTGGGAGCCTTAACCTTCTACTACACCAAGGACCTCCTCAGGCCTGTAGTGAGATTACTTTACTTTATTATTATTATTATTATTATTATTATTATTATTACTATTTAACTAAATATTCACTTACTTACTCACTGGCACTATCGAACCCGTAGGTTCATGGCCGCACGGACATAAGCTCTCCATACATCCCTATCCTGAGCTAATGTTTTCCAATCATTCCCTGTATAATCCACTTCCCTCAAATCATAGTTAATGTTGTTCTCCCACCTCATTCTTGGTCTACCAACTGGGCGTTTTCCTTCTGGCTTTCCTACAAGAAGTTTCCATGCACGTCTTTCACTCCCCATACGCGCAACATGTCCTGCCCATCGCAGTCAACGGCACTTAACTGTTCTTATTATATCTGGGTTCCTATAAAGACCATGTAGTTCATTGTTATGTAGTCTTCTCCATTCACCTGTCTGTTCATCTCTCTTTGGTCCAAAAATTTTCCTAAGAACTTTATTCTCAAATACTCGTAAGCTCCTTTCCTCCCTTAAAGTAAGAGTCTATGTTTCGCACCCATATAATATTATTATATAATATATAATAATATTATTATATAAATATATATAAATATTCACTGGCACTATCAAACCCATAGGTTTATGGCCGCGCATACACAAGCTCTCCATATATCCCAGTCCCGACCTAATATTTTCCATCACCTACATAATCTACTTACCTCAATTCAAAATTAATGTAATTCTCCTACCTTACTCTTGGCCTATCTACTGAAGTAAGATAAATGTTTTTTCTTTCTAAATATGTTTGTGTCCAATTATTGCTCTAAATGTTTAATGAAGGGATAGGGGGTAGGAAAATGAACTGGAATAGGCCTATATAATAAATCGTAATGTTAATTGATGACATTAAGGAAATGCAAATCAATCTGTTATTACTTAAATATGTTCACTAAATAATGATAGGGATATGAAAGTTTGTATGATAGTATGATTAAATCAAACTATAAAACCATCGAGATAGGGAGCAGGAGGAACTACCAATAGTGAGAATGTTTACTATTCCCAGTAACGCATTTGCTTTTAAATAGTCCATTTAGTATAGCAGTGCCTGTTAGACATGAAACTATATATGTAATGTGAATTTTTACTTACGTAGGCCTAAAGCCTTTGAAATAATTGTTGGCGCACAGGTAATTTTCAAGTCCCAGAACGAAGCCACTGCGCATGACCAGAGGTCAGTTGTTTGGTTCACAAGTATACAACTATTTGAGAAACTAAAATCCGTTCTATTTCGTTGTGTGTCGTGCAATGGAAAATAATTTCGCGTATATAAGTAGTGCGGTAAATGCTGTAAATAAAACAAAGCAAAAAATAAAAAATAAAATAAAACAAAATAATTAATTAAGATAAGGACGAGAGAGAGAGAGAGAGAGAGAGAGAGAGAGACATGACAGCGGGATCGAACACGCGACCTCCTGCATGGGAAATAGAAGCTCTCTCCACTAGACTTACAACCGTTCCCTGCTAGAAACTGTCTGTAAGAAGCGATGTAATACTCCAGGACTTACCTGTATAATGAAATGATATATTAACTTGTCTTAATTTAAATTAATCAGACGCATTTTACATTCGTAGTGGAAATAAACAATCTCGTTATGCCTTGTGTTTTTTAAACAAAGTAACGAGATTTTACAATCGTTATTCATATGTGTATGTGTGTGAGCTGTTTCCTTTAATTAATTATTTTCCTATATATATATACAAATTTATTTATATAACAAAACCTGGTAACGTGTAGGCATTATAAAAAATAACGTTATTAAAAAAATTCTGACTAGGATCGAACCTGGGCCTGCGTCGTCGCAAGAAAGCATTTTACCGACTGCTCTATTGAAGCGCACGATATAAATACTGCACCAGAAGTAAGCGCTAATTTACTATTGATTGGTTTAAGAGACCATTACTTGCTTTCAGTCATCTAATAACTCTCTTAACTTAGAAATTCAATTAATAAATTTATTTATTGAAATTCTTTCAGTAACGATTGGTATAAATCTATGATTGGTCCCTTATGCCGCCGGATTTGACGACAAAGGAGACAGCACATGTAACAACTTACTAGTGTGAATCGCTCTTCAAAACTTTTAACTTTCCACCATCAAGAGTTGCGACATCATTTTCTTCAAGGGCTGTACTTAAAAACCAAGCTTAAATATTGCTACTAAGAGTCAATTTCACCAACAGAGGTAACTGTATTACGCCAGTTTTCCCCGTGTATAATGTATAGCTTAAACTGGCGTAATACAGTTACCTCTGTTGGTGAAACCGACCCTAAATATTGTGTATTTTTATGGTAGTGAATGTTAGACACTACGACACACTGACAAAAGCAGAATCAGCACTTCACAAATAAGATTTCAACGGTCAATAACAGGTGTTACCGTGAGAGACCAAATGAGGAGTGATGAAATTAGAACTCAATGGGGTGTTAAAGAAACGACTGCGATAGTTCAGCTTCATTGACATAAATGGAGATAGCACGTTCTTAGGATGTCAGAACATCATTTACAAAAAAAAAATATCACCCTGCAGGAAACAGAGAATTAGGTCGACCTTATCGCCCTTCGTCAGATAATTCCAGTTGTAGTTCATACCTATGTTTCTGGCAGAAGAAGAAGAAATTTATTTGCTGTTTCTATTAGAATAAGTCAGGAATAAATTAAGAATCGTCGCTCTAACAATATTTGCCTGACTTCTATACTTAACCTACTGCGTAATGACCAGTCTTGTTCAAAACTGAGCATGCAAACTTGAAATGAAATTCGCTAATGCAGAATTCTGTCTTGAGCGACATTTACTGCAGCTGTCATCTGTCACTATGACATACTCGAAGTAAAATTCATATCCTTTAGACTGCTGCATGCAGAAAATAACTTTGAACAAGAAAACTAATCACAAATCCTCAGAAAATAATATAAAAAGATCAACTTTACTGCAGCCTCAAAACTTTATATGAAAACCATAATATTACAGCAGGATGTCAATAAAACTAGTGGAAATAACATATTTACATAAAACTTTTTCTCAATTACGCAAAAGAGAGACTGGTTTTTATCTCAAATTGAAACATTATATTCTTCAGTTATTAGAATCTCGAATTATTTTTATCTTTTAGTCTCTATAGAGACGTAAAAGAAAAAATTACATTTGTAGGAAAGTATATTTTATTGCCATGTTTGACGATCGCCCCCAGACAAATATGACGGGAGACAGTCGCGTCCCAGACATATTATTCGCTTTTGCTCCGTTTCAAAATTAACCTCTAAGAAATTTTACGACAAGCCTAACTACCATAAAATGTATTTTATTGGCATGGTTACATATTCTTCGTATTCACTCAAGCTTACAAAACCCGCACTGGTGATCAGATAAAGAAATGCTATTTTCTTTACAATTCCATTCGATCTAGTTTATTATATTTCCTCTATAACTAGATTTTCTCACAGGAAGATAAAAAAAAAGTCCGTCACGCAGGAACTGCGTACACTAAGCGAATTTCTCAAGAAGACGAATTTATGGCAGAATTTTTTGGTTTGCGGAATATATATGCTATTTATTTTTAAATTTAATAGTATATATTTTAAGAAAACAAACGCGAGGGAGGGGATGCTAGAGCGATTTTGAATTTCAGCTTTGAGGAAAACCCTTAGGCCAACAATTAATGGTCAGTTTTCACTGGTTTTTAAAATACCTATTGTATTATTTCATTCGCATATACTAAGTTTTGCTGGGAAGAATCGAAAATTGTAGCCGCTAGAGAAATGATCAAATTTTCGCTTAGGTTTAATCCCCACTCTAAATGATCCGATTTTGCTGGTTACAGAATCCGAGTTTACTTTTCTTAATTTGTTATTTGTCGAGTTTGATTCCAAAAAAAAAACTTAAATTACGGTCGCTAGAGCGTTGGCATAATCTAACTCACTGGCATTATCGAACCATTAGGTTCCTGAGCTAATGTTTCCAATCATCACTTGAATAATCTATTTATTTATTTATTTATTTTGCAAATGCCCCAGGTTGTCTTTCGACATTCCTGGCGTTCTCTCCTGGCATGGCGTATTTGTAACCCACTTCTGAGGTTGGGGCACCTGGAAGGCGGAGTTAAGTTGCCCCGATGATATAATGGGTGATGATGATGATAGTGGTGCGCCAGGAGAGTCCCTAATCCTAAGCTTGATCTAAGATGAATATGAATGATGATGATGATTGTGATGGCCATATGATTTCGGGGAGAGTTTGGGCCTTAAAGTTTTCTTGACATTTGTCTTACAGGTGAGGAAAATCCCCGATAAAACCTCACCCAGAAAAAACTGTCCTGACCGGGGATCGAACCCGGGCCCGCTGCGTGACAAGGCAGCACGCTACCTCGAGACCACAGCGGTATAATCTATTTCCCTCAAATCATAGGTAATATTATTTTCTCACCTCATTCTAGACCTACCAACTAGCGCTTACCTTATAGTTTGACTACAAGGAGTTTCCATGTTCCTCTTTATTCCACATTCATGTTGTAACTATTTCCCTCAAATCATAGTTAATGTTATTCTCTCACCTCATTCTTGGCCTAACTATTCGGCGCTTTCCCTTTGGCTTCCTACAAGGAGTTTCTATGTCCCTCTTCATTCCCAATTCGTGTCGCATGTGCATTGCAGACTGAACTGTAACTTACTGTTACATAGTCTTCTCCATTCGCCATTTGTTCATCTCTCTTTGGTCCCAACATTTTCCTTCTTCTTCTTCTTCTTCCTTCCAAGTATTAGGCCAAGGCCTGTTACGATCCTATAGAAAATTTTCCCTCCAGCGTAAATAGTTTGATCCTTCCGAGAAATTCTCATATAAGACTTGAAAGCATAATAATAGTCCTTTCGATTGGTTGCTGGCCAAAGGAAGGTAAGACCAGTGATGGGGCCTGCCATCTTATAGCCTCTGGTCAGGCTTTTCTGGAGAAGAAAAGAAAATAAAGGAAAGAAGAAATGGAAGAAAGGACAGACTCCCTAGCCCTCGGATGCCCTAATAGCGTCGGGGTCAAAAAAACAAGAGTTAACCAAGAGAGGTTAGATAGTAAAGTTTAAGAATGTTATTTTCCATTACTCGTAAATATTTTCTCCTTCCTTATAGTAGCATACAATATAACTCGGAGAATAACAGATTTATCCTTTTTTTTTTATTTTAATGTTTTTTTGAGAGAAGTTGGGATAACAACAGTTCCTATAATGCAAAATAACAAGTATTTCCAGAATAAGCCTATGTTTTATTTATTTCTACCTCATTCCTATTTGTAATTATTGTTCCTAGGTATTTGAATTCAGCCACTTCTTCAACATTTTCCTCATTTGTCATCAACTGTCCACTTCCATTACATCATATTTCTATGTGTGAACATATGTTTAGTTTTATTGACTATTTAACTCGTGCCCCAAATGAGAGTCAATGACCAATCACATTTCAATGATTTTTGATTTACAACCAATCACAGTCGTGTTTCGCCTAAAATTTACCAACTAAAGTGTACCATAATAAAGAAAGCATCTCCTTTTTAACATTCTGAATAGGTCATAGAAAGCGCATGAGAGAGATAATATAAAAACATGTGTAACAATTGATTATACCACAAAAAAAAAAAAAAGAAACCACTGTTCGCACTTTCTTAAACGAATTATTTTCCAGGAAATGACGCAGAAAAATATAATTGACATATTTACATCATAGGACATCAGAAACTAATTAATACCTATAACGTTGGTTATAAATTTCTCCACTAGGGTGCATTCTTACAACTTTGCGATCTTTTGGCAATAAATAATATTATGATCTGGTTGCAGTGATAAACAAAAGAAGCAAATGAAGCGTAGCAATCATTTCTCATTTGTTATCAAACATCGCCGTTTATATTAAATATATAAATATTTTTAAATAACTATAGTTATATAATGATTTGTGAGTAAACAGCTTAATTTTATTCGTTAAATAGTCCTAACGAATGCCACTCTTGATTTCCAAATTTATCAATAATTTGGAAATCACTCGTGGCATTACTTATGACAAATATACTCATTTCTGACACAGTCATGTCCGGAGACTCTTTCACCTTAAAGTTATCTAAAGAGTGAGAAAAGAGGGAAAAGAGAGAGAAGAGAGAGAGAGAGAGAGAGAGAGAGAGAGAGAGAGAGAGAGAGAGAGAGAGAGAGAGAGGATATTTTCTTACAAGTGGGGGAGGAAAAATCCCGAAAAACCTCACACAGAAAACTTGTTTGGGCCAGGATCTGGTCCGCTATGTCTGAGAGAAGGAGGTAGACTGTTTTGTTCATCTCTGCTAAAATCTAACACTTCGTTACCTTTAGAAGAATAAAAATTATTGCTGTAAATAAAAAAAAAAGGGTTGTCACGCAAGAACCATAGTAATAATAATTGCATTAATTAGGATAAATGTATATTTTGTTATACGGTATTGAGTTAATTTATATTAAAATTTTTAATATAATAAAAGCAGCTTTGATGTTTTTTTTTTCGAAAGGCAAAATATGAAATTAATGAAATGTGCTTTTTTTTACTATTTTATAATTCAAAATTACAATAATATTTACACAAACAATTTTACGTAGTTTGCTAAAGATATTAATTATATTAAATGTAATTAGTATCTGGGAGGAATACAAAACATAGATTTGGTCAAATCATTCTAATACATTTTAGAATATAACATTTTATGTAAATAAAATGTCCACCGCTGTGGTCTCGAGGTAGCGTGCTGCCTTGTCACGCAGCGGGCCCGGGTTCGATACCCGGTCGGGGCAGTTTTTCTGGGTGAGGTTTTTATCGGGGTTTTTCCTCACCTGTAAGACAAATGTCAGGAAAAGCTTTAGGGCCCAAATGGTCCACGAAATCATATGGCCATCATCATCATCCTTCACCGGTGTGGAAAGCATCGGGAAGCTACCACACCTATAATTTCCTAGTAAAGCTGCAAGCTTAGCATGAAAATGCTATAATTGCAGTGAAGGACCTGCCTTCGGGCAGAATTACTATGGATGGATGGATATAAATAAAATTAAAATAATGAATATTTCACAACCGAGCAAATGACTAAAAATTTCAGGAAATTGAATTTTAAATTCGAAACATAACTAATACGTTAGTATATTGTATAAGATAACACTACAGCGCGAGTTGGCTCAAGCCTTTGAGACTCGGAAGGTTCTGGACTCAAACCCTAGTACCGACCAACCTGACAGAACTTTTGTCCCTTTCCTTTCCTCAGTCATCAAGGTGAAAACTGAGTTGGACAGGACACATTTCAACATATTCAAGATTTAATCTTCTTCTTCACTTCACGGGCTAGGCAAATTGCCTGTTCCGCCTCACAGTTGTTCTGTCCATCTTTTCACTGGCCAACCTACATTCCTTGAACCTCTTGGCTTGTAGTTGAATGCTGCTCTTGGTTATCTTGATACATTCATTCTTTCCACGTGTGTAAACCATTTCTTTCTATATTCTCTGATTTTCTCATCCAATGGATATATATTTAACTCTGTTCTTATATCTTCATTCCTTATCCGATCCAATCTTGTGCAGCCTTTTGTTCTTCTAAGGAAGTTCATTTCTGCGCTTTGTATTCTACTTTGCAATTTTTTGGTCATTACCCAAGTTTCGCTCCCATAAAGTAATGCAGGAACTGCCAATGTTTTATAAAACTTCAATCTAGTATCTCTTCTTGTTTTATTATTTAATGTTTTATGTATAGTTCCGCATATCATTTGAAATTTCGACAGGAAGGTGCTTGTGCGTCTGGGTTGGTAACCCGACCATGTAAAACATTTCCAAACTCATCTCTCTCAAGATTTCATGACTGACTAAATCTAAATCACCTGTGTTATCGAAACAGAAGGTCCATGATCGCGCGGACATAATATCTTCATACATCCGTATATCGAGCTAATGTTTTCCAATCATTTCCTATATAATTTACCTCCCTCGAATCTTGGTTAATGTTATTTTCTAAGCTCATACTTGGCACTTTCACACTGGTTTTCTTTCAAGAAATTCTATGCACCTTTCTCACTCACCATTTGTGCCACAAAATAAGCATTTAACAAGAAGATAAGCATTTTCTGCGAACCTTTGGCAAAATAATTATGAAAGATGCTAGTGAAGTGCTTTGTGTGGAATGTAGCATTATTTGATTCAGAGACTTTGTCATTACAAGGGAATGAGGAAAAGCGACTGGAAGCTTTTGAGATGTGGATATGGAGAAGGATGGAGCGTATAAAATGGACAGAAAAATAATGATGTGTTAGAGTTGCCAAAGGAAGAACAATGCTGGAACTCATAAAGAAGAGGAAAATAAATTGAATTGGTCACTGGCTAAGAAGAAACTGGCCTGCTGACGGATGCTGTAGAAGGAATGGTCAACGGAAAGAAAGTTAGAGGCAGAAAAAGACATCAGATGATAGACGATATTAAAATAAATGGTTTGTATGCGGATACATAAAGGAAGGATGAGTTAAGGAAATATGACAACTTTGTTTTGTACGTTCTATTGCGGCCCAAGAGGTCAATTTCGTTATAGCGGATAGCAGAGTTGCCTGCCACCTATCGTGTGAC
This sequence comes from Diploptera punctata, assembly GCA_030220185.1. Classification (NCBI taxonomy): domain Eukaryota; kingdom Metazoa; phylum Arthropoda; class Insecta; order Blattodea; family Blaberidae; genus Diploptera; species Diploptera punctata. The sequence goes on along the minus strand of JASPKZ010010655.1, from coordinate 3,452,673 downwards.
GTATTTCGAGAAAAGAGTTATCGTGCGTCAGGTCTACAACTGGTTTCCCATAAACATTATTTACTTCACTATATGCATTTTTCCATTCGTCTATTTATTCGTCTTTTGGCCAAAACTTTTTCTATGAACAAAACTGAGTTTTTTATAGGAAACATTAAATTGGAGATAAAATGTTTCATATTAATATGCCTATAAAGCAAGTTCATGTTGATTATTTAGAATATTAAATAAGCTATACGTATATTTTGCATTACAAAGATTAATATCAGCATTTAATATGTGTGGCACAATTTTAAGGACTATTTAACTCATGCCACAAATGGTAGTCAGTGACCAATCACGTTTCAATGAATTTTGTTTTACAACTAATGACAGTCGTGTTTCACCTCGCTCTTTATCGATTTCTCTTTATTTCAATAACAGGTCTGTTCGACCTTTAAACTCTTACATGATCTGAGTTCAGACCGGCGTGAGCCAGGTTGGTTTCTATCTATTAAGTTTTATTATACTTTAGTACGAAAGGACCAAGTATGAAAAATAATTTTTAATTCTCCTGCTTTTGTGATAAAGAAAGCTCCTCCTTTTTAATGTTCTGAACAGGTCAAAGCATTATTTTTCTCCAACAAATACATTGAATATAGCAAATAATGAAAAGATTCCTTGAATTTACCGAGTTGTTTACTAAAAGAATAAATGAATAACCCGTAATGTTAATTATGATGTGTTTCATTATTTATCCACTTGGGTGCACTCTAACAATATTGCGATCTTATTTGGCAATAAATGATCAAGCAGCAGTGAATGAACATAACCTCACATTTCTGATTTGTTTTCAAACACCGCCGTTTACATTAAATATATAAATATTTTAAAATAACTATAGTTAAACAATGATTTGTGAGTAAACAGCTTAATTTTATTCGTTAAATAGTCCTAACAAATGCCACTCTTGATTCCCAAATTCTCTAGATAAATTAGAATCACTCGTGGCATTACTTATGAAAAACTCGCTGAGACACACTTAAAATTTTACAAAATAATAGAATGGCAGCAGTGGTGTGCGGCAGTAAACGGAATTAAACTAAATATGACTACCTACGAATATAAGCTGCTGAAATTAAATTACTGAGAGTGCAATGGCAGGGTGAACATTAATGGATACGAAAAGAAATGACGATATAAGGCAAGAATTAAATACATTTTTTAACTTATATATAAAAATGAGGCGACTCCTTGGCGCAAGCGATTATATGCTCGAATCTCACCGCTGTGGTCCCAAGATCCAGTCTCGGTCACTCCAAATGGGTTTCGTGGTGGAAGAAACGGAGCTTGGGAGATTTTTCTCTGGCTTTTCCCCTGTCACTATTTCATTTCACCATTTCTCCATACTCATCTCGCCCATTTCAATTCATTTAATTTCATTCATCTGTCCCCTAGATGCGTCAGGCTTGGTCGGCCGGCATCCTTTTCCTACAAAGAATTCTATATAGAGGGCTCATGTCATCCCTCAATCCGACCCTAAATACAACATAAGAACCACACAAACATTCCACTAAGTTTCAGGGATTACAACCGAAGCTACGTTGCCGCTAACAGCACGGAATTTAGGACTTCGTGTATATGCAAGGCCTATAACCCGCAATATAACTTTTTTAGAGAAGGGGGGATGACATAGTCCATGTAATGCATGCAAGATTTCATTTATTTATGTACAGATTTTCAATGTTTACACATCTTTGTGTGCCTAAAGTTTTATTTTCCTTCTCCAATTGTCTCTCTCCATCCACACCATGTCCTCCAGTCCTCTTGTTCTAATTCTAGTTCTTATTCCATGCATAATTTCGAGATCTTCTTTTCTTTCTTTTTTTCAGGTGAACAACATTTCAATGTTTTTTTTCTGGGAACCTTTATTTTTACATTCGTCGTACATGCCGAAATTAATTTAATTGCTTATATCTCACAAGATATCATACCATAATTAAAAATACGGACTCGAAATTACATTTTATGATAAATCGTCTATAAAAATAATTATGAAAAATAGCACGAATTCTAATAAATATATTAGTAAACAGACTTATTGCTTATATTGATAAGATTCTAGGAGATCATCAATGTGGATTTAGAAGAAACAGGTCTAAAACAGATCAGATTTTTAGTTTAAGACAGATTTTAGAAAATAAATAGGAATATAATAGTACTGTACATCAACTATATGTAGACTTTAATGGCATTCGATTCAATTAAGAGGGAGAAGTTATATAGATTAGATTAGATTAGATTTAGATTAGATTAGATTTATTTAGCCTGTTGGAGTTAAGGCCATGTGGCCTTCCCTTCCACTTACCAGGATAAACATATATTACATCAGAATATAACAATTTCAATTAACTCTAGTATCCTACTAGAGTTCGGAATTCCTAAAAAGTTAGATAGACTTAAAAGAATGTGTCTAAATGACACAAAGAGTAGGGTGCATGTAGGCAAACAGTTTTCGAATACTGTTGAAATCCACAATGGGTTGAAACAAGGAGATGCACTATCTCCTCAATTATTTAATTTTGTTCTAGAACATGCCATCAATTCTTTAGAGGCTGAAGAATGCCTACAACTAAATGGTATTAACAAGCTGTTAGTTTATGCTGATAATTTAGTACTATTGGGCGATAGCGAGGAGATACTAAAGGCCAACACGCACATATTATTGAGTAACACAAAGAAACTGGGGCTGGGAGGAAATATCAATAAAACTAAATATATGGTCACATATAGAAATAATAAATTATACCTATAATGGAAATGGAAATGGACAGTTAACGACAAATGAGGAATTGGCTGAGTTCAATATCTAGGAACAATAATCACAAACAGGAATGAGATGCACAAAGAAATTAAACATAGGCTCAATTCTGGAAATGTATGCTTATTATGCATTACAGAGACTCCTGACATCACAACTCCTTTCAAAAAAACGTTAAACTGAAAATATATAAAACTATTATTCTACCAGTTATATTATATGGATGCGAAACATGGGCTCTTACTTGAAGGGAGGAAAGTTGATTACTAGTATTTGAGAATAAAGTCCTTAGGAAAATGTTTGGACCAAAGAGCAGATAAGCAGACAGGTGAATGGAGAAGACTACTTAAGAGTGAACAATATGGTCTTTGTAGGAAGCAGATATAATAAGCACAGTTAAGTCTCGTAGACTGCGATGGGCAGTACATGTGGCACAAATGGGGAATGAAAGACGTGCATGGAAGATTCTTATAGGAAAACCTGAGGCAAAACATCCAGTTGGTAGACGAAGAATGAGGTGGGAGAATAAAATTAACTATGATTTGAGGGAATTAGATTATACAGGGGATGACTGGAAAACATTAGCTCAGGATAGGGGTGTAAGGAGAGCTTATGTCCTCATGGCCATGAACCTACGGGTTCGATAGTGCTAGTGAGTTAGCACGAATTACGAACACAAGAAATCACATTTAAGCATTAGACTTATGTATGATAAAAAATCCAAACCGAACATTATTTTTAGTTCAGTATGAATGAAGTCCACCGCTGTGGCCTCGAGGTAGCGTGCTGCCTTGTCACGCAGCGGGCCCGGGTTCGATTCCCGATCGGGACAGGCTCCTGCGTGAGGTTTTTTTCGTAGTTTTTACTCAACTATAAGACAAATTAAAATATATATGCAGTCAATATGCCCATTTCACCAATTAATGTTTTAAAATGGTCCATTTTAAAACATTAATTGGTGAAATGGGCATATTGACTGCATATATATTTTAATATTTTATCACCAAGAAGATCACTTGTGTATTAAATATAAGACAAATGTCAAGAAGCTTAGGGCCCAATGCTACGATTGCAGTGAAAGACCTGCCCTAGGGCAGAATTATTATGGATGGATGGATGGATGGATGAATGAAGTGTATGCATGATAGCTACTTCAAACAGTTCTTGACAATTGAAACTGGAGAGATGGCTAGATAGATGGACTTCAGCGAAATGTCTGATCAGCAGTGGTATCTTCTTCTCCTTCCCCCCCCCCCTTCTTTTCACCCATAAAGCCATCTATTTCTCTCACTCCAGAGCCTAGTTTTTCCTTTCAATTCACTCCCACCCTCTCCAAGTACACCCTAGCAAACAGAAATCACCCTCTTGCTTCTCAACTCTTACCCATAAGTCCTACTCCCATCCAAATCTCTCTAATGGACTCTAAATGGAGACGAGTCAAATGACGTCGAATACCCATGATCCAATGTGAAGAGAGAGGAAGTGACAAAAAACTCTCCTTCCTACTGGTTCACAAGATCTTGAATAAGAAAAATTCCAATTAAAAGAACTAGAAAGTTTTACATTTATATAGTTGGCGATTAAAAGTTGTCTTAACATTTTTAAAAAGATGTTACATCTTAAAAATTGTATTTTAAGATTATTATTAGCCAAGGGAAAGTTATTTTTATTCCAAAAAAGAACTTAATACGATGCACAAAAGTTATGAAAAGAATTGCATAAATTCTCCCAGAATCAATATTCAAGATGCTATAAAAATTAAAGCAATGAAAATGATATGGAATGAAAATTACATACCTGAAATAATTCTTCTTCATAAATTTAATAGTTAGACTGTTTACAAAAATAGAGTTGAAATGTTTCTTCTTCATGAGATAATTAAATTAGATGTCGAAGAAAAACTTAAATAAATTAATAAAAATATCGTTATTCGAACAAATATTAATATTATGATGATCTTGTAGAAGATTTTCGGGCTGTTGGCCGTGGTCTTGAGGCTTGTAGTTCCCCGTGTTTCTCCAGAGACACCTTCCGGCATCCTCAAGGGTTGTTTTTAGACTCAAATCGTCGAATGTATCTGTAATTTCCTCCCCGTAGAGGCGACTAATATACTGACTTAGGCTTTCACGGCCGGAGTTATTATGATGATCTTGTAGAAGAGTCTTTAGACTTAAGACAACCCTTGAGGATGCCGGACGCAGTCTCTGGCGAAACGTCGGGGAACTACAAGCCTCAAGACCATGGCCAACAGCCCGAAAATCTTCTTCAAGATCATCAGACGAGAAACAACTCCGGCCGTGAAAGTCTACGTCAATACAAATATTAGTATATTTAAAAGTCTGATAATTTTGACAATCATCATCAAATCTGCTTCAACTCAAGTTGAGTGTTAGACTTCCTTAGTACCCCCTTCCAGGTATCTCTAATATTTCAATATTAGTCATTATTTCGATGTGTCCACCCAGAGTTCCATGGTCGGGCGGACATAAGCTCTCCATGTATATATATATATATATATATATATATATATATATATATATATACACATATACATATCCTGAGCTAACGTTTTCCAATCATTCCCTATATAATTAATCTATGTAGGAGAATGGGAATCAACATTAATGGTAATTTACTGCACAATTTATTATTCGTTGATGACCAGATTATAATAGGACAAGATAAAGAATATATAGAATATATGATTAGAAAGCTGGTAGATGCATTTGAGGTAGGTGGACCGAAGATAAATTATATTAAAACAGAATAAACGTGTTGAAGAATTTAAATATCTTGGATCTATAATAGATAAATCTGGTACTTGTGAAAAATATATTATTAACAGAGTATATTGTGCGAGGAAGGTGATTAGATCCCTGAATGGTCTTTTATGGAATAGAAATTTGACCAGAAAAACAAAAAAATAGATTATAGAGACAATAATAGAAAGTATACTTACATATGGATCAGAAAGCTGGACAATAAATAAAAGGATGCAGAAAATCTTGGCGACAGAAATGGATGGATTACGGAGAAGTATGAGAATATCCACGTTACAACATATTCGAAATACATAATCAGACAAGAAATGGATGCACAAGAAACTGTTATCGATAGGATAACAAAGAGTGCTGTACAGTGATATGGACATACACAACGGATGTCGGAAGACCAATGGCCCAAAAAGGTGTTGGATTGGATGGTACCAGGCAGAAGGAAGAGGGGAAGAAGTAGAAGAGCATGGTATGAGGGAATATATGATGCCATGATGAAGATGGACAACGGGAAGATAGGAATCTCGGGAAGGCAGGAATCAAAGGCAAACTGCTGTAAGTGGAAAGCTTGTATTAAGCATTAAGTAAGTATATAATTAATCTCTCAAAGCATGGTTAATTTTATTCTCCCGCTTTATTCTTGCCCTACCTGTTGGGTGTTTTCCTTCTAGTTTCTTACAAGATGTTTCTATAGCCATCTTACACTCTCCATTCCTGTCACACGTGTAGCCTACCCGTCGCAGTCTATGAGACTCGACTGTTCTTTATTATATCTACATCATTACGTGATAGGCCTAGAAGGTCCTTCACCTAAGAACTGGCTGCTCGCCTCACATCCACTTGTGTTAATCACAGAGGTAGACGATCATCTAGTCAGTATTGGGGTTACGAGGTTAGCACGTCGGATCCCCCAGCCGCTACATTTTTTTTTTTCAACCTGGAGCTGATACTCATTCTGGCTATTCAAATTCTTCATGACGCTGGATGGGCACCGGTCACATACTTCCCGAAATTTTACGAGATAATATATTTTCTATGGGGACTCGAACCAGCACAAGTCCGTAGCTCTGCATCAAAGCACCATGCTTTAAACAGTTCGGTTACGGCGCGAGACTCTTATAACATCTAGTTTCCCTAAAAATCACGCAGTTTACTATTATGTAATTTTCTCCATTAATCTGCCTGTTTGTCTCTCCTTGTTCGAAATATTTTCATAAGCATTTTATTCTCTTTTCTCCTCCCGTAAAGTAAGAGACCAAGTTTGACACCCATGTAGTATAACCGGAAGTATAAACATTTTATAGATTTAATATTTATTTTAGAGAAATTGGGATGACATGAGTTCCTGTAATGCATTCTCACTCGCGTTTCCAGATATGTACATACGAGTATGTTTAATTAATTTCTGTACCACATTCCATTTTGTAATTATTGTCCTTATGTATTTGAATTATGCCACTTTTAGTTTAATATATGTAATAACATTCGGTGAATTGTAAAGGTGATATAATTTATTTAATTTTATCAATATATGGGCTATTCAGAAAGAAAGAACAGACTTCAAACATTTACTTCTTCCAAAACATAAAAAGTAGAAACACAATTCCAACATTCCTGGAAAAAGTAAAGTTTGAAGTTATGTTCACGGCCGCATTTGCGCTGTTGCTTGTCATGTTGATAGTTTGTATTAAAATGGCGACACACCAGAACGTTGGGTTGGAAGAGGAGGAGCAGAAGATCAACTTCATCACCGGTTACCTCCCAGATCACCCGACCTAACTCCGTGTGATTTTCATCTGTGGGGTTACGTAAAAGACCGTGTTTTTATCCCACCTATGCCTGACACACTTGAAAATATGCGACATCGAATTGTTGAATCTGTGAATTCGATAACCAGAGGCCAGCTGATTCGTGTGTGGCAAGAAATGAGCCACCGTTTTAATATTTGTCGTGTAACAGATGGTGCTCATATTCAATGCATAAAATAGTGAAATTTTAACTTTTCTCTTTCCAGGAAAGCTGTAATTGTGTTTATATGTTTTTTATTTGGAAGAAATAAATGTTTGAAGTATGTTCCTTCTTTTTGAATAGCCCTGTATATTACAGAAACACACATAATTAAAATAATAGAAGACCTCCCTCGAATAATATGGATGTAACCAACAATTTTAAGGAAAATTCTCGTTTTAGATGGAACACCATCTTATAGCAAAGTTCAATCGAGTTGTAAATTGTCTTTTCCATTTAAAAAAGAAAAAAGACCGAATAACTTGTGAATGTTCGTTGGCAGAGTTTGGATTAATCGTGTATGTTAACGAATAGGAAACCTAACAAACTTTTGAGATGTATTATCCAAAAACTGCCTAATACTAGACTCTCTGATACACATAAATTAGATACCCGGTCCCTTCAGCATATTGTCCTTTATATCCCTCCTCATCACACTACCTATTACTCAAAATCTTTTACACTTTCTCTTGCTTGAACATGGAATTCTCTTCCACCCTATGTCTGAGACTGCCAATCTTTACCATCTTTCAGCAACAAATTAAAAATAAAATTATCAATAGAAACATCTCACTAATATTACTTTTTAACAATTAATAATTTGTTTTTTTATTATTTAATAAAAATGGTATCAAGATTTGTCAATATATTTACCTAATGTCTTACATATAAGCGATAGATTAATTCATCAGAGTTTATTACTTTCTTTGTATATATGTTTTTCTTTTCTATGCATAGTAGATTCGAGCTGTCATTCCTTTGAGTACATATTCTTCCACTTTAATTATATTTAATTTAATTGTATTATTAGATATTATTTTCATTATTGTTCAGTTGGACCAGATAATTAATTGTTTAGTATGTACTATTAATGTATTTTTTTTATTTAAATGTAACATATGTTTGTCCTGGAGAGTGAAAGAGAAGGCCACATGGCCTTGCCTCCACCAGGCTAAATAAATCTATTCAATTTATATAACTGATTACAAACTATTTTAGTATTTTGAAACAAATTCTAGTAACAGATTATTGTCAGAATCAAATGTGTACATTTTACTATAAAATATGTAATGTTAAAGAGCAATTAAAAGAGAGAGTTTTGTTTAGTTTTCTTTATTCATATTTGAAATATTTCACAATGTCACACCTTATTATTTTAATAACTTGATAATAACCCTTGTAACTAAGTTACATTCGTGGACATTAAAAAAAAAAAAAACTTTCTACACTCCCAACTGTTTACTTAGCAAATTACATCATTTGTTTAGATTGTGAATGTTTGGAAACGAAATAAAAAATAAAAAATACCTAGCGAAACAAGCTATCCAAAATTTCTTCTCTTCAAGTTCCATCCAAAAGGGGGTGATCGTACGATTTCTTTGACGCTTGTGTACAAAACTAAAATAACTTTTGATACGAAAAACTGCAGGATAATCCAGGAGGGGCTATAATTTTATTTGCAGAACAGAGAGAATTCAATGTGAAAAAAAAGGGAAACAAAACTTACAGAAAACAAAGGTTAAGGGAAGAGAATCAAGGAGGGGGAGATGAGAGATTAGGAAATAAGAGATGAAGTGGATGAAAAGTAGAATAGACGTATAGGGAGAGAAAAAAATGAACATGTAGAAATTGCAACTCCCTCGCTAAAAAGCCTTAATTTCGTTTGCTAGTTCAAAATTGGAGATGGGGAATGAGAGGAAAATGAATATTGGGGAGGTAACGCATCAACTTTTCTATATGCAATAGTAAATTGAGGATTGTATTGTATTCCCCCCACCCCATCTCTTCACATGTCTGCGAGAGATTGTTTTCCTATTTCGAGAAGAGGAGTTAAGTGCAGCTCAGCAATCAGATTATCAAACAAATATATCAAGCTGTTTTGTGATTTAAGCAAGTGAAAAAGGTCAGACATAAGCGAAATTAAGGTGATGCTAACATTGCTTATTCTATGGTATGCAATCTCAATATTACTCGATGAATATACGACTTCGTTAAAACAGGGAGAGTGTCTGGGTGTATGAATGATATCAAATGGAAAACAAGTACTTAAATAAAGATATCAAAACAAGAATATATAAAGCAGTGATACGCCCCGAAACAAGAGCAGATACTGTTAAAACAAACTATAAAAACAAATGATATGAATTTTCTGAGGAAGATTGTAACTAAATAATGAAAATGTCAAACTATAAATGAAGAAATAAGGAGGCAATAGGAGAAAGAGTGGAAAAAAGATTTGAACGCAATCAACATATATCCCTCATGACACCAGATAGTATTATACGTATAGCAAGAGATAAGTTACCAGAGGATGGGAAAAGGACACCTGAAAGACCAGAATAGAGATGGAAGGACTCTTAATTCTGGATGGTGTATGAATGATATCATATGGAAAAATAAGTACTTAAGTAAAAAAATACCAAAACAACAATATTCAAAGCAATGATAGCCCAATATTGATTTATGTCTCCAAAATAATAGCAAATACTGTTAAAACAAAAGAAACTTTAGAAACAAATGAAATGAATATTCTGAGGAAGATTGTAAGTAAATCAAGGAAAGATAGAATTAGAAATAAGAAAGGAGCTGAATATATTCAGGCAATTGGCGAATGTGTGAAAAAGAAGATGATTTGAATGCAATCAACATAATATATTTCGCATGACACCAGACAGAATTGTATGCAAAGCAAGAGATAAATTACCAGAGGATGGAAAAAGGACACCTGAAAGATCAGAAAAGAGATGGAAGGACTCTTAACTCTGGATGGAACAAGTCGTGATACCTAAAACAAAGAGGAAGAGAAGAATATAGGACTCTCGTCTTTTATCAAACAGATTAACAATTTATATTAGTTTAACTACCCCAATCTGATAGTGTGTAGTTGTCTAATTTAAGGGTATTTATAATCTCTGTAAGTTGCATATATGAAGACTAAATTCCACTGACGCAGTTTAAGCTCTCATATTATACATACTTTTACGTGTCACACGCCACCTGGGCCTTACATGGGACGACCTGTCGGGAGAGGGATTTTTATCTATGGATCACACACATACTATTTTGACCACACAAGGACATGGAGGGCCTCTCTGAATGAGTGATCAGCTCAATGTCAGGGCCTCATCCGAGACAACATAATATTAAGACGAAACCTTCCATTCACACACACAATCATAATAAACATGGTGAATACGATTATGATGATTATCATGGCCAAATAATGATCGGGAACCGTTCGAGACTTAGTTTTGTCTTGTAGATGAATAAATATCTCGAAAAAAACTATCACTCAGGAAACATGTCCCGACAGGGAATCGAACCCGGGTCGGCTGCCTACGAAGCAGCGACGCTACCTCGACACTACAGTGGTTGACGAACACATGGACATGCTATTCCAAATGTAAATACTTCACGTGCAGTGAATCTACGAAAGTAAATATGAACATTGATAAAACTCCATTCCTACCATACTTTACAATTAAAGATATCTTTGGATTTATCATCATAAGTAATGCCACGAGTGATTTCAAAATTATCTAGATGATTTTAAAATCAAGAGTAGCATTTGTTAGGACTATTTAACGAATAAAATTCAGCTGTTTACTCACAAGTCATTATTTAAATATAGTTATTTTAAAATATTTACATACTTAATATAAACGGCGATGTTTGAAAACAAATGAGAAATGTTTGGTTACGTTTCATTTATTCATCCACTGAAACTTGATATATTACTTATTGCCAAATAAGATTACAATATTGTAAGAATGTACCCTAGAGGAGAAATATAGTAGTAGTAGTAGGACTTTATTAGACAAAAAAAGTAAGATATTTACAATATTATTTACAAATATGGGTCGCACGGGCAGTAAGCCGTACGTGCTGTTGACAGTCCGTTACAATAAAGTAATGATTGGTACTAGTGTAAAGAAAAATAAACAAAAACAGCAATAACATTACAATTACATAAAGAAAACACAATAAAAATATGAAATATAATTAAACACAGCAAACTGTATATTATAACCAACATTATAGGTTAGTAATTATTTTTTAGGAAACAACTCAGTAAAATCATTATTTAAAAACACAATTATTAAACACAGAATTATCAAAATTGTATAGATAGAAGAAATATGCTCATTATTTGCTAAATTCAGAGATTTGTTGGAGAGACAGTCACTGCAAAATAATTCTCTGACACTATTCAGAATATTAAAAAGGAGGAGCTTTCTTTATCACAAAAACATGAGCTGATAAAGGGAAATCGATAAATAGCGAGATGAAACACGACTGTCATTGGTTGTAAAACAAAATTCATTAAATGTGATTGGTCATTGACTACCATTTGGGGCATGAGTTATAGTTTATGGTTTTAGTTTCCTTGCGATGGAACTCATATTGAGGTCCTTCACGCCCTAAAAATTCATCGATGCCGCCAGACTTGTACTCGCGAACCTTGAAACCAGAGTTGAGCATGATAATATTTAGTTCACCAGACCGACAATCGAGGGATTACAGCTGGTTTTCCCAGCCTAAAGACGCTACTTATCGTGAGATGATTGCTATTTACAGCCGAAGATACATGAGAGAATATCTTCCTGCATGGGTATTCGAACCAGTGTGCGGAAGTTCTGCGCCAACGCATGGCATGTATCGATTGTTTCTGATAAGAACTATAACAATTATATAGGCTATAATTCCCTGAAATGATCATAAAATCAAGGTCGTGATTTTCAGTTTTATTGTTGTTATGGAAACAGTAAAAGTTTGTGAAATCGTTTGTTGTGGTTCAGACATTGTTTCCTCAATCGATTTATTATGTTCCACGAATTTGCCAACGGAATCTTCAAACAAACAAGTCATTATGGAGTTCATTTGAAAAATATAAAGAAAGATCGTGATTTGAATATTTTAACAATTTGACTTTCCTACATAGCGTCTTTTACAACTAAAACTCAAAGACTTCCCAATGATATTATGGTATAGAATTACGAAAGTAAGACAGGGATGTGAACTTTCACCGGTGCTTTTCATTATTCATAGCCTATGAATAGAATAATAAACGATTGGAGGAAAACACAACGGAACTTCAAACTCGATGCTATTCTTTTTGCAGATGATTTAGCGTTTCTGGCACTTTCCAAAACATTATTTGCAACGATCAATTTATAATTTACAATTAATAGCTGCCAAATTTAATATGGAAATATCAATTAACAAAACTAAAATTATGGCATTTCATGGGGAGGATCCCACACAAAGTAAAATCTGTCTCTAGAATAAAACTTTACAGAGATCTAATCAATTTAAATATCTTAGATACTATCTCTCTATGTGGGATGAAAGGGATATTCCTGAAAAAATTACTAGTTATAATTAAAGTTGGGTAATTATTAATCAAGTTATGAAACCATCCTTTGTACAAAAAATCACCAGATTACGTTTATATAACACTTTGGCTAGACCAGTGTTGACCTATGGTAGTGAAGCATGTACACTAAAAAGACAACATGAAAGCAGAATAACGGCTTGTGAAATGAGATTCATGCGCAGTACAGCGGGTTACACCTGATGGGATCGGAAAAGGAACACCGATATCTTAAAAGAATTGAAGACTACGCCAATTTTGGAATATATTAAACAGTACCAACTAAATTGGAAACACAATCTTGAAAGAATGAGTTCAAATCGGAACCCCAATGCTGTTTATAATATTATGTAGGCCTACCAAGAGGACGAAGATCTCTGGCCCGTTCTATGAAACGTTCGAGAGAAAATTTTCTATAGGATCGTAACAGGCCTTGGCCTAATACTTGAAAGGGAGAAGATGAAGAAGAATTACAAGAGCTACAAATGAATATATATTCTGATGGCAAACACAATGTTAATCCAATGTTTAATGTTGGTCTATTTAGTGAAGATCATCATCATCAACAATCACGGATTAAGTCCATGTGGCTTGTTCCGGTCTTATAGATTCTCATTCAAAAAGTTGAATTCATCTCTTTTTCGGTCTACCAACGTTCCTGTCTCCTCTTGGTTTGTAATTAAGTATAATTTTTAAAATCCGATCATCTTTCATTCTTTTAACATGTTCTTTCCAGTTTTTTCTAGATTCTTTTATTTCATCTAAACATTTAAAAATATTTAGCTAATTTATAATATTTTCACGTCTTCTTTTATCTAGAAGTTTGCAGCCAGCCACACTTATCAGAAATCTCATTTTAGCTGCTTCTATGATCTTCTCTTCTCTTTTATTTAAAACCCAAAATTCGCTACCATACAATAGTAAGGGGACTGCCACTGCTTTATAAGATTTTAGTTTTGTTTCCATTCTTGTGTTTTTAAATATTCTTTTAATTGTGCCACATATATAATTAAATTTATTAAGTTTGTTAAATAGATCTTCATTTTTAAAATAGGAGATTTCATTACCCAGGTATTTAAAATGGTTCACTTGTCCAATGAGTTTCCCCCCCAGAATTATTTTAGCTCTCACGGTACGTCCAAAAACATTAAAAATTAAAAGTGTATAAAACATTAGCTCTGTGAAGGTCTATTTCTATTAGTTCGATGGAAAATTAAGTTTGTATAATAGGTAAAGTGATCCACTACAGATCTTAGGAGATATTTGGGGTAATAGAAAATCGGCATGAGATGTCAGCCGAGCTGTCAACCCAGAGTGACGGATGCCATTACATCCGGAACGCACGTCTGGTACTCATTTCATTTAGGGTATGAGACAACGTCAGGGCCATGACGCCGCCAGAATATTTAGGCCAGTTAAAAAAATATTGACCCACCGGGACTCGAACTCCCGTCTTAAACAATTACGCCAAATAGTTGAAAAAATAATTTTTAGTTATTTGTTAGCAAACTGTACTTGACAATAAAATTTTGGAGCAGGTGTATAATTTTACATATCTATGATGAAATAGTCCACCGCTATGGTCTCGAGGTAGCGTGCTGCCTTGTCACACAGCGGGCCCGGGTTCGATTCCTGGTCGGGACCGGCTCCTGGGTGAGGTTTTTTCGGGTGTTTTCCTCACCTGTAAGACAACTGTCAGGAAGTTTAGGGCCCAACGGTCCCCGAAAACCGTCCGGCCATCATCATCATCCTTCACCTGTGCGGAAAGCAATGGGAAGCTACCACACCTGTAATTCCCTATTAAAGCTGCAAAGCATAGCATGAAAATGCTATGATTGCAGTGAAAGACCTGCCCATGGGCAGAATTACTATGTATGGATGATGAAATATCTCATATGAAGAAGAAAAAAATGTAAATGGCAAAATAACAAAAGTTCTAAAGAATTTATGGTTAATAAATTTTATCTTCAAGCTACTGTTAGTCCAAAAACATTCAAAATTAAAAGTGTATAAAACATTACTTCTTCCAACTATTTTGCATGGTAGCGAAATGTGGGCATTGAAACAGAAAGATATTCAGATATTTATATCTGCTGAAATGAGATATCTTCGGAAGACAGCTGGAGATATACTACTAGATCATAAAATAAATATGTATTGTCACGGGTCCTTTACACGTATACAAAGTTTCAAGTCGATCCAATGTTTCTAAATGGGTGAAAATCGTGTTCAAAAAATTCCGTTACATAGATACAAATACACTTTTTTTTTATTTGCTGATGATTTTGGCCATGATTTTAGAAACAAAATATGAAATCATTGTATTGTCACGGGTCTTTTACAAGTATACAAAGTTTCAAGTCGATCCAATGATTTTAAGTGGGTGAAAATCGCGTTGAAAGATTCCGTTACATAGATAGATAGATAGATAGATAAATAGATAGATATATAGATAGATAGATAGATAGATAGATAGATAGATACAGGTGAAGCTAATATAAAGCGTGTAAAAATAAAAACATCTTAGATGAATTACGCATGGAATCTTTGGAAAACAAAATGTCTGATTATAAGTCAAGATGGATGCAACATGTTCATCGAATAAAGGATTACAGGATACCCAAGACAGATGTTATGCTATCAACCTGCAAAAAGAAGAAGAACATAACGCCCACAAGTATTTCTGGAAGGCCGAAACAGGTCAAGAAATAACCTGAATCGGTGAACAAACTATTATGACGATGCCTTTTTTTTTTTTTTATTTTTTTTTTATTTAATTTAACGACATGCTCCCCTCCATGGTATCTTTACCTTGTCGTGGTGGAGTGGCTTGCGTGCTTAAATGATCCTGAGAGCTATGCCGGCGGTAGCATTGCTGCCGATAGGGTTACCCATGCCGGACTGGTCGAAGGTGATAAGCCAGACGAAAAAAGTACCTTGGGCGAAAGAGTGACGATCTTTCACCGTAAAAATACAACCGTCAAGAAATGCGGACATGGGTTCATCTGGGGTAAAATTTTCCGGAGGTCAAATAGTCCCCCATTCGGTTCTCCGGGCGGGGACTACTTCAGGGAACCCATGCCAAAGGCTCAAACACAGGGACATGTTCCTAGGAACATGGAATGTTAGGACTTTATACAATAGTGGGGCACTAGAGATATTAACGCGGGAACTAGATAAATCGCCCTTAGATATAGTCGCTTTACAGGAAATTAGGTGGCCAGGAGAAGGTAGTCAGGAATCAGGAACCTTTGCATTATTCTATGGGGGTGCAGAAAGACCTGCATTTGGAACGGGTTTTTTTAGTCAGAAGGAGGATCCTATCCGCTATCCGAGATATTAAGTTTGTTAATGATAGGATATCATACATAATTCTAAAGGGTAAACGACATGATTTTATAATTGTAAATGTACATGCCCCCACAGAAGATAAAGATGACAAGATCAAGGATGAGTTCTATGAAGAATTAGAATGCTTATTTGATAGCCTTTCACGATATCATATGAAAATTGTCATAGGAGATTTTAATGCAAAAGTGGGGCGGGAAGATATATTCAAACCAACAATAGGCAAATTCAGTCTTCATGAAGATAGTAACGACAACGGGGTTAGATTAGTCACATTTGCCACATCGAAGAATCTGATTGTTAAGAGCACAACATTTCAGCATAAGGATATTCATAAATACACCTGGACGTCCCCAGATGGAGAAACTCGGAACCAGATAGATCATGTATTAGTGGATAAACGCTGGCACAGTAGCATCATTGATATTAGATCAGTTAGAGGGATAGACTGCAATTCGGATCATCATCTGGTCAGAGTGAAAATCAGACAACGGCTATCGCTTATGAGAGGAACGAATGCTAAAGATGATTCTGTAAAATATGAATTAAAAAACTTGAGAAATGATGAAATGCGGCAAGAATACCAAATCAAAATTGCTAATAGATTTGAAGTACTGGAATCTTCAGATGACAATGTGGCAAACGAAGAAGAACCTGATATAAATAAAGAATGGGAGGCTATAAGAGATACTATTAAATTGTCAGCATCAGAAAGCATTGGTTGTTTAAAAAAGAGGCAAAACAAGAAATGGTTTGATGAGGAATGTGCCAACATTGTAAAGAAAAGAAAACTAGCAAAAAAATTAAATGGTTACACGAGCCAAATGAGGTAAATTTAGAGCAATTGGGTAGTATTAGACGGGAAACCACTAAGTTACTAAAGAGTAAAAAGAGGGAATATTTGAGAGAGAAGATTAATGATCTTGAGATGAATGCAAAAAATAGGAACATTAGAGAATTATATCAGGGAATTAGTATAGAGAAGAAAGGGTTTCAGGCTAGAACAAACATAATTCGAAATGAAAATGGGGATATGATTGCAGATTCTAGGAGTATATTAAATAGATGGAAAAGTTACTTTAATCAGCTATTAAATGTACATACAGAACAGGACATTGAGGAGGTTAAGTTACAGACAGCAGAAATGCTAGTCGCAGAGCCAAGTGCATTAGAGGTTGAAATGGCGATTGAAAAATTGAAGATGTATAAAGCATCAGGTTCAGATGAGATCCCAGCAGAACTCATAAAATCAGGAGGAGAAAAATTGATAGACAAAATACGCTGGTTGCTTAGTATGATTTGGGAAAAAGAAGCTCTTCCAGATGAATGGAAGGAATCAATTATCGTACCAATTTATAAGAAAGGAGATAAAACTGATTGCAACAACTACAGGGGCATCTCATTACTTTCAACTTCATACAAAATTCTTACAAATATATTAGTAAGCAGACTTACTCCCTACATTGATGACATTCTAGGAGATCATCAATGTGCATTTAGAAGAAACAGGTCTACAACAGATCAGATTTTTAGTATAAGACAGATTTTAGAAAAGAAATGGGAATATAATGGCACTGTACATCAACTATATGTAGACTTCAAAAAAGCATATGATTCAATTAAGAGGGAGAAGTTATATAGTATCCTGCTGGAGTTCGGAATTCCTAAAAAGTTAGTTAGACTTATACGAATGTGTCTAAATGACACAAAGAGTAGGGTGCGTGTAGGCAAACAGTTTTCGGACACTTTTGAAATCCATAATGGGTTGAAGCAAGGAGATGCACTATCTCCTCTACTATTTAATTTTGTACTAGAGCATACCATTAAATCTTTAGAGAATGAGGAAGGCTTACAACTCAATGGTATTAATAAGCTGTTAGTTTATGCTGATGATGTAGTACTACTGGCCGATAGCGAGGAGATACTAAAGGACAACACGCACACACTATTGAGTAACACTAAGAAATTAGGACTGGAAGTAAATATCAATAAAACTAAATATATGGTCACACGTAGAAATTCATTAAATAATGGAAATGGACAGCTAATGACAAATGAGGGAAATTTTGAGGAAGTGGCTGAATTCAAATACCTAGGAACAATAGTCACAAATAGGAATGAGATGCACAAAGATATTAAACATAGATTCAATTCTGGAAATGCATGCTATTATGCATTGCAGAGACTCTTGATGTCCCAACTCCTTTCAAAAAACGTTAAACTGAAAATATATAAAACTATTATTCTACCAGTTATATTATATGGGTGCGAAACATGGACTCTTACTTTAAGAGAGGAAAGGAGATTAAGAGTATTTGAGAATAAAGGACTTAGGAACATTTTTGGACCAAAGAGAGATGAACAAACAGGTGAATGGAGAAGACTACATAACAATGAACTACATGGTCTTTATAGGAAGCCAGATATAATAAGAACAGTTAAGTCTCGTAGACTGCGATGGGCAGGACATGTTGCACGTATGGGGAATGAAAGACGTGCATGGAAGCTTCTTGTAGGAAAGCCAGAGGGAAAACGCCCAGTTGGTAGACCAAGAATGAGGTGGGAGAACAACATTAACTTTGATTTGAGGGAAGTAGATTATACAGGGAATGATTGGAAAGCATTAGCTCAGGATAGGGATGTATGGAGAGCTTATGTCCGCGCGGCCATGAACCTACGGGTTCGATAGTGCCAGTGAGTAAGTAAGTAACGACATGCTCAGGAAAATTGTTGGACCGAAGAGAGAATAAGAGTGAGGCGAATTGAGGAAACTACATAACAGTAAATTCGGTCATCTTTATGTTGAACATCCTGTAGCACTTAATAGGATATCTGAATAAATATGTTTAGAAATATTATCATTTGAATAGTTCAAAGTAATTGCAGAAAATATAATAGCTTATGAAGGAAATTAAATTGTTATTATATTAGCTAGCAAACAGAAATGAGACACTCAAACATTACGAGAGGTTCTAGCAGGTATCATGACTGCTGCCATTTGCTTGTCCATTTAGTTTCCAGTTTCCAACAAGAGTTTAAATTGAATTTGACGTTGTGCGCAGGCTTACTGCTAATTTATTCCGACTTGCAGATACTCCAAACACTGCCTTGTGTAATGAAGATGTTCAACTTCGCCTTGCCAGTTACGACAATGCCGATATTACTAGTCCACGCCGCTGAATTAGCATCTACTTCATTCGGATGGAAATGTTTCCTACAAATTCTATAGAGCTTGTCTGCAATGATGTGGCAGTATATATCTCTACACTGATAAACATCACAGTAATTAAATAACTAACTAACTAACTAACTCACTGGCACTATCGAACCCGTAGGTTCATGGCCGCACGGACATAAGCTCTCCATACATCTCTATCCTGAGCTAATGTTTTCCAATCATCCCCTATATAATCTACTTCCCTTAAATCATAGTTAATGTTGTTCTCCCACCTCATTCTTGGTCTACCAACTGGGCTTTTTCCCTCTGATTTTCCTACAAGGAGCTTCCATGTACGTCTTTAATTCCCCATTCGTGCCACATGTCCTGCCCATCGCAGTCTACGAGACTTAACTGTTCTCATTATATCTGGCTTCCTATAAAGACCGTGTAATTCATTGTTGTGCAGTCTTCTCCATTCACCTGTCTGTTCGTCTCTCTTTGATCCAAAAATTTCCTAAGAACTTTATTTTCAAATACTCGTAATCTTCTTTTCTCCTTAAAGTAAGAGTCCATGTTTCGCATCCATATAATATAACTGGTAGAATAATAGTATTATATATTTTCAGTTTAACGTTTTTTTAAAGGATGTGGGACGTCAAGAGTCTCTGTAATGGATAATAGCACGTATTTCCAGAATTGAGCCTATGTTTAATTTCCTTGTCCATCTCATTCCTGTTTGTGATTATTGTTCCTAGGTATTTGAATTCAGCCACTTCCTCAAAATTTCCCTCATTTGTCATTAGCTGTCCATTTCTATTATATAATGTATTTCTATGTGTGGCCATATATTTAGATGTATTGATATTTACTTCCAGTTCCAATTTCTTAGTTTTACTCAGTAGTGTGTATAAAGTCCTAACATTCCATGTTCCTAGGAACATGTCCCCATGTTTGAGCCTTTGGCATGGGTTCCCTGAAGTAGTCCCCGCCCGGAGAACCGAATGGGGATTATTTTACCTCCGGAAAATTTTACCCCAGTTGAACCCACGTCCGTATTTCTTGACGATTGTACTTTTACGGTGAAAGATCGTCACTGTTTCGACCAAGGTACTTTTTTCGTCTGGCTTATCACCTTCGACCATTCCGGAATGGGTAACCCTATCGGAAGCAATGCTATCGCCGACATAGTTCTCAGGATCATTTAAGCATGCAAGCCACTCCACCACGAGAAGGTAGAGATACCATGGAGGGAATTAGGGTAAATTAGTTTCAATACTTTAAGCTGCGAAATAAACGATATAGATTTTCTCTCTTTCCTTCTTATTCTTACTGGAGAACTGTCAACCATTGCATGCAAAACCTAACTAACTCACTGGCACTTTGTAAATACAATGTAAGTCTATGGATCCACTATACAGAGTGCTCTAAAATTCCCCTTACAAACTTCTAGGACTTGTAGAGGGGACTGAGTTGATAATATTTAGAATTGGAAACCATATCCGGAAACTCATCGTTTCCGTACAATTACGCCAATGCCAGGAGATAACACCAGAAATGTCCAAAAGAACAAACTGGGGCATTAAAAAAATATATAAGTTATTATGAGGGAGATAGGCCTACAATAGGTCTGGAAGAATTGGAATGGCAAAACAGAGAAGAATGGAGAAATAAGATAAGCATTTAAAAAGCTTTAGACACAAGATGTTTTATTTCACTGTAAATCTGAATTTATGTAGAGAATTTGGAAATCAAGAGTGACATTTGTTAGGACTATTTAACGAATAAAATTAAGCTGTTTACTTACAAATCATTGTTTAACTATAGTTATTTTAAAATATTTACATATTTAATGTAAACGGCGATGTTTGAAAACAAATCAGAAATGTGAGGTTAGGCCTATGTTCATTCACTGCCGCTTGATCATAATATTTATTGCCAAATAAGATCGCAATATTGTAAGAGTGCACCCAAGTGGAGAAATAATGAAACACATCAAACTATATATCACAATCAACATTACGGGTTATTCATTTATTTTTTTAGTAAACAACTCATTAAAATCAAGGATTTTTTTTCATTATTTGCTATAGGCTATTCAATGTATTTGTTGGAGAAAAATAATGCTTTGACCTGTTCAGAACATTAAAAAGGAGGAGCTTTCTTTATCACAAAATCAGGAGCTGATAAAGAGAAATCGATAAAGAGCGAGGTGAAACACGCTGTCATTGGTTGTAAAACAACATTCATTGAAACGTGATTGGCCATTGACTAGCATTTGTGGCATGAGTTAAATAGTTATTATTATTATTTTAATTTTTTCCCTTATCTTTATATAGTGTGGCCTATGTATATTATGTATTAATCAAGTTGTAGATAATTCACCTATCTATCTTCGGGTTTTTACAGCTGCTGCCGTCTTCCCGTGCCAAACCTCCAAAGCCTACGGTCTTGGGCATCTTCGATGCTTAGCCCTCTAGCTTGCATTACTGTCTTCATGTTTTCCTTCCATGTTAACCTTGGTCTCCCTCTTTTCTTCTTTCTGTTCGGATGCCATTCATATAGTTGCTTCGGCCATCGCTCATAATTCATAATTGTTTTTATATGTAAAATTTAACCCTTGTGAAGTGGAAGAGATTACCTTACGGTCTTAACCCCATCAGCGAAAATAAATAAACCATATACAACATGAACATTTAAGAGCAAACACGCCGTTCATACTAACCAAGGCATTTGTTATATGCATTATTGTGAGGATCGGATAGTGTTCGTAGACAATCTGAGACTTAAAGTTTCCGATATTCTTCTTATAGGTGAGAAATAGAAAACTCGCCTACCCTGTGCGCTCTTAAAGTGATGCTCGTCAAAAGAAAACCATATAACCTGCTCGCTTTTCATTGGTTATGGACACCGACATACATTGTAGAAGCAATATCCTTCCGCCATTCACGCAACAATTACTGTCACTTTTGACAGGGAGATGACGACACAGCAACAGAAGATTCCATACTTTCAGCCATTTTGTTTTATGAGAGTCGACTGAAGCATGGCTCAAATGCATCACCCCTAATAAACTAATTTAAGTTGTAATTATTGATTAGGTATATTTTAGAATATTTTGTATATTATTATTTTCATTCACGAAGAATAACAAGTATATTCAGAGGACATATTTTTAATTTAATGAAGGGAACTACTTTTTCGCGTACTTACTGCTTCTGCAACGTACATCAGTATCCATAAACAATGAAAAGCGAGCAGATCACTTGGTTCTGTTTTGATGACGATCACTTTAACCCATTCGCATCAGAAGACGAGATACGCCGTTATATTTTGTTCGTTTTGAATGTCTGAAATTAGACGATATAATTCATGATGACTTAAATCTGGCTTCTGAGGAAATGCATTCAGCATTTAAATCTGAAGCGAATGGGTTAAGAGCGGACAGGGTATAGGAAACTTGGCCCGACCGGGATCGAACCCAGGACTGCTGAGTCTAAGAAACGATGTTGTTCCGAGACCACAGAGATGGACGATTATAAATTGGGTTCAGTACAAATGTCACACCCCTAACTCCCATATTTTTCAATTTTTGAAAACACGATATACCGGTACTAACATTTGAAGAAAATCGAAATATTTTTGTATCAATTATTAACCATTTCAAATCGTGCAGAACTAAATTAGAATGCTATTAGCTTAATTGTCTAATTCAACAGATATAATACTTTCATAAAATGGTGCGTTGTACATTAGTAGCCTTATCCAATTAGCATTTACGGAAAACATGTAAAGTAAAATGAACTGGCATATTTTGTTTTCATGACAGTTAAATTATATTTGTTCACTTCTTGTCTCTGTTGTTTATGTAATATTCAGTAATTCCAACATTCATTTCAGTTTTACCGTTTTAATTAAGTCTACATTTTAAATTTTACTAATTATTTTAATTTAGTTGTGTACTTAAACATAAAATTGCAAATCGTATCGCATTTTAACAAAATAGATTCTCGCAGGAACTGCGAATTCTTCAGAAAGTAGAATTTATTCTCCCATTTTGTTAGTTTACGGAATATATATATATATATATATATATATATATATATATATATATATATATTTCTTCTTCTTCTTCTTCTTCTTCTTCTTCCTTCCAAGTATTAGGCCAAGGCCTGTTACGATCCTATAGAAAATTTTCCCTCCAGCGTTTCGTCCTTCCGGGAAATTCTTGTATAAGACTTAAAAGCATAATACTAGTCCCTTCGATTGGTTGTTGGCTAAAGGAAGGCAAGTCCAGTGATGGGGTTGCCATCTTATAGCCTCTGGTCAGGCTTTTCTGGAGAAGAAAAGAAAATAAAGGAAAGAAGAAATGGAAGAAAGGAAAGACTCCCTAGCCCTCGGATGCCCTAATAGCGTCGGCGTCGAAAAAACAAGAGTTAACCAAGAGAGGTTAGATAGTAAAGTTAACAGAGTGCAAAACACAACTAAGTGGAAGAAATGTTTTGCACAGCTTGGGTACCTTGTTGTTGCCATCCACATATCCCCTAGATGAGGACCCCTGAGGGGGGAATATATATTTCTTTTGTTAAATTGGACAAACTCGATTTCTGATACCAGTTCATTTAAATGTCAGACTGCAGTGAACACAAATCATGCATAATAAATGTAATAGTAATTAGTAATCCATATTTACTTACAAATAAATAAATAAATAAATAAATAAATATATATATATATATATATATATATATATATATATATCCATCCATAGTAATTCTGCCCGAGGGCAGGTCTTTCACTGCAATCATAGCATTTTCATGCTATGTTTTGCAGCTTTACTAGGGAACTATAGGTGTGGTAGCTTCCCGTTGCTTTCCACACCGGCGAAAGATGATGATGATAGCCATATGACCGTTTTGGCCTTAACGTTTTCCTGACATTTGTCTCACAGGTGAGCAAAAATCCCGATAAAAACCTCACCCAGAAAAACTGCCCCGACTGGGCCCGCTGCGTGACAAGGCGGCACGCTACCTCGAGACCACAGCGGTGGAATATATATATATATATATATATATATATATATATATTTATTTATTTATATATAGGCCTAATTAACCTCTGTAAAATACTATAATTACCTAGTAAAATTCATGGTAAATTTCCGTTGAGGTGTTAATTCACAGTAATGTAATGTATGATTAAAAACTATAAAATAGTCATGTTTTAAAATTCTGCAAGCCTTTCGGGACTAGTCCCATCATCAGCAGAATGCATTAGGTTCATTCTTGTTGAAGCACATTGTATGATTAAAAACTATAAATAGTCATGTTTTAAAACTCGTAGGCCTTTAGGTACTAGTCCCATAATCAGCAGAATGAATTTGGTCCGTTCTTGTTGAAGCATCTTGCTTCAACAAGGATCAAGAACAACGGACCTAAGTGCTTCAACAAGGGTCAACAAGATGGGGCCTAATGCATTCTGCTGATGGTGAGACTAGTCCCGAAAGGCCTGCAGAGTTTTAAAACAACTTAAGTTGAGGAGACGGACCTACAAGATCACTGCTTTATAGTTTTTAATCATACATTATATTACTGTAATTACCTATTGCATATTGTGGTATAAGTGCCGCGCCGTAGCAGAGTGGTTAAGGCAAGATGCCTTGGCGCAGAGCTTAAGACTTGCGCTGGTTTGAGTCTCAATGCGGAAGAAATTTTCTCATAGAATTTCGACCAGTATGGGACCGGTGCCTACACAGCATCGCGAGGAATATGGGTAGCTACAGAAAGTAGCGACTCCAGGTTGAGAAAACCAGCAATAACGTCTGGGCGACCCGACATACTGACCACATGTCACCCCTACACTGGCTGGATGATCGTCTATATCCGTTATTAGCACATATGGGTGTGAGGTCAGAGGCCAGCTGGTAGGAAAGGGCCTTCAAGGCCGGTTGCGCCATGGAGTTTATATATCATTTTCACATATGGTATGGAAAAAGGGATACATGACAACAGATGAAAGGGAAATGCTAATTTCTGGACATGACCCACTTTTTCCTTAACAGATGTTCTAGAACTACCGTAAAACTCATGCATGCACCCAAAGTGGACGTGGTTCATCGTTTTACCGAATAGCTCATATACAGGACTATGTTTTGTGAAATAATATTTAGACTCCATAAATTGAAATTAATAATACTATAAAAAATAAATGTAATGAAACATCTAAATAAACAAGAAAAAGATACAATACAGATCAATGCAATTGAGGAGAAACAATGGGAAGAACATTATAAAAACTGTGGTATAATGAAAATAAAATAACTAAAGATAACATATATGAGTGTGAGATAGGAATAGATATGATAACAATGGAAGAATTAGAAGAAGTACTGAAAACAACAAAGAACAGAAAGGCAGCTGGAATAGACGAAATTAATATGGAATTAATAAAATATGGTGGAATGTTTTTTAAACTGAGATTATTACATTTTTTAAATTTATGTTGGAAACAAGCAACAATACCAGAAACCTGGACAACAGCAATAGTACAATCTATTTTTAAGAAAGGAGAACATAACGACTGCAACAACTACAGAGGAATAAGCATTTTAACTGCAGGCTATAAAATATACTCAAGAATCTTAACATTTAGGTTAAAACAAATAGCAGAGGTAATGTTAACAGAAGAACAAAGTGGATTCAGACCAGGGCGTTCATGTATGGATAATATATTTACGATAAAAGAATTTATAAACAGAAGAAAAGAATATAACAAGGAAACACACATAGCTTTTATTGATTTTGTCAAGGCATTTGATAAAGTAGACAGAGGAAAACTCTG
The DNA here is from genome assembly GCA_030220185.1 of Diploptera punctata. NCBI lineage: Eukaryota > Metazoa > Arthropoda > Insecta > Blattodea > Blaberidae > Diploptera > Diploptera punctata. The sequence goes on along the minus strand of JASPKZ010010655.1, from coordinate 3,426,373 downwards.
GACAATTTTAAAAGAAAAAGGAATTCCGAAACACTTAATAGCAGCTATAAAGAGTTTGTACCGGAACACAAATTTTGTTATAAAAACTAGAAATGAAGTAAGTAAAAATAAAATTCATACTAATCAAGGAGTTAAACAAGGATGCAGTATCACTCCAGTTTTATTTCACCTATACATCAATGATATAATAAAAAATGGAACGAAGAAACAAATAAAGGAATAAAATTAGATAAAACACACTACTTGAAAACATTATTATACGCTGATGACCAGGTAATAATAGCAAATACAGAAGACGAACTTCAAAGGAATATTTTTAAACTACATAATATATGTGAACAATATAATCTCAAAATATCCATAGAAAAACTAAGGTAATGGCATCCCAAGCGAAAAATCAAATCAAATCGAAAATAGTAATAAGAAACAAAATCATAGAACAGGTGAACCATCTCAATTATCTAGGATGTGACATTTAATTTAATTATGATAATGATATAAATAATAAAATAGCAAAATTCCAGGGAATATGTGGTACGATAAAACGAACACTAAATAACAAAACAACAAGAGATACCCAACTGAAATTTTATAAAATGTTGGCAGTACCAGTACTGCTCTATGGTTCAGAAGACTGGATACATAAAAAACAAGATCTAAGTAGGATAACGGCGGCAGAAATGAAATTTTTGAGATCTGTTAAAGGGTGCACTAAGGAAGACAGAATCAAGAACAGAAATAAGACAGGAACTTGAAATATTTGCAATAACTTATAAAATAGATACATATAGACAAAAATGGAAGCAACGCATAGACAGAATGAATGAAGATAGATATCCAAAACAAATAACAACATACAAACCTAAAGGCACCCGAGATGTGGGCAGACCTAGAAAGAGATGGGCTGAAGTCGCAACGGGTCAACAGACCTAATCCATGAATGCAGTTGATGATGATGATGATGATGAAAAATAAATAAATGAAACGAAACAAAAATATTGCACATAAATCATAAAAAAAATACCTATTCACTTTAAAGATGGCACAAAAGAACTATAAAATTATTATTGTCTTCAAATATTCTTCTGTTTCTTAAACATAAAATCCAGTATATTAAGTGAGCAAACTTAGTTACTGGTTTTCAATTTACATACGTAGCAATGATTTTAAAATGGCTTTAGTCATAAAAACTTAAATTATAGGTTTATAATTAAATTTTGTACTCAGCATGTTTATTTTTTACTGCTTTCGTGAAGGTTATGTGTAAGGACAGAACAATTCTTACCTAAAAATGATATCAGCGTATGATTGATACGACATATGACTATATGACATCAAAGAGAAGAGAGTTAAGATAGTTTTACTATATTGTAAGCCTATGTTTTCCCTTTACAGAGATTTAGGCACTCTCCCCCGACAGGGAAGAATTTGAACCATACTAATTTAGTTACACTTGTTTTCGCAAAGATGTCATTTTTGAGTGGTCCGTGATCAGCGTTCCGCCTCATCTAGGAAACCAAGGTACTACTAGGACTGGAAAATTCGGTAAATTTTGATTAGAGGCCTTTTCATTCAGGCTTAAGGATTTTTTACGAGCCTGAAAATCTTCAGACTCGGGACCCACGACTTAAAGTCCCTCCCGGAGGACTTCCTCCTTGGATTTTTCCGTCCTAAAAAATCCATCGACCACGGCCGGGTTTGAACCAGCGATCCTCGGGACCAGAGGCAAGGAGCATAACCACTAGTCCACCGCGGTCGATTTAGTTTTATATACCTTCTGGAAATGCCTAACCAAAACTAACCAACTGCTGTAAGTAACTTGGTCTAACGTTGCAAATCTCAGGAAAATCATTCACCGAGCACATCCAGGAAAGATACAACGCAGCAATAAAGGCCACTTTTGAAATTCGAAATATCGAATAACTTTAAGACTATTTCACATCAGGATAGTCCCAATAGCGTGCTACGTAATCACCACATTCTGGACTCGGTTAAACATAGCAAATCTGAAAAGACTAGAAATGGTCAAAATTACGTACCTCCGGAGAGTGTTTCAAGATCAACGAGCTCCCGACTCATACCACCTAACCAAGACTGACTTCTTCATCAGAGAAATAGCGTCAAAATACAACCTGCCACACACCCCAACCTACGAAGCACACATAAGAGAGAGATCAGAAAGAGCAGAGGATATAGACCGCGGATTCTTCCTGACCCCAGCGATGAATACTGGAGAATGGAAGCAACCGAACTTCTCCCTGAGACACGTGTTCATGAGGACCGTCACACATGGATTCCACTATAGAATATGTAACCAAAAAGGGTTCCACCTCGCATCGAACCAGTGCGTCTGCAAGCTATGCGACCAAAAATGTGAACAATATCACTTAGTTGACTGTATAGCAAGAAGAAAGCCTCTAAAATTCTACGCAGATGATAATAACTTTCAATAATTATTGCATCCTAATATACATAGTGTGTTAAATAAATATTTAAAGTATACCTTCTGGTTACAGCAAAATTGCTGAATTGTGTTATTCAGTATCCAGTACAGTAGTATGTGAACTTATATCCCCCCAAATATTCAGAACAGTCAGTGCGCAACTTTTATGTTCCACCAAAGTATTCATTTTTTTGTAAGTCTGAATTCTGCTCCTGTTTGCGCTTTGTTCAGAGTGACCTCTACTGTATAGTTGAAGCTTAGTCAACCTTGCGCAATTGGAAAGAGACGGATTCATCTTTAGTTATTTGTACCAGAAACGTCTTCTTGTAAATTAAACATTAAGATGGTTTGAACCTGCCTTGGAAGTGACAAAGAGAGGAAAACGAAATATTTCGCCTCCAGATATTTGCACAAGACGCCTAGTTCAGATTTGAAGAACAAAACATTAGACATATTATGAAAATAAAATACGATAGTCCACCCCTGTGGACTCGAGGTAGCGTGCTGCCTTTTCACGCAGCGGGCCCGAGTTCGATTTCCGGTCGGGATTTTTCCTCCATCTCTTATCTATGGATGTGAAACCTGGACAATAACAAAGGCAGATAGTAAACAAATAGAGGCTGCAGAAATGAAGATGTTGAGAGCAATAGATGTATACCAAAGGACCGATAAAAATAAAAACGAAGATATAAGAACAGAACTTAATATATTTAATATCTGTGAAAAAAATAAGATACTATCAAAATGCTTACCTTCAGCACGTATTACGAATGATTGAACAGCGCATACCAAGAAGAATGTATATTATAAACCAAAAGGGAGAAGATTGTTGGGAAGTCCATTGAAGAGATGGAAGGACCAATTCGACCTATAATGAGATCGGAACAGGCCATTGGGCTTAATCCTTGTTGTTGTTGATGATGATGATTTTCACCTGTAAGACAAATGTCAGGACGCTTAGCGCCCAACGGTCCCCGAAAAATCATCCGGCCATCACCATCATCATCATCATCACCCTTATTATCATCAGCCATCCTCATCATTATCATCATCCTTCACCGGTGTGGAAAGTAACGGGAAGCTACCACACCTATAATTCCTTAGTAAAGCTGCAAAGCATAGCATGAAAATGCTGACTGCAGTGAAATACCTGCTCTCGCGCAGAATTACTATAGAATAGAAAATACGATAGTGCTAGTTTAGTCCACGGCTGCCATCTCGGGTAATGGCATTGCCTCAGTCGCACGGGTCCGAGTTCAAACTCCTGTCGGGACAAGTTTATTGAGTTTTCAGGGAGATTTCCTCACCCATAAGACAAATGGGTGGAAACTTAAAGGCACAATCGGTCCCCGAACATCATCTGGGCATCATATTCATAAATATTATATATGATTTGTTTGGTAAGAATGAGTGAACGGCGTCTTATCTTGAAATGTTCGTCTTGTCTCGGAAATGAGCTGATCACTCATCCAGGAGGCCCTATATGTCATTTATGGTTATAAAAGTAAAAAAAAAAAATATCTTTGTATTGAGTTGAAAATCTGCTCCCGATAGGTCGTGTCCTGTAAGGCCTGGGTGAAGTGGGGCATGTTAAGTACTTATAAAGGGAGAGGTTTAAGTAAGGAAAAGAGACTGCAAACTATAATAATATCATTATTTTAAAGTAATGGCACATGGAACAGAAACGTGGACTATAAATGCCAAATTAAAGTCATAATTGGAATCTACAGATATTATTTTTTTAATTGATCCGCAGGATGCTGTAAATTAGAAAAAGAAACAGTATTGCCGAGAAAAAATGAACTTCAACAAAACAATTAATAATGCAATTTATGGAAAATAAACAATTACATTGGTTTGGACACGGAATTAAAATCCAGCACCAATTTTTTTTTCATTTAAACTGTAAGGAAGTAAAACAACTCGAGAATTAGTAGACTCACTACCTGCCATCCGCGCCGTGTTCCGTTTCATTCCACTCCGCTCTGACTTATGCAGGGAATCCATCTACTCCGTACAGTGTGTTGCCATTGCTGGTTCTGATTTCGATTTCTGTGCCTTGCAGTTAAAACAGTAGGGGTTTTTTTGCACGTCCTTGGTACATCATAGCGCTTCTCTAGCAGAAAGTTCAGGGTAGGTTTCGGTACGCAATAGTTTACGGTTTCCTCGTTAGCAAAATTCAAGGCTTCGCCTAAATTCCTAATTTTTAGCTTAATATTTGCCAGAAAACGAACGCTTGATAGAAATCTCAATTAGAATCATTGCTTTTCCACTACGACTTTGATGTTGTTTCACAGAAGTTTTCAGGAAATCAAGAGGAAATATCAGCGTGAAACATTTCTAAACTCTGAGTGAAAGAAGCATCAATGGAGTCATAATACTGAAGTAAAAGAAACTCTATCCTCGCAAAATGTTTTTGCGAAATATCGGTAACTAGTATGTATGATAGTATTCGAAATATACACTCATATTTGAAATTAAGAAGGTGGAAATACAATGTATGAAAAGGCATCCACGCTGCAGTTCTCTACCTGTCAGTACAACCTTAAGCATCAAAGTTGCTAGAAGCTTTTAGGAAAATTAACATTCCAGACGTGTATATCAAGACCCATCATCATCTTATGCTCTTGCATCTACATTATCCTCATTTTATGCCCAAGACATAAAATTTTGCGCAAAGAGCTATAAGATAATACACGTGCTGACCTACATAACAAGCTCCCAATGTTCTTAGCTTTCATGATGATGCACACATTTTACTAGCTCACAATTCACTACGTATGCAGCTTCATTAGATAACAAAATCGATTGCTTATATCTTTGTTTAGCATAATGAGACTGTAGTTCAAAACCCTTGCGAATTAGTTACCTTATACTATATTTGGGTTGTAATTTTATTATAAACACAAAAACTGAAAGAGACGTACATATGAAACTATCGAAATTTCAAATGATACGCGGAACTATACATAAAACATTAAAGAATAAAACAAGAAGAGATGCTAGATTGAAGTTTTATAAAACATTGGCAGTTCCTGCATTACTTTATGGGAGCGAAACTTGGATAATGACCAAAAAATTGCAAAGTAGAATACAAAGCACAGAAATGAACTTCCTTAGAAGAACAAAAGGCTGCACAAGATTGGATCGGATAAGGAATGAAGATATAAGAACAGAGTTAAATATATATCCATTGATTAAATAAAATTAAACGTAGTTTTATTTGATTTTCATATTTATTATATAATTCAGTTAACAAATTGTTAACATGTCTGAAGAAGGTACAGTGTACCGAAACAGCTGTCACTGAATTATATAATAAATATGAAAATCAAATAAAACTACGTTTAATTTTATTTAATTAATAAATATGGATTTTCATCAAGTAAACACCAACTCAATTGATTATATATCCATTGGATGAGAAAATCAGAGAATATAGAGAGAAATGGTTTACACACGTGGAAAGAATGAATCAAGATTACCAAGAGCAGCATTCAAATACAAGCCAAGAGGTTCAAGAAATGTAGGAAGGCCAGTGAAAAAATGGACAGAACAACTATGAGGCGGAACAGTCAATTTGCCTAGCTCGTGAAGTGAAGAAGAAGAAGATACTATATTCGTGTACGGTGTGATATCTAGTTCCATATGTTATTAAGGCATAGAAACCTAATTACAAAAATCTTGAATATTATGCAATTAAACTTAATACAATTCTCACTATTAGTAATTTGTCCTTGTATAAACAAACCAACATCTGGGAACAATAATTACAAATAAGAATGGGATACAAAAATAAATTAAACGTAGGTTCAATTCTGGAAATACGTGCTATTATGCATTACAGGGGCTCTTGTCCCAATCTATCTAAAAAAACATTAAAATGAAAATATACAATACTGTTATTCTCCCAAATATATTATATGGATGCGAAAAATGGGTTCTTACTTTATGGCAGGAGAAAATATTACGAGCATCTTAGGAAAATGTATGGACCAAAGAGAGATTAACAAATATGCGAATGGAGAAGACTACATATCAGTGAGCTACATGGTCTTTATAGGAAACCAGATGTAATATAAACGGTTAAGTCAAGTAGACTGGGATGGAGTGGACATGTTTAAGAATGAGGAATGAAAGGGGGGCATGTAACTCATTGTAGGAAAATCAGAGAGAAGGTGTTCAGTAGGAAGACCATGAATGAGGTTGGAGAACTAATTGCCCACGATTTAAGCGAAATAGATTATACAGAGGATGATTGAAAAACATTAGCTCAGGATAGGGATGTATAGAGAGCTTATGTCCGCGCGGCCATGAATCTAAGGGTTCGATAGTGCCAGTGAGTGGTGGTCTACTGGTTATATTCCCTGCCTCTAGTCCCGAGACTAAGGATTGAAACCCAGCCTGAGATGATGGATTTTTAATAACCTATGAAAAAAATCTAAGGGACAAGTTCTTCGATGGGGTCTATAAGACGTGATTCTCTAGTATAACCCTAGCAATGATTCCTGACGAATGAAATTTGTAATGAGAGCTTAGATGCGAGTCCTGTACTAACCAGATGTAGGTCTCAGCCAATAGGAAGTAGACCACACGTCATTGCTAACTCCCTCAAATACAGTCACTGCTAAACATTTTTAAAATCTCACTACAAAAATTAAATAATATAGGTAATCTTTATCGTATACTGCGATAGGCAGGACATGTGGCACGAATGGGGAATGAAAGACGTGCATGGAAGCTTCTTGTAGGAAAACCAGAGGGAAAACGCCCAGTTGGTAGACCAAGAATGAGGTGGGAGAATAACATTAACTATGATTTGAGGGAAGTAGATTATACGGGGAATGATTGTAAAACATTAGCTCAGGATAGGGATGTACAGAGAGCTTATGTCCGCGCGGCCATGAACCTACGGGTTCGATAGTGCCAGTGAGTTAGGACATCTTTATCCGTGGAGGAAGTATATTCACTATATATAGGCCTACACACACACACACACACACATATATATATATATATACACACACACTGGAATTGTTTTATATCACTTTTACTGTTTTAATGTTTTAAATAACCACTAAATGTCACTTTAATTTAAACAATTTATAGTCTTCCCCGCGCCGTAGCCATGTGATTAAGGCGAGATGCCTTGGCGCAGAGCTACGGGACCTGCGCTGGTTCGAGTATCCACGGGGAAAGAAATGTTCTCAAGGAATTTCTGCCAGTATGGGACCGATGCCCACCCAGCATCGTGAGGCATTTGGGTAGGTACAATAAGTAGCGGGTCCAGGTTGAGAGGACCAGTTATAATGGCTGAGGGACCCGACATTCACATTGCACTATAATTTTAAGACTTCAGACAGAAAGTGTACAAGATATTATAATTAAAGTCTATGGTTTAAAATCTAAAATCAACACATCCGCGTCTCACTATAATTCTCTATGGACTGTACATGTTTTGTAGAGGAACTGTTTTGTTTGTACACGTGGCAGACAGGGAATTCACAGCTCAGCAATATTGATAGGCTCTACCATTGGATTTATGGTCAAGGACATTCTTCAAAATCCCTTGCGCGACCTATAATTGGGCTAATAAAACAACCTCAATCTTGTAAAAGTGAGGTCTCTAAATATAATTTAACCGACTTTGCTCGAACCTAAGTGATATCTTAGTTTCCCACTAGATGTTTAATTGAGATGATGTGCTTACTACATGTCACTCATGACCATCTACAAGGAAATAAGCTTAACTAAATCAGAATAGTCAAGAAACCCCAAAGGGGCGGCTAAGTCTAGACTCAAAGGGCAGTAAATCCAAAGAGGAGAGGAGTATAAGATTATGTATGATCTTGAATAGCAGAATGTCCACACCTGTGGTCTCGGGGTAATGTCATTACCTCGTAGGCAGCCGGATCGGGTTCAATTACCGATATGGAGAAGTTTGCTGGGTGTGATTTTCGGGATTTTCCTCACCTATAAGATACATTTTTGAGAAACGTAAATGTACAAAAAGTCCCCCAACATCGCGTAGCTATTTTAATCATCCATATAATATTACTATTGTTCAACATGAATTAATGAGTCTTGAATGTCCGTATTGTCTCGGAGATGACCATGTGATTGAGATGATCACTCATCAAGGACTGCCCTTCATGTCCTCATCATCATCATCAACATGGTAGGCCGTCGGCCTGTTTCGCTCTCAGAATTCATCTTCCCATCGTCTTCTAGGACGTCCCACATCTCTATATCCTCGAGGTTGGTACAACAGTGCTTGTTTTGTTAGCCTACAAGAGTCCATTCTTAAAATATGTTGATTTCATTTTTGTTTATAGTTTTGTATTTTTTCATTTAGATTTTAAAAAATTGTTTCACTAGGAATATGGTCTCTTAGAATATATCCTGCAACGTATCTGAGGAACTTCATCTCTGATGTTTCTAGTAATCTTCTGTCTGATCTATGCATGGCCCAATTCTCTGATCCATGTCCTAGTGTGGTAAAATCAGTAAGTGTCTGATTTAAAAAAAAAATCTTCTCCCGAAAGGTCGTGCCCTATAAGGATCGTGTAGTGTGGGACATGCAAAATTAGCAACAAAGGGAGAGGTTAAACTGGGTAAAGAAAGAGGGTATGAGGAAATACATTTTTTGCGATCATAGAGATGGAGCCAGCGCATATCGGGGAAGAATGAAGAAATACAGACATATTTATGAGTATTGGATTTGTATATCTGATACATTTTTTACAGTTACTTTGCATTTTATGTGCTACTCCATCATTAAGAGCTGTCAATAACACGTCACAATAATCAAAATGTGAATCATGGGAGTTATATATTTTTACAGTTACTTTGCATTTTATGTGCTACTCCATCATTAAGAGCTGTCAATAACACGTCACAATAATCAAAATGTGAATCATGGGAGTTATAATTTTTACAGTTACTTTGCATTTTATGTGCTACTCCATCATTAAGAGCTGTCAATAACACGTCACAATAATCAAAATGTGAATCATGGGAGTTATATATTTTTACAGTTACTTTGCATTTTATGTGCTACTCCATCATTAAGAGCTGTCAATAACACGTCACAATAATCAAAATGTGAATCATGGGAGTTATATATTTTTACAGTTACTTTGCATTTTATGTGCTACTCCATCATTAAGAGCTGTCAATAACACGTCACAATAATCAAAATGTGAATCATGGGAGTTATATATTTTTACAGTTACTTTGCATTTTATGTGCTACTCCATCATTAAGAGCTGTCAATAACACGTCACAATAATCAAAATGTGAATCATGGGAGTTATATATTTTTACAGTTACTTTGCATTTTATGTGCTACTCCATCATTAAGAGCTGTCAATAACACGTCACAATAATCAAAATGTGAATCATGGGAGTTATATATTATCAAAAATGGATTGAAATGCAAGAGTCCACGTTGCTATACCAAGATAAAAGTCAGATACAGATATTTTTTTTCTTTGGGTCCACATAAATGTTAGTAAGACAAGAATGACTGGAGAGGAATTTCCTAACTTCAACATCCACTTATACAGTAACCATACAGTTATGTTAGTCCAAGATCCGGCTGTAAGATTACTACGTCAATCGAGCATATGAACAAAATAAATTTGTTTCATAAAATTGTGAATTACTGAATACATTTTTGCTGAGTTGCCTATTAAAATTCGGCTGCCAGTATGTTTAATTAAAGTATAATTAATTAATTTATTCGAAATAATTTGATTTACTTGTTATTAAAATAAATTATAATCCAGTTCGCAGAAATCAATGTATATAGCTTGAAAAGTTTTGGTTGCCATTGCAGACTTCGCCGTAAACCTCCTCGCGGTTACAGCAGGCTGTGACACCAATCAGTAATAAAAAGGCCGCAAGTACATATTTATTGTTTTATATTGTTTCAAATAAAGTTCAGTTCATTTAAAATGCTGTGATTTGTTTCGTATAATGTATATTAACACTATCTTTTGGATACATTTTTGTATAGTATACATTGTACGTAGTATACATAAAGGAGAGTGGTTTTACTTCCCGCTGCGAAGGAACAATATAAAGCAATAAATACATTTTTGAAGAGAAAAATTATACGCTCAGACCGGGACTTGAACCCGGGACCCTTGGTTCTCTAGACCAAGTGCTCTACCAACTGAGTTACCTGAGCAAGTACCGATCTAAACGCAAATCTTTCTCTATATACATTGTAATTCCCATCCACCAAATGCTGTGAAGCAATGCTTCTATCTTGCAAATGGCGGCTCCTTTATTAAGAAGACATATTTGGGAATTATACAGCCAGTACGGCTTTTTCCAAGTTTTTATTATTGATTTCGTACATCTCAATGAGATGTACGAAATCAATAATAAAAACATTAAATACATATTTACCGCCATTTTATTACTGATTGGTGTCACAGCCTGCTGTAGCCGCGAGGAGGTTTACGGCCAAGTGTGCAATGTCAACCAAAACTTTTAAAGCTCTTTACATCGATTTCTGCGAACTGGATTATAATTTATTTTAATAACAAGTGAATCAAATTATTTCGAATAAATAAATTAATTATATTTTAATTAAACATACTGGCGGCCGAATTTTAATAGGCAACTCGGCAAAAAATGTATTCATTAATTCACAATTTTATGAAAAAATAGATTTTGTTCATACACTCGATGAACGTAGTAATCATGCAGCCGGATCTTGGACTATGTGGAAATGACTAATTAATGTAAAAAAAAAACGAAATTCTGAATTAGTGGCTCAAATAAAATACATATAAAGATTTATTACAAATAGGAATGAGATAATTAACTAAATAGCACTATCGAACCCTTAGGTTCATTACCTCGCGCTATAAGCTCTCCTCACATCCCTATCCTAAGCTAATGTTTTCTATCATTCCCTGTATAATCTACTTCCTTCAATTCATGGTTAATATTATTCTCCCAAATCATTCATAGTCTGGCAAATTGTTGTTTTCCCTCTGGTTTTTCTACACGAAGTTTCCATGCCCTTCTTTCATTCCCCATTCGTGGCACCCGTCCTACCCATCGAAGTCTACCAGACTTAACTGTTCTTATTATATCTAGTTTCCATTAAATCTCACGTAGCTTACTGTTATGCAGTCTTCTCCATTCGCCTGTCTGTTCAACTCTCGTTTGTCCAAAAAAAAATTCCCAACAACTGTATTCTCAAATACCCGTAATCTTTTCTCCTCCCTTAAAGTAAGAATCCATGTTTCGCATCCATAAGTTATAATATAACTGAGACAATAATAGTTTTATATATTTTCAGTTTAACGTTTTTTTTAGAGAAGTTGGGACAAGGAGATGCAAAAAGAAATTAAACATAGGCTCAATTCTGGAAATGCGTACTAACACGCATTAAAGGAACTCTTTCCGTCCCAACTCCTAAAAAAAGGTTAAACTGAAAATATATAAAACTGTTATTATCTCACTTAAATGGATACGAAACAAACTCTGGGCTTTAAGGGAGAAGAAAAAATATGAATATTTGAGAATAATGTTCTTAGGGAAAAAAATTAGACTAAAGCGTGACGAACAGAAAGATGAATGGAGAAAAATACACAACAGTGAGTAGAAGTTATTTAGGAAAGCCAGATACTATTATAATAAGAATAGTTAAGTCTCGTGGACAGTGATGAGCAGGGTATTTCCTTATAGGAAAACCAGAGGAAATTCTTTTGGCAAGTATGCCAAGAATGAGGTGGGAGAATAACAGTAACCATGATTTTAGGGAGGTAAATTAAGCAGGAGATGATTGGGAAACATTAGCTCAGTATAGCGATGTATGGAGAGCTCGTGTCAGCACGGTCATAACCAATGGATTTCACAATGCCAATGAGGTAGTTCAGGTGACTATTTAACTCATGCCCCAAATGAGAGTCAATAACCAATCACGTTTAAATTCATTTTATTTTACAACCAATGACAGTCGTGTTTTTATCTCGCTATTTATCGATTTCTGTTTTCCAAAATAAAGAAAGCTCCTCCTTTTTAATATTCTGAACAGGTCAGAGCATTATTTTGCAGTGATTGACTCTCCAACAAATATGTTGAATGTAGCAAATAATGAACAGGTTCCTTCGAACTACACATTTGATAATTGTGTGTTCAATAATTGTGTTTTTAAATAATGATTTTACTGAGTTGCTTCCTAAAAAAATTAATTAATAATCTATAATGTTTATTATATACAGTTTGATGTTTTATCCACAGTATTGCGATCCTATTTGGCAATAAATAATTATCTAGTTGCAGTGGGTGAACAAAAGAAATAACCAAATGTAAAGATAAAGTGATCCCACTATAGACCTCAGGAGGCCCTTGGCTTAGTAAGAGGTTCAGGTTCCCACTTTTTCTGGACAACTGGCACTTGATGTCAGCCGGGTTGTCTGCCCTGCGTGACGGTTGCCTTTACTCCAAGAACAAGCGTCTACTCATTTCCATACATTTATCTGTTTTCAAACATCGCCGTTTACATTAAATATATAATTATTTTAAAATAACTACATTTAAATAATGATTTGTGAACAAACAACTTAATTTTATTCGTTAAATAGCCCTAACAAATGCTACTCATGATTTCCAAATCCTCTAGATAAATTCACTCGTCATTTCGTGAGTCGTCAATTCATCGATAATCTGGAAATCACAAGTGGCATTAACTAACTCACTGGCACTATTGAACCCGTAGGTTCATGGCCGCGCGGACATAAGCTCTCCATACATCCCTATCCTGATCTAATGTTTTCCAATCATTCCCTTATTAATCTACTTCGCTCAAATCATAGTTTGTTATTCTCCCACCTCATTCTTGGTATACCAAATGAGCGTTTTCCCTCTGGTTTTCCTACAAGAAGCTTCTATGCACGTCTTTCATTCACTAGTGGAATTACTTATGATTAATATATTTGTTTGAAATAAAATATTAAAATAAGAATACACATGGCCAGATAAATATTTTAAAACAAAACTTTTAGGTAAAATAATAATTCTATTGGGAATCTGTTACTTCGGTATAGGCCTACTTTTATTATATCAGACTCCACTTTTTAAACTTTTGAAACTAGCTTTTGTTTTGCTGAAACAAAGGAAGCCTTTAAAATCGGTGCAGCTGAAATACAAACTTCATCTACGTAGGATCTAAGTGACACTAAAAACTTTCTTTAAAACTCCAATTTCAGAACTTTTATTAGAAAAAGGTCAATTTTGTCATATCTTCATATCTTACTTTGGAAAGTTTCAAATTTCCACTGAAAATAGCTTAGTGGTATTAATAGGATTTCATAAGATAAAAAAAATCAGTTTCAACAATTCTTAAGCTGTATATAAAGTAAATGCGATATAATATTTTAGTAACATCCTGCTTTTATAAGCCCAATCAGATTTTGTAGGTCTCGAAGAAATATTCAACGGTAAGTTGACTTTCCGTTTGGTTCGACTTCCGGGTCCAGTGCAGCCGACAGTTGAGGAGCTCACAAAGAGCAAGCAGAATATCCTGAAGATGTCTACCGCAGTAGTAGATGAAACGTCAAGTTTCAAGAAAAGTAGCCCACGGTCATTTACCCTGGAAGACGAACCAAACAGGAATCAAGACACCGGCCGTGAAAGCTTACAATTTTACAGGTGACTATCTGTAACCATGAAGATTTAAATTTAGTAAATAGGATCATCTTGATGATAAACTTCTATCACACAAAGGCAATAAATACCCAAATCACAAATTTAAAATGTTAAAAGAGTCTACGCGTTTCAGTAGCGACGGTATCATTATCAAGACTTAATACTGACTAAATATAATGAATCAACATTAAGTCTTGATAATGGTAGCGTCGCTACTGAAACGTGTTGACTCTTTTAACTGTTTTAAATTGTTAATTTTGGTTTTTCTTAACTTTGTACAATGAAGATTTGAGATTGTCTTCTGTATAAATATTGACAATAAATCGCCAATAACGGCAAGGTACTATATTTTCGATCATTTCTCTAATCTACAATGACGTAACAGCCCAATGTTGAACCTCAGACTCCCCTTTGTTAGGAGTTACTAGACCATGTTAAATTAGTTATGATTATTTCCCAAAAATGTCATGAATGGTATGCGGTTAACTTTACCGACCCAATGAGACATCTAATAGGCAACTAAAGTATTTCTAAGATGTAGGAGGTAAGTACATTTTGCGTAGTGACCTCTTTTATGAGCCTAAAAATATTCAGACCTTGGGTCAATAATTACAAGTTTAGGTGTCTGTGAGAGAGATGTACAGATAAATTGCAATGGCAAAAAATGCAACTAAGACATTACATGGAATAATTTGAAACAAAAATATTACAAAGGAAACTAAAATGAAAATTTATAAGAGCATAATAGAGAATATTTTGTCATATGGAAGTGAAACTTGGTATTTGACGGAATTACAAAAGAATAAAATTAGAACAGTTGAATTTGATTATTTTAGAAGAAGCCTCCAAAAAACAAGACAGGATAAAATAAGAAATGAATTTCTTTGGAGAGAAATGAATGTCACCACATCTGTTAAGAGAATTGAAAATCAAACGCTTAAATGGTATGGCCATGTACAAAGAATGGAAAAATAAAGATGGCCAAAAAATATATACCAGTGGTTCCCCCTGGAAGAAATAGACGTGGAAATGTAAAACCTACGTCAGAACTATAATGGATGATAGGGATTTGGAACAGGGAGATTGGAATGATAGAGATAAATGGAAACTGAAGACGGCAAACCTACAAGTGGGGTGAAGCCAAAGAAGAAGAAGAATACAATCCTCGAGAGTCGGAACCTACGGCTTAAAGTCCCCGGCCGGGTTTGAACCCGTGAATTTCGGGACCAGAGACAACGATACCAGATACATAAGTTCACCTCGGCCTACACGATTACTCTTACAACAAACTATTTTTAATATTTACTTCCTTCTCAATTCGTTTTCCTCCGACAAAGTGGCCGGTGGAGGGATTCTATGCAATTAATGCCGATTACATGGAAAGGTCTGTGAACAACAAGGTTACCAGTCGACCACGTCTGACGTATCATCACATGGGAAATTAAAATGAAACGAAAGTAATGAGATGGGTGTGAAATAATGTAAAATTAAATGTATGGCGTGAAAAAAAAGAAGAAGAAGAAGAAGTGCCAAGACTCCGTTCCGAGGCCACGACGAAAGCCTAAAGTGACCGAAACGCGATATAGTGATCCCAGAGACGAAAGGCGAGTTTTTAGTCCCTAGCGCCATGGAGCCGCCTCAACAATTAGCATTAGTATGTCTAAAAATTTAATCAAATTACAATCCTTCTTCTTCTTCGCGGTTTAGGCTTATTTGCTAGCCTGTTCCGGCTCCAAATTTCTGCTCTTTCCATCTTTTCCTTGGTCTTCCCAAGCTTCTTCTTCCTCGTGGTGAATAGTTGTATGCTGCTTTTGGTATTCTATTCTCAGTCATCCTTGCCAAGTGTTCTTTCCAGTTTGTTCTGTATTTCTCTATTCTTGAGTTTAAATCTTCTTTTTTGAGTTGTTGTCTTATTTCTGTGTTATGTTTTTTGTCTGTTCTTTGATATCCTGCTATTGGTCTGAGGAATCTCATTTCAGCAGCTTGTATCCTGGCAGATTGTTGTGTTGTTACTGTCCATGTTTCGGATCCATAAGTAATAATAGGCACTGCCATTGTCTTGTATAATTTCATTATAGAGTCTTTCCTGGCTTTATTTTTGAAGTTCTTTTTAGTGTACCTGTTATATAATTAAACTTATTTAGTTTGTTATTTATATCTGTTTCCGCTGTGTATGATATTTCGCAACCTAGGAAGTTATATCTTGCTACTTGTTCTATCGGTTTATTTTCTAATATTATCTTTGTCCGAACTGGATGAGCGCCCTTGAAGGCCATTGTTTCTTATTTTTGTGAGGATATTTCCATGTTGTATTTGTTTGATATTTCATTTAGTTTATATAGCATTCTTTGTAGTTCGTCTTCTGTTTTTGCTATTAGAACCTGGTCATCTGCAAAGGCTACTGTTTTTATTACTATATTTCCTAAGTTAATTCCCCCAGTCGTCATTTGCTTTCATGATCTTATCATGTCGACGAAATAAATATTAAAAAGAGCGGTTGATAGTGGACAACCTTGTCTAACTCCTCCTGTTGTATGTATTGGTTCCCTTTGATTTATTTTTGTTTTTGTTTCCTCATACATTTTCTTAATTACTGCTATCAAGTGTAGTGGAATTCCTTTTTCACTTAATATGTTCCATAATTTTGGTCTAGACACTTTATCAAAGGCCTTCTTATAATCTATAAAGAGGAAGTGCGTCTCTAAGTTGAATTCTCTTCTCTTCTCTATTATTTGTTTTAAAGTTTAAAATTACAATCCATGCTTTTTATTGGAACTGTATCTATCACAATACATTACCCATGATTTTTATTGGAACCGTATCTATCACAATACATTACTAGTCATCTTTGGTGCATTTCAGGTCAGAAATATTTACAATATCAAATATTAGTGTAAGATGGTCAGATTTATTCTGGTCTTTATTCTTGTTCCTTAGGATACACTCGTGAATATTTATTATTACTTTTACATTGATTTCCTCTAAACCTCTTGATTCTGAAGGGAGAGGTTATAACTTATGATTGTATTTAGACTTTTTTTTTACTCCCATAATTAAAAATTAAGCTTTATCCATATACATATAATATATTCTTTTAATAACAATAAATATAGATATTGTACACGTATTTATTTCTAAAATTTGAAATTCAAGAAAATATAAATTCTAAGTTTACTTACTTATGGATGAAACAAACGATGTAATCACAACTTACCTGAAACAAAAGAAAAAACATCAATGAACTTTCAATCTTTACATAAATACTAGCATATTTAAAATAAACAGACTAATTTCTGATTGATTAATCATCAAAGTTCAACAGTTTCTAGGAAGTTTTAAGTAGTTATGCGCCAATTTTAACAGTTGAAGAGCTCGAATAACAGTGTTATCAACAATTGGTGTACGTATTCCTTCATACGTAATACAATCTAATAGCGAAGTTCAATAAAATGGTAAAATATGTCAAGTATTTGACCAGTTTGCCACCTACCTACTGAATAAATTTGAGAATATCATATAAATAACAGTATATTGTTGCATTTATTATCCATCCATCCATAGTAATTCTGCCCGAAGGCAGGTCTTTCACTGCAATCACAGCATTTTCACGCTATGCTTTACAGCTTTACTAGGGAATGATATGTGTGGTAGCTTCCCGTTGCTTTCCACACCGGTGAAGGATGATGATAATGATAAGGATGATGATTTTCGGAGACCGTTGGGCCCTAAGCTTCCTAACATTTGTCTTACAGGTGAGGAAAAAAACCCGAAAAAACCTCACCCAGGAGCCTGTCCCGACCGGGAATCGAACCCGGGCCCGCTGCATGACAAGGCAGCACGCTACCTCGAGACCACAGCGGTGGGTGCATTTATTATAAAATCTTAAAATCAGTTTGCAGGGACTGATTATTTTCGAGGGAGATTTTGAATTAATATTCTGTAAACACTGAAGAAATTGGGACCGATTTTCAGTCGGGTTGTACAGAGCTAAAACGCTGATGTGATTATCTTGAAATAAACGAATCAGTGGGAAATTGAAGTAAGAGTCCAGATTTTCATCTTATAACTGGGAAAATTAGTATTTTATATGGGCCTATGATTAGTTTAATGTTTTTGGGATAAGTCCGGATAAGACTTTTATTATAGAGGGTCTGCAACATGATCTTGTAACCGTAAACGTGCATGGTTCCACAGAAGGCAAGGATGAGAAAATCAAGGTTGAATTCTAAGAAGAATTAAAATAAGTATTGACAGGCTTTCAATAAATCAATACTTCTAACATTAAATTGTAAAGCACCGTTGAGGTTATGTAATAAAATATTAAAATAATAAAATTTGAAATGCAAAAGATGGAACATGATTCTGAAAGGCTTTCATAGTTTTAATTATTTGAAGCTTTTTTAAACAGAAATTATTTTATGTAATCGAGGAAGACGATATATCAGGTATTTACTTTAGTATTTTAACATTTCATTAGGCTTTCAATGTGTGTATATATATGTCAGAATTCCCTAGTAAAGCTGCAAAGCATTGCATGAAAATGCTATGATTGCAGTCAAAGACCTACCCTCGGGCAGAATTACTATGGATGGATGGATATATCTCAGAGAGTAAAAAAGAAATTGGAAGCAGCACATATGAGATTTTTGAGACCACTTCTTGGATTCACAAGGTCAGATCATCAAAGAAATATTGATATCAGAAAAAAATTGAGTGTCGAAAATATATTAAATGATATTACAAAATATCAACAAAATTGGAAACACCATGTTTTGAGAATGGAAAAGGGAACATTTCCGAAACTATCTCTACAATTTCAAAGCGAGATTTGGAAAGCCAAGACGTAGATGAATTCACCAAGATCACCTTGAGAAAACTACAGTTGACAGATCCTACTAAAATGTTCATGATACATATTTTATTTTTGTAATTCTGCCCGAATGCAGGTCCTTCATTGCAATCATAGCATTTTCATGCTATCCTTGCAGCTTTACTAGGAAATTGTAGGTGTGGTAGCTTCCTGTTGGTTTCCACACAGGTGAAGGATGATGATGATGGCCGGATGATTTTCGGTTATCGTTGGGCCCTAAGTCCTGACATTTATCTTCCAGGTGAGGAAAAACCAGGAAAAAAACTCACCCAGGAGCCTGTCACGACCGGGAATCGAATCCGGGCTCGCTGCGTGACAAGGCATCACGCTACCTCGATACTAAAACCTAGTATTGAATGCACTTATTTAGGAACAAAATTAGACCATTCAGGCGATAACACAGTGGAAATTAAAAATAGAATCGCACAAACAAAACGAGCAATAAAAGCTTTAAACTCTGTTTGGTGGAGCTAAAATATTACATAAAATAGAAAATTACAAATATACCAAACCATAATTCAGAGCATTTTAACATATGGTGCTGAAGTCTGGCAAATTCCTACCAGAGAAATGAAAAGAATTTTAAGTACAGAAATGGATGTTTTAAGAAGATCAGCTGGAAAATCTAGAATGGATAGAATACGAAATAAAGAAATAAGGGAAATTATGGGTGTACAAGAGGAGCCGGACACATAGGCATTATAGAAAAGAAAAGATTGCAGTGGTATGGTCATGTCAAAAGAATGCCAGAGCAAAGATTACCAAAAATTATTATGGAATGGATTCCAATGGAGAGGAGGAAGAGAGGAAGACCGAAGAAAACTTGGATAGAAGGGGTACAAGCAGCTATGAATATCAGATGAATGGAGGAAGATCAATGGATAGACAGAGAGGAATGGCGTTTGGTTTACGGAAGAAGGCGGCAGCTGCCATACCGGATGATGATATATATATAGTCCACCGCTGTGATCTCCAGGTAGCGTGATGCCTTGTCTGCAGCATCACCCTATTGATTAACTTAATACAAACTTCAAACTTAGGTGCTGTAAAAGTGTGCATTTCATGAGGATAATAAAATAAATTTTGTTAAGTGAATCGGAATGGAGGGAGATATTGAGATTGTGCTTAGAATCAATGGAGGAGAAAGTTTCGCATGCAATTGGCTTGGTGAAGTATGCAGTTCGGATTGGAGGAGACGTGGACCCGGGAATCGAGAGAGAAGTTAACCAAGTGAAACGAAACTTGGGTTCAAATAAACAGTCTTCTCATCGAGAGACGGCTCCAATTTATCCTAACAACCGAGAGTGAGGTGTTTCACAGATCCAAAATCATATCCTCCAGCCATTAAACTTCACGCACAAGAGAAACGCTAACTTACCATCAACTTTCCATTCTCAATAAAGAACAAGATTAGCGTAGTAAAAACCACAGCCACTTAGTATTTTTTACACTCAAAATATAACTTCATACTTCACAATCTACAATTTTTTCCCTATCGCAAGACTTCTTAATTATCTTGTCACTCTTACAGACTATGTTCTAATTGAACCATAAACATCCTGGGCTAAACTTTACAACCTGTGACGCGACTTTTTTTAATTCCTTCATAAACTACTGTTAAATTGTATTCTTAGGGTTTTATTTTTTTTTAATATTTCCCACCAATTACAGTATCCCAATCCTTTCAAAAAACGTTAAGCCGAAAATGTATAAAACTGTTATTCTACCAGTTATATTATATGGCTGCGAAACATGGACTCTTACTTTAAGGGAGAAAAGGAGATTACGAGTATTCGAGAATAAGGTACTTAGGAAATTTTTTTGGACCAAAGAGAGATGAACAGACAGGTGAATGGAGAAGACTACATAACAATGAACTACATGGTCTTTATAGAAAGCCAGATATAATAAGAACAGTTAAGTCTCGTAGACTGCGATGGGAGGACATGTTGCACATATGGGGAATGAAAGATGTGCATGGAAGCTTCTTGTAGGAAAGTCAGAGGGAAAACGCCCAGTTGGTAGACCAATAATGAGGTGGGAGAATAACATTAACTATGATTTGACGGAAATTGATTATACAGGAAATGATTGGAAAGCATTAGCTCAGGATAGGGATGTATGGAGAGCTTATGTCCGCGCGGCCATTAACATACGGGTTCGATAGTGCCAGTGAGTAAGTAAGTATTATTGTTATTATTATTTATTATGTAATTATTTATTTTTTTTATTTAGCCTGGTGGAGTTAAGGCCATGTGGCCTTCTCTTCCACTCACCAGGACAAACATATATTACATCACAATATAACAATCATAACTAACTCTAATATTAAATATTAAATACTATTAGAAAATTTGATCAATAAGATAATATCTATTATGATCTATTACAACCAGTTAATTATAGTTAAGATTAAGACTAAAACTAATAATAACTTGCATTCAAGCAAGATAAATTAAGTTGTTGGTGAACTGTCCCTGCCTAATGTATATAAAAAACAAAGAAAAGTAATGAG
This sequence comes from Diploptera punctata, assembly GCA_030220185.1. NCBI lineage: Eukaryota > Metazoa > Arthropoda > Insecta > Blattodea > Blaberidae > Diploptera > Diploptera punctata. The sequence continues at coordinate 3,404,872 of JASPKZ010010655.1, read as the reverse complement.
ATACAGAAAACTAATTTTACGGTTATACAATATTTAAACAAATGAAAATATTTGTTAATTTTAATATTATTTTCAAAAATAATATATATTAATTGTTAAAAGAATACTATCTGTGACGTGTATACGTTAGTTTGTTATTAAATAATTATTTAGGTTGTCTTTCAAGGATGTTATAGTTTGACAGTCTCTGACATAGGGCGGAAGGGAATTCCATGCTTTGGCAAGTGAGACTGTAAAAAATAATGAATAATACACAGTGTGATGAGGAGGGATATAAAGGACAATGTACTGGTGGTATCGAGTGTCATGCAATAACAAAGATGTATTCCAATGCAGCCAACATAGAGTATGTGCTAATTGACTGTACACATATACTTCAGAATTTCAGAACTTACCATCTATTGTTGGAAGTTGCATTCTTTCACAGGTTAGAATGCTTAAATTGCGTTAGGTTAGCTTTCACGTTGGTCTTTCACAGGTTAGAGTACTTAAATTGCGTTAGGTTAGCTTCTAGGTTTGTTAAATATCGTGTATATATTGGTTGCATCCGTGATTCCATAGTGTAAATAGCTTCGTGTTTGTTGGCGCACGCGCATGGTGTATGTTTGGAACTTTTTTAGAAAATGTTTGCGTCACATGTTGTAATGAGGAATTTCTGCATCTTGGGACAAATTTAACTACCAATACGTTTCGTCCTGTCATTGTCTAGATATAGGCACTTTTTTTCTTAATTTACCTTGATTTAATTTCTCCCTTTGTAGGTATATTTACATTAAACACGTCACCCGGACAGAGAGACTTCCGATAATTGAAACTCATTGCTTATTCTATTAACAAAGTTGTTAATTACATTTTTGGGCCTATCCTTGAAACGCCATTACTTTAGTTTTTGGTCGATGTGACTAATTTTCTATTCTTACCAATATTGTTGTTACTGGAAGTAAGTCAACGTTCCCACATCTAACCTGTTGCTATGCAAACAAAAGAAATCACATTGCTGATATGGACTCAAAAAGCACACGTTCGGTAAGTAAAATAAAACATTTCTTGAATGTTTTGTACACTAACTCGTACCTTTCTTTAGACTTTTCCTGAATTAATGCAGAACATCCCACTCTCCAGGCTTCTTCAATTTCTCTATCATCTGCCATTAATCCTTCCATAATAAAATTATCAAACAGATTCTAATCACGGTACTACATATAAAAATGTCTCCACAGCCAACAATCCTTGCATATAATAAAACAAATGAAAATCTACATAGCAACGATCACCAAATGTTTCTTTCTCATAGAAGTCATTTACATCCAACCAATTCATTTATTACTATATTTAATAAAAATTCGTCACATCGACCAAAAAAATAATGCAATACACATGAGGTAAGCACGTAACAGATCTCGAGTTTTTTTCGAACTTTTTCTCGATCAGTAACAAGTGCTTACCTCACTTGTATCGCAATATACTATTTCGTGCTTGCTATTTACGGGTTGTATTCAGCAGCATTTTTTTTAAATACATAATATATAAGTTCGTATATGAATATATTATTATTATTATTATTATTATTATTATTATTATTATTATTATTATTATTGCAAGGATTAAATCTTTCTGGTTCGTCCCGGCTCCAAGTATCATAACTGCTGTGTCCATCTATTTCGTGGGCGTCCCGATCTCTTTTTCACCTCTTGGTTGATAGTTCATACTTTTCCTAGGCAATTTGTTGGTATCCAATTTGCAGACATGTCCATACAATTTTCTCCTACACTCTTCTATTTTATCTGTCAAACTCCATATCAGTAGTTCTTTACGGATATCTTCACTCCGTTTTTATACATTAAAGTATATCCTGCCACAAATAGCAAATATTTCATTTCTGCAGTTTCTATCCTTCTAATTGACTGTTTATTCAGAGTCCATATTTCCGAGCCATGCAATATTGCAGGCACACCCAATACTTTACAAAATTTTAAATGTGTTTTTATTCTTACATTCCTTCCCAGGGTTCTTTTAAGTGACATAAATATTGAAATATTTGTAATTTATTATTTATGTCTTTTTCTCTATTACAGCCTAAAGATATACCTAGATAATTGAAATATTTTAGTTGTTATAGAGTTTTGTCATTTAGCACTATTTTTGTTCTTTCAATTTATTTGCCACACTGTGCCCCATTACTTTAGTTTTTGTTGAAGAAATTTCCAGGTTGTAATTGTTTAATTTAAAAATTGCCCTTTGTAAGTCATTCTCTGAAGAAGCCATTATATGTGTGTGTCAACACAGATTTTATTATTAGAAATTAATGTTACTTGCCATTTTCTGGACTTCGTCAAATATATAAATGAAATAGGGTGGGTGAAAGAGGGCACCTTAGTCATAATTCCTGATTTATTAAGATTTCGTGTTTCGATTTTATATTTCCACTATTCATTTTTATATATACATATAGGCCTATTAATATATATATATATATATATATTTTTTACTTTTGGAACAGGAATATATACAAAAGACGAAAAGACCTGTGTGTAATGCTGTTAGAATTCAAAAACAAATTTAAAAAGTCAATAAATTCCACTGTTATACTCCGGAACAGGACAATTTTCTCATTTAACCTACATACACAGAGTGATGCAGTTGTAATAAAATTGTTTGTTTTCATAAAGTGAGCGATTGGTGAAACTTAAACAAAGTCAAACTGTAAATTTAATGGAACATAATGCATTATGCTTTGGTTTATTAAATTCTATAATGTTTAATGTAACAACATACAATTATACAATATCAATATAATAACGAAGTAATATATAATACCAATGTACAATACAGTCATCTTATTGTGTCCTCCTTTCAAAAGGTCGATTCCAAATATACCTCCAACTATCTCTATCTTCCCATGCTTTGTTTCTTTTTAGTTCTTCCTAGTCGTATCCTCTCTCTTGTAGACGTTTCTTCGCTTGGTTATAACCCTAGCAATAGTTCCTGAACAATGAAATTTGTAATGGGAGCTTAGATGCGAGTCCTGTACTAACCAGATGTAGGTCTCAGCTAATAGGAAGTATGGCCACACGTCATTGTTAAATCCCTCGCCAGCGAATATCAAATACAGTCACTGCTAAACATTTTTAAAATCTCACAACAAAGATTAATTAATATAGGTAATCTTTATCGTAGACTGCGATGGGCAGGACATGTGGCACGAATGGGAAATGAAAGACGTGCATGGAAGCTTTTTGTAGGAAAACCAGAGGGAAAACACCCAGTTGGTAGACCAAGAATGAGGTGGGAGAATAACATTAACTATGATTTGAGGGAAGTAGATTATACAGGAGATGATTGGAAAACATTGGCTCAGGATAGGGATATATGGAGAGCTTATGTCCGCGCGACCATGAACCTATGGGTTCGATAGTGTCAGTGAGTTAGTTAGTTAGGAGGCATCGTGTAAATAAAAAAATCACAACTGTTAAGTAATTAACTAAATACACATTCACATTGCATTATAATTTTAAGACTTCAGGCAGCAAGTGTACAAAATATTATAATTAAAATCTACGGTTTTAAATCTAAAATCAACACATCCGCGTCTCACTATAATTATCTATGGACTGTACATAGGAACTGTTTTGTTTGTTCACGTGGCAGACAGGGAATTCACAGATCAGCAGGCTGGATAGGCTCTCCCATTGGATTTACGGTCAAGGACATTGTTCAAAATCCCTTGCGCGACCTATAATCCACCTTCTCGCTTTCTACCTCATGGTCGTTTTCTTTGTATCTTGAGATTTAATATGGCAGTGCTTATTATTACTTATGGATCCGAAACATGGACAGTGACAACACAACAATCTGCCAGAATACAAGCTGCTGAAATGAGATTCCTCAGACAAATCAAAGAACAGACAAAAAAACATAACACAGAAATAAGACAGCAACTAAAAGTAGAGGAATTAAACACAACAATAGAGAAATACAGAACAAACTAGAAAGAACACTCGGCAAGGATGACTGAGAATAGAATACCAAAAGCAGCGTACAACTAATCACCACGAGGAAGAAGAAGTTTGGGAAGACCAAGGAAAAAATGGAAAGAGCAGCAATTTGGAGCCGGAGGAGGCTAGTAAATAAGCCTAAACCGTGAAGAAGAAGAAGAAGAAGAAGAGATTTAACCGTCTTTGTGGTAGTATTTCCTTTTCCATTCTTTTTAAATGTCCAAACCATTTTAGTTTACTTTTTCATGTCTGTTAATTTTTCTACACTTAATGTCTCCCTGATTTTGCCATTCCTTATTCTATCTCTCCTTGTATTATGTACCATTCCATGCAAGAATTTCATATCTGTAGCTTGGATTCTGCACAAGTCCTTTGTATATGTCCAAGTCTCAGCTGAATATGTTAGAACTGGTTTGAAATTGCCATTTTCCTCTTGGTGGGTAATAATTACGAATATAAAACTTACAAATCACGAAACGTTTTATATAATCCGGGCCTCGTCGACAAATATTATGTTCTCTTTGCGACAAGTTTGAATTTAAAGTTAGTATACTAGATATTTTAAAGGAACTCCACATGCAAACTTTAGAAGAAAATATATCCACCTACAGAGACAGATGGCTGCAACATGTATCCCGAATGTCACCAACCCGGATCCATAATGCAGTTCTTCGATATCGCCCACGAGGACGAGAAAGACCTGAACGTCCATAAAAACGATTTTTAGAACCTGTCTAGTTGATACCGAAACAGGTCAACATTGACATATATTATTTTAAAAAATGCTTGTCTCAACTTTGATTATGCCCATTTTGATCATTGTGACTTATTCTTAACTGACATGAGTATCATATTCCGACAAAGACTGCAATGAGTTCATAATGCTTGTGCACTTTATACGTATATGCAACACCTGTAAATCAGACAACATAACTCCAGTATTTGAAATGTTTTCTTGGCTCCGATTGGAAGACAGGCGAAAGCATTGCCTCTACTTTTTATACAACACTTTGTCCACCTCGTCACCCCTTTATATTTCTACCATAATATAAACGCACGATCGAGTGAAATTTTAACTCTAGCTGTTCCTCTACTTCGAACATCTCATTATTCCTCATCCTTCCTTGTTTCAGACACTCGACTCTGGAGTTCCTTTCCTCCGTATATGAAGGACTGTCCGACTCAAAAAGAGTTAAAAAAATCACTACATATTTCCGTAGACAATATAATATATAACCGTGTTCTATGTATACTTTTATTATTCCTTTTATATTTCAAACATTATTTACCAATCCAATTACTTAATCAAATTATAGGTTATTATTATTATTATTATTACTATTATTTCTTGTCCTTGTTACCTCTATATTGTGTAGGCTATACCTATTATGTAATCATTACTCAAGATATGGATAATTCATAATTGTTATTACATGTATAATTTACCCTGGTGAAGTGGAAGACAAAAATATACGGTCTTAACTCCATCAGGTAAAATAAATAAATAAACTGACATATATTATCAGCGGGAAATATCGTTTATTTGGCAATATGAAATAAATTCACAAAACTGTATTCTTTGTCACTTTCTTTTTTTCCTATTTTTTCTGTAATTATACGGCGATTTGTATTTATATACATATTTTTTAATGTTTACACATCTTTCTGTGCTTACAATTTTATTTTTCTTCTCCACTCGTCTCTATCCATCCACTCCATGTCTTCCAGTCCTCTTGTTCGCATTCCGGTTCTTATTTCTTGCATCGAAGAGTTTCGAGGCCTTCCTTTCCTTCTGCTTCCAGGTGAACACTATTCCAATGTTCTTCTGGGTAACCTTTTTTCTTGCAATCGTCGTACATGCCCATACCAATTTAATTGCTTATCTAATATATAAAATGACTGTTTGTTTGTACTTATGCGCGGCCATACCGTTGATCCGATTGCGATTTTTTTTGCAAATTGTTCAGGAGATTCCCGGGAAGAACATAGGCTATAAGAGAGTTGTGATATTCAACCCCTTCGCCCCTAAAAATTACCCTTTGCAGTGAAAAACGTAAAATAAAGTCCCTATTTTGATGCTTAAATGGCTTACGCTGCCTATACCATAACAAATACACCAAATTAATGTACACAGAATTGAGTATCTCAAAAACTCTATAAAAAAAGTCCGCAAAAGCATATGTTTATCTTTTACGGATAATTCACAATAACCATTTTTGCGTTTCATTGATGACGACAAGATCGGGATAAGCTGATTCCCGGGCAATCAGAGCAGCTGAAGGCTGGTGGTAAAAACACATTAACATTTATTTAGGAGTAGCAGCGCACGCCGGTTATTAGCTAGTATCTTATATAAGCTACGGCGATAAGAATTGAAATAACCAAATGACAAATAAATAAAATAGCCTATATCAAAAAGGTAAATTAACAAAACTGTAATGATGGAAATGTATTGTTTTACTAATAAATAATGTACTAAAAGTATGACAAGAGTTCAAAACTAAAGTTTGTTCATTTTCATGGATTGCAAAAATCTATACCTGGTGTACTTTACATTACCAGCCACGCACAATTCACGTCTCGATATTTTGCAGCATTTTTTCAAGCCTACGCACTCACTTAAAGTTCAATATATCACTTAAGCTGTGAACAAAGTTTCCTCTAAGTGATTTATGTGTTCCATGTAAACATACCAGGTATCTGATATGCAGCACTATATTTCATTACCGCAAATATCCTCCCATTACCAACTTCCCTTTTACTTATTTTTAAAACTACATCACAAAACAACTTTTACATTTAGTAAACTGCTTTAATTTATTTCTAATGTAATTTACATTCAATGTCACAACTTAATACAACGCAATTTACTAGAAAGTATTTTTTTAATGGTTCCGAATATAATTTTTATCATACCGATATAGTTTTCCATCTTTTGAAATACTTAAAATTGTTCTCTATGTTCATTAACAGCACCATTTGACCGACTAGATTTTTGTACATCATCAACTCCGGAACCGTTGAGTCTCAACTGCCGCAAAACTTTACACTTTTCTCCATTCCTATGTTTTCCAATCATTCTCTGTATAATCTACTTCCCTCAAATCACAGTTAATGTTATTCTCCCACCTCATTCTTGGTCTACCAACTGGGTGTTTTTCTCTGGTTTTCCTACAATAAGCTTCCATGTACGTCTTTTGTTTCCCCATTCGTGCCACATGTACTGCCCATCGCAGTCTACAAGACTTAACAGTTCTTATTACATCTGGCTTCTTATAAAGATCATACAGTTCACTGTTATGTAGTCTTCTCCATTCATCTCTCTATGGTCTAAAAATTTTCCTAATAATTTTGCTTTCAAATACTCGTAAACTCCTTTCTTTCCTGAAAGTAACAGCCCATGTTTCACATCCATATAATATAACTGGTAGAATAATTTAATATATTCGAGTACAAATGAATGTTTGTTTGTTTGTTCGTACTTTATGCGCGGCCATACCGTTGATCCGATTTTGTTGGGGTTCTTTGCAAAATGTTCAGGAGATTCCCGGGATGAACGTAGGCTATAAGAGAGTTGGGATACTCAGCTCCTACACCCTTTGTAGTGAAAATGGTGAAAAAGCCCCATGTTTTACCCTTACATAGCTTACGCTGTCTAAACCATAAGAAATACACAAAAATTAATGTACACAGAATTTAATATCTCAAAAAAAACTCTACAAAAGTCCGCGACAGCATATGTTTATCTTTTGCAGATAACATCCAATAACCATTTTGTGTCTTTCATCGATGCCAAGAAGATCGGGATAAGTAGATTCCCGGGCAAGCATAGCAGCGCACGGCAGGTATTCTTTTATGGATAGCTCAAAAATAACGAATTTTGCCTTTAGCTAATTTATGCCAAGTACATCGGGATGCATAGATTCCCGGGCAACGCCGGGTAATCAGCACGGGGTATCTAAAAATAATAACAATATAAATTTATAGTTATATTTTCCTTTTACTTATTCAACTAAATGCAAAAATACATTATCAATTATTTAGGTGCAGCAGCGCACACCAGGTATTACCTAGTTATTTTAAATATTTTCAGTTTAACGTTTTTTGAAAGAGGTTTTGACGACAAAAGTTCCTGTAATGCATAATAGCACGCATTTCCAGAATTGAGTCCACGTTTAATTTCTTTGTGCAGCTCATTCCTATTTGTTATCATTGTTCCTAGGTATTTGAATTCAGCCATTTCTTCAAAATTTCCCTCATATTTCTATGTGTGACCATGTATTTAGTTTTATTGATATTTACTTCCAGTCCCAATTTCTTAGTGTTACTATTATATACCAATTTTTTGCACACTCTGTACAGGTTATAGCAATATTTCATCCACAGTTAATAAGATTTCATGTCCCAAGTTACACATTCAAAAACTCAAAATGATGAAATTTGTTACTTTATATCTCGATAAACACTTCAAGTCCGTTTCGAAGGAAATGCGAGAACCTCAGCATCTTAATCCCATGGGCAGAATTTTCTTTTTCCCTCGCACGAGGATGAAGATCTGCAGGTCAGGTCAAGATAGGTCATGTAAGGTCACTAGTAAAGTGGATGACCACCTCAATCACTTGTCTACTTAGCCACGTCAACTCAAAAGCAAATTTCCCCTTTCCACTGATATTGATCGGAAGCGATTCCCATGAAAGTGGTGTAATATTTGGCAGGTTCGCTTTGATCAGTTCTGAATCACGTGGGAATTACTTTGTCACTCGAGATGTCCGAGGCAGCTTTCCATTGCAACTGGTCTGATGGCCAGTCGTCTCAAGAGACTTCCTACACTTTTAGCTGTAAATTGTTCACTTGAATTTACATACGAAACGACAGCATTTCTAACTCAACTTGAAGAGGTCTGCTTTAATGCTTCAGCTCTGCTTGCATTCACGAACACCACGTTCAAATGTGGTAAATTTCAAGATTAGTTAATCCAAATGGGAGGTTAGTGGTTCAGAAATGGCTTTAAAACGGAGAATCAAACCAAAAGCTTATCTTGTCATTAACATTAACCCTTACAATGCAAATAAATGTATCCTATAAAATACATTAAACTAACTAACTCATTGGCACTATCGAACCCCTAGGTTCATGGCCGCGCGGACATAAGCTCTACATACATCCCTATCATCAGCTATTGCTTTCCAATCATTCTCTGTATAATCTACTTCCCTCAAATCATAGTTAATGTTATTCTCCCACCTCATTCATGGTCTACCAACTGGGCGTTTTCCCTCTGGTTTTCCTACAAGAAGCTTCCATGCACTTCTTTCATTCCCCATTCATGCCACATGTCCTGCCCATCGCAGTCTACGAGACTTAACTGTTCTAATTATATCTGGCTTCCTATAAAGACCATTTAGTTCACAATTAATGCAGTCTTCTCCATTCACCTGTCTGTTCATCTCTCTTTCGTCCAAATTTTTTCCAAAGAACTTTATTCTCAAATACTCGTAATTTTCTTTCCTCCCTTAAAGTAAGAGTCCATGTTTCGCTTCCATATAATATAACTGGTAGAATAATAGTTTTATATATTTTCAGTTTAATGTTTTTTTGAAAGGAGTTGGGACGTCAAGAGTCTCTGTAATGCATAATAGCACGCATTTCCAGAATTGAGCCTATGTTTAATTTCTTTGTGCATCTCATTCCTATTTGTGATTATTGTATCCTAGGTATGCTATTTGAATTCAGCCACTTCCTCAAAATTTCCCTCATTTGTCATTAACTGTCAATTTCCATTATATAATGTATTTCTACGTGTGACCATGTATTTAATTAATTTAATGTTTTCAATAATACAATAGAAAAAAAGAGTATAAATTATTTAAATGATTACGCAAAATACAGCAATAACTTATATTGTCTATTTTATGAGATGTGTAAGCCTGCGGCATGTAGTGCGCCGGGGAGCGGAACGGGCCAACAGGCCCATACCTTGAAGATGATGATGATGATGATGATGATGATGATGTACAAGGCCTTCATCATCATCATCCTCATCATCATCATCTTCTTCTTCTTCTCTTCTTCTTTCATGTATTAGGTCTCTGTCTATTCCTATCTCACATTTGATCGACCCAGCGTTTTTTCATCTTCCTACCGATCTTCGTCCTTCAGGATTATATATATATCAATGCCATCTTTGGTATCCTATCCTCTGTTATTCTCTGCAGATCCTCTATCCAGTAGTTACTGTGTTCTTCTATTTGATGAAGGAGCGGTTGAACTTGTATCTCCTTTCTAATATTCTGATTTCTAACAAGTTGTTCTCTTGTACAACCTTTCATACCTCGGCGATATTCAAATTATCCAGATGCTTACTCAGCATGAAATATAGTTTCATCTATCGGATCAATAATTTATTTTATTGGAGTAGTAATATTTATCTTTATCATGGCCTTCTTGGTGGAGATTTTCTTAATATTATATTACATAGAATCAATTCAAAAACATTAGTTTAAAAAAAAATTAACCATGTTGACTTTATTTAATATACTGTTTGCTGAATGGGTTCTACTTAATATAATATAAGGTTATATTACATTATGGATGATTTTGTTTTCACAATGGTTCAACCATTTAAATAACACAAGAAATTAGTGTTTTGACAATTTGAGATTTATAACACTCATAATTATTTGCGCTATTAACAAAATAAATAAATAAAATAAATAAACTCAAAAAAAATTTAAGTTAATAAAATGTTGCCACAAAAATTTGCTGGTTTTGAAGAAGAATGAAAATGAAAGTGGGACACAGTAACTGCTGGCACAAAAACCAGAGAAAACACCTAGTTAGTAGGCAAAAAATGAGGTGGGAAAATAACACTACTTGTGATTTAAGACCAGTTGATTACTTGAAAATATTAGCTTAGATTAGGGATATATGGAAAGCTTATGTTTGTGTGACCGTGAACCTCCAGATCGACTGTGCCAATGATATATTTTTAATGTTAAAAGAAACAGTGTACTCTCTAAGGACAGTACGGATTAGCCCTACGGAACCCTTTCAACATAGATCGCCATTTTCACTACCCATGGGGACAACTGTATTCCCTAGAACGAAACGAATCGCCTACCATTAATTCGTTTTTGCCGGTCCAGTGCCACCCCTCTAATGTTTAACCTCGGATACAAAACAGAGAGTACAGGGGAAGAAATTAAAGAGTGTAAGTAGTAATAACGGAAACACTGAACCAGATTTATGCACGTTGGGAGAGAGGTCCATAAGAAGAGTCCTACAATGGCATAGAGTGGATCTTCATGTATGTTTCTCGTCCAGTGAACCACAGGGGAATATCTAACTAATCTTAACCGATTAGCTCATTGGAAGGGAATATAACTCTTAAAACAGTGGCATCTCTTTATGCAATTGCAGCTATTTCAACGAAGATCAATATTATTATTATTATTATTATTATTATTATTATTATTATTATTATTATTATTATTATTTTATTTTTATTTTATTATCAGTATTATTATTGTCATATGAGAAAAAATGAATATTAGATATTCAATAGTAGATTATATAAGATATAAGCAATTAAATTGGTATTGTCATGAATGCAAGAAGAAAGTTACCCACGAAAACATTGGTCCACCTGGAATAAGAAGGAAAGGAAGACCTCGAAAGTCGTGGATGCAAAAAATAAGAACGGGAATGAGAACAAGAGGACTGGAGGACATGGAGTGGATGGATAGAGACGAATGGAGAAGACAAATAACAGCTTAGGCACAGAAAGATGTGTAAACATTTAAAATCGGTATATAAAGAAATTATTATTATTATTATCATTGTTATTAATATTATGATTAGGGGGCGATTTCGTATCACATGTCATTTATTTTTTTAAACTTTCATTTTGAGTTTAGTGTAAGTACATAACATGTATATAGGCCTTCTGATTAAAATTCAGTGATTTCGTCTTAAAAGTAATATTTCTCAATTTTTTTAGATTTTTAAGTCATATTTGTACAAATTTTTGTAATAAAGTCATATTTTAGTTTTTATAGGAAGCCAGATATAATAAGAGCAGTTAAGTTTCGTAGACTGCGTTGGGCAGGACATGTTGCGCGTATGGGGAATAAAAGACTTGCATGGAAGCTTCTTGTAGGAAAGCCAGAGGGAAAACGCCCAGTTGGTAGACCAAGAATGAGGTGGGAAAATAACATTAACTATGATTTGAGGGAAGTATATTATACAGGGAATGATTGGAAAGCATTAGCTCAGGAGAGGGATGTATGGAGAGCTTATGTCCGCGCGGCCATGAATCTACGGGTTCGATAGTGCCAGTGAGTAAGTGAGTAAGTATTATTATTATTATTAGGACATGAAAGCTTCTTGTAAGAAAACCAAAGGATAAACGTCCAGTCGGTAGACCAAGCATGAGGTGGGAGAATAACATTATAACTAATTTGAGATAAGTAGATTATACAGGGGTGTTTGGAAAGCATTAGCTCAGATAGGGATGTGTCCGCGCAGCTATGAACCTGTGGATTCAATAGTGCCAGAGAATTAGTTATAAATTATTGTTTATATTTATTTATTTATTAAATTTCCAAGATTTGGAGCCCTATTTTATAAATGTATGTTAGAGCTGTAGTTACATAAAAAACAAAATTTAAGTTACACATAATTACAAAATATAGGCCTAATTGAAACAAAAATGACAAATGAACGAAACAAAAACAAATTAAATTCAAACTTATAAAATAGTAGTAAAAGGCGATTATAATGTGGTCAAAACAGTATTTTAAATGATGTGTAACATTTTGGTTTTAAAATACCAGTTATTCAATGTCGGCATACATGATTACATTCAGTTAAATGAATATCTAGAATGTATCGCTTATATCCATGAGATAAGACAGTCTAAAATAGGATGTCAACCGTTTGTTCATCAATACCACAGGAGTAGCTATATCCATTTTGAGTTGCAATATGAAATCTTTATATATACGATTCAAACTTTCCATGTTTATACTTTATTGCTGTTGTTATTATTATCATTATCACTCCAGGGATTAGGCAATTGCCCGTTCCGACTTCATAATGCATCAGCCCAACGTCTTCTAGGTCTTCCAACATCACGTCTTCCTATTGCTTGATAATTTCTTGCTAACAATGGATATCTCTACTTATCATTCCATCCATATGATCAATCCATTTCTGTCTGTAATTCGTGACCTTATCCAATAAAGGCTGTACTTTCAATTCTTCTCTTATATCCTCATTTCTTATTCTACCAAGTCTTGTACATCCTTTTACTTGTCTTAGAAACCTCATCTCCGCCGCTTGTATTCTATCCTTCTGTTTTTTCATTGGAGCCCAAAGTTTCACATCCATACAATATTGTGGGAACCGCCATAACATTATACATTTTTATCTTGGTTTCTTTTCTAATTTTATTTTTGAATGTTCTCTGTATTGTTCCACACACCGTCTGAAATTTATTTATTTTGGAGCCAATATCTCTTTCCACATTGCAGCCAACATCAGAGCCCAAATATTTGAAACTAGACACCTGTTCTATACTTTGATTTTCTAAAATAATTTTGGATCTCACGGGATCTCTTCCTCTAAAATCCATGGTCTTCGTTTTCCTTACAGAAATCTTTAGACCATATAATTTACATATTTCATTTAATGCATGCATAGATTATTATTATTATTATTATTATTATTATTATTATTATTATTATTATTATTATTATTATTATTATTATATCTGAAGTTATGAAATGAATATAAACTTCACCCCCCCCCGCGCTTAGAATCTTCAAATAGTTTAATACGTCATTTAGCTTAGCTGAACAAATTTCATTTTTGGCAACAACAGCTGAGAACGAACTCGAAATAGTTTTCTGACAGAATTGAAGTTGCAGCATACTTCGTGAAGCACCAGCATGTCTTGCTGTAATAAGATCTCACGGTGCAGATGCAATACAAGTGAACTAAGAACGAGTTAATTTTACGAACTTATCCTCCGGGCACAACAAATAAAAGATCATTATCTTTGCTCTCTAAAAAAGTGCAATTCCCATTATCTTTCCACAGACTTTTATGTCTTCTTTGCTATTAAAAACAAAGTATTTTCTTATAAGGTAATTACTTATGTTATAACAGAAGCTCATATTCTGATAATGGCGTAAGTTAGCTATCTTAATCTTAACGATTATTATTATCTAACTTACTGGCTCTATCGAATCCGTAGGTTCTTCATAATAATAATAATAACAATAATAATAATAATAATAATAATAATAATTATAATAATATATTATATGGATGCGAAACATGGACTCTTATTTTAAGGGAGGAAAGGAGATTACGACTATTTGAGAATAAAGTTCTTAGAAAAATGTTTGGACCAAAGAGAGATGAACACACAGGTTAATGGAGAAGACTACATAACAATGAACTAAATGGTCTTTATAGGAAGCCAGATATAATGAGAACAGTTAAGTCTCGTAGACTGCGATGGGCAGGACATGTGGCACGAATGGGGAATGAAAGACGTGCATGGAAGCTTCTTGTAGGAAAACCAGAGGCAAACTGCCCAGTTGGTAGACCAAGAATGAGATGGGAGAATAATGTTAATTATGATTTGAGGGAAGTAGATTTTACAGGGGATGACTGGAATACATTGGCTCAGGATAGGGATGTATGCGGCCATGAACTTACGAGTTTGATAGTGCCAGTGAGTTAGTTAATAATAATGACGATGATAATAATAATAATAATAATAATAATAATAGTAGTAGTAATAATAATTCCATTGACTTCTCACGTTAGGCTATAGGTACTTTTAGGTGCCACACGCAACCCGGGCCTAATCAGGGACAGGGATTTTAACTATGGATCACATACATACTTTTTTTTATCACACAAGGACATGGAAGGCCTCCCCGAATGAGGGATCAGCTCAATATCAAGGCCTGCTCCGAGACAACACAATATTAAGACGAAACACACTATTCATAATAAACATGGCAAATATAAACATGATCATGAATATTATGATGGTAAGATGATGTTCCGAGACCGTTTGGGCCATAATGTTTCCTAAAATTTGTCTTGAAGGTTAGGAAAACCCCGAAAAAATCACCCAAGAATCTTCTCCAGAACGGGATTGAAGCCGGGCTGGGTGCATACGAGGCAGATATGCTGTCCCGAGATCACAGTTACAATGTCAGAATTACAAATTCAAGCCAATAGGATCTCCCCTATCATTGTCGTCATTCCATGTGTAAGCGGCAGCGTTGTGTCCTCCTCTAGATTCGAGTCATAGCAGTCAGAAGTTAAAAGATCCGTTAACTCCACCGTTAATATCCACTCATTTACATTACAGCGAAACATTACTTTATTCAATCGAAAACACTACTCGCTGAACTCACTATACTCTTTGAGTAGTTTTTACTTGTACCCAGAGAGCGGTGAGCATCAATATAGCCTATGCCCACTAGGGTTATAACTTTTTGGAACTTCGTGAAATAAAATATTTCTGTTCAATGGATGGATGAACTTTTACTTAAAACCATTGAAAAAGGCCTTCATTTCACTGAGCTTCAAGAAAAAGTCACACCCAAATATATTGATATAGGCCTATCAATATTTAATATATCCACCGCTATGGTCTCGGGGTAGCATGTTGCCTTGTCACGCAGCGGGCCCGGGTTCGATCCCCGGTCGGGATAGTTTTTCTGGGCGAGGTTTTTATCGGGGTTTTTCCTCACCTGTAAGACAAATGTCAGGGAAACTTTAAGGCCCAAACGGTCCGCGAAATCATATGGCCATCGCAATCATCATCATTCATATTCATCTTAGATTAAGCTTAGGATTAGGAACTCTCCTGGCGCACCACTATCATCATCACCCATCATATCATCGGGGCAACGTAACCCCGCCTTCCAGGCGCCCCAACCTCAGAAGTGTGTTACAAGTACGCCATGCCAGGAGAGAAACCAGGAATGTCGAAAGACAACCTGGGGCATTTGAAAATATATATATATGCCCATTAGGGTTATAACTTTTTGGACCTACATGAAATAAAATATTTCTGTGCAATGAATTGGTGAACTTTTGCCATTGAAAAAAAGGCCTTCATTTCACTGAGCTTCAAGAAAAGTCACCCCCAAATATATTTGAAAATAATCTTATATACTCAATCTAGGATTTAACGAGAGATCAGGGCTTGCTTGGTTCAGATTAGGGGCATGAAATTTTTTTAAAAATTAGCGACAATCACGTTATGAGAATATGTCCAATGTGCGGGAGCTTTGAGGACGAGATACATATATTACGAAAATGTAACTATTTGGAATATTGGAGGAGTCAGTTATTACCGGAAAGATTTCTAAATTCAAATCGTGAAAGATTGGCATGCTACGAGTTATTGGTAAGCCCAGAAAATTGGATAAACTTGGGTAAATAAGAACAACACTCATTCATGAATAAATAAATATGTTAACAAATTGCAATACCATTAATTCTTAATAATTCTAATTAACTAAGTTAATGTATTATGTAATTGTATTGTCATCTAATTGTAATATTATTGTGTTTTCTTTTTTTTGTTTTAAGTATATTATTACCAAACATCAACTTATTGTAACGGACTGTCAACAGCACGTACGGCTTACTGCCCGTGCGACCCATATTTGTAAATAACATTATATGCATCTTAATTTTAGTCTAATAAAGTCCTTATGTATGTATCAATATTTAATATTAATTTGGGGGTGACCTTTTCTTGAAGCTCAGTAAAATTAAGATCTTTTTCAATGGTTTTAAGTAAACGTTCGCCCATTCATTGCACAGAAATATTTTATTTCACAAAAGTCCAAAAAGTTATATCCCCAAGGCCCACATAAGAATATTGAACAATTTAATGAACGTGAGATGGAACAAAAAATTAGTCATGTTACTTAAATTTTGTAAATTCTGAACTTTGCTCTTTTCAACAAGCGCTCTTGGATGGTTAACAAGGATGATTACAGCAACAAAGATACTGAGCGGGTGATGGCCCTCACCCCCAGCGATAAAAACAACCTCCGAAACAACAGTCTCTCTCTTGATTTCCTTAGAGACAAAGCAACATAATATAATTGACCTAAATTTAAAATTGAGTGGAGCTACACACAAAGGGATATGAAATATATTCAGCACAAAATCACAACTAGTTTATCTCTAACGTATTTATTTCCTCTTTCTAAGAACTCTTTTTCCTCTAATCCAGGAAGACTGTTATACATTTAACTAGTTTTTCTCAAATATTTCATACTTAAATTACATTAACTACATTAAACTACATTAAGTATATGGCAAAAACCAATGGCTATAATGAAGAATTCATAGATAAGCTCGTAAAAAAACAAAAAAGGAAGAACAACATAACCAACATAACTAAACTAGAAAAAGAATCTGACAACAACAAGAAAACATGGATAACACTTACATACACAGGAAAAGAAACGACAAAATTAGCCAATGCACTAAAGAAAGCCGATAAAAACGTAAAAATAGCATACAGAACCAATAACAAATTAAACAACATAATAAACAATAACATTGAAGAAAATAACATTTTCAACAGCAAAGGAGTTTATAAACTGACATGTAAGGACTGCAACAAATTTTATATAGGAAGGACAACAAGAGTTTTAACATCAGATTCAAAGAACATTTTCGAGACTTCATTCACGCAGAAGGTAAATCAAGCTATGCAAAACACGTTATCCATGAAGGACATCGCATGTTAAATATTGAAAACACCCTAACAGTAATGCACAGAGAAATAATCCAGCGAAGATAAACGTACTCGAAGAGATGGAAATCATGAAAGCAGCTCACAACGACAGCCTGATAAACGAAAACGAACCAAATACATGCAACCCCCTCTACCAGATCTTCAGTGAAACACCAGTTTTGAATCCTGCCGATGATGGGACAAGTCCCGAAAGCGCTACAGTTAAATGATAATTAAGTTGAGGAGACGGACCTTTCAGGTGAATATTCTATAATTTTATATTAATTCTTAAATTACATGCAACAAAGTTTTAAGAGAAACCAATTTCACAGCCGTTCTCATCTGAATAGAATAGGGTCTTGATTTTAATCATGAAACTAAATAATGTAAGATTTCACACTGAATCAATGACGAAGCCAAAATAACAACCACACAAGGAAATTGGTTGACACATCAGGGAAAACTATAAAATAAATTTAAAAACAACACCTACCCTTTTGACAAAAGATCCAAACTCACACATTAGAAATCTTCAACTGACCTCAATCAGAGGTCCAAACTTCAACATTGATATTTTTTTCAACCACAGTAATCCTATAACAATCCCCACTACAGGGACATGGGTGTTCGAAACTCAAATATTATTATTAAAAATAATAAGTTTCGTTGATAGAGGGTATTTATATAAGGTTGTAGCCCCTTGATAAAATCCACGGAAGAAGTATGACTTAACTAACTCACTGGCACTATCGAACCCGTAGGTTCATGGCCGCGCGGACATAAGCTCTCCATATATCCCTATCCTGAGCCAATGTTTTCCAATCATCCCTTGTATAATCTACTTCTCTCAAATCATAGTTAATGTTATTCTCCCACCTCATTCTTGATCTACCAATTTGGCGTTTTCCCTCTGGTTTTCCTACAAGAAGCTTCCATGCACGTTTCTTTCCCCATTCGTGCTATATGTCCTGCCCATCGCAGTCTACGAGACTTTACTGTTCTTATTATATCTGGCCTCCTATAAAGATCATGTAGTTCACTGTTATGTAAGTCTTCTCCATTCACCTGTCTGTTCATCTGTCTTTCGTAGAAAAATGTTCCTAAGAATTTTATGCTCAAATACTCGTAATCTCCTTTCCTCCCTTAAAAGTAAGAGTCCGTGTTAAGAAGAATGATTTAACTGACCGAAAGTCGCCAAACTTAACTCTATTAACTAACTAACTCACTGGTACTATCAAACCCGCAGGTTCATGGCCGCGCACAAATAAGCTCCCTGTACATAGGCTATCTATCTTGAGCTAATATTTTCCAATCATCCCCTGTATAATCTACTTCCCTCAAATCATGGTTAATGTTAATCTTCCATCTCATTGTTGGTCTACCAACTAGGCGTTTTCCTGCAAGAAGATTCATGCAACAAATCTATTATAATCTTATGTTACATTTTATATGTAAAAAATACATTTATTTTACACTTTTTCCTTATACATTTATGCACGTTTACCTTGTTATATACAAGTCCAAAGTCAATTATCAAGTTTCGGTTCTATTGTATTAACAAATTACACGATGAGAGTTGATATCCGCGAAGATGACGTACACTCTACGTCATTTCCATAAACAAACAAAATTTAATTGTCCAAAATGTACATTTTGATGAAACAACACTTGGAATTAAAAAAAAAAAGTATTCTCCACTTGCAATGAATAATGCAAATCTTGAAATTAAATAATGGAACTTTAATTAACTTGTTTAAGTGAGAATTTCTTGTGTTATTCCCGCGTTAAAAATTGCTGGGAGCCATGATTCTAAATTAGGGCGTAAACAATTAGAGGAAAAGAAACCAACTGTAAATTTCAGTCATTTAGTGCAGGTGTGCCCAAGTCTAATTTTGAATGCAAAGCGCGTCTCGTGTATTACTCATGTAATGCTCCTGTTGTATTAACAAAACAAGCTAAGTAATAACATTAATGTACTTATGAGTGTTTTCAAACTTCCTCTTATTTAATGTCATAAAACTCGTTCGTCACATGTCCATTATACATAAATGGTAAATGTTCATTTTAACTTAAGTTAATTGTAAAATACACAAGTTGCCAATTGTTTATTTCTTTACTCTAATGTACCAACTCTACACCCAGGAGTAAATTTATATTCTGCGTAACTTTTTATTAGGTCAGAGGTTTTCAAACTGTGCTACTCGGCTCCCTGCGGAGGTGCCCAAAATTTTTAGGGAGGCACAAATACATTGAACAAATCCGGTTATTTTCTATTTCATTATTCACTCTCTCTATCTCTCTCTCTCTCTCTCTCTCTCTCTCTCACACACACACACACATTCTTTGTCTCTCTTTCTCTATTAGGAAGAGAGAAGGAGAAAAATACAGTGAGAGGGGGGAATTGATAGAAAGGGGCGGATAGGGGGAGAGGAAAGAAATAGAGAAAAAAGGAGAGGGAGAACGAGGAAGAGAGAGAGAGAGAGAGAGAGAGAAAATAAAGAGTGGTTAAGAGAGAGAGAGAGAGAGAGAGAGAGAGAGAGGGACAGAGAGAGAGAGGGGGACAGAAAGAGAGAGAGAGAGAGAGAGAGAGAAAATGGAGAGAAAAGAGACAAATCCTCAGATCGTGTCCAACTCAGGATCGGGTCGACGGATGAGATGAGATGAAGCCCCTTATATTGAGGTCTGTAAATTACAAGAGAGATGAACAAACAGGTGAATGGAGAAGACTATTTAACAGTAAACTACATGGTCTTTACAGGAAGCCAGATATAATAAGAGCAATTAAGTCTCGTAGACTGTGATGGGCAGGACATGTGGCACGAATGGGGAATGGAAGACGTGCATGGAAGCTTCTTGTAGGAAACCAGAGGGAAAACGCCCAATTAGTACACCAAGAATAAGGTGGGAGAATAACATTAACTATGATTTGAGGGAAGTAGATTATACAGGGAATGATTGGAAAACATTAGCTCAGGATAAGGATGTATGGAGAGCTTATGTCTGTGCGGCTATGAAACTGCGGGTTCGATATTGCCAGTGAGTTTGTTAGTTAGTTGAATTGAATTGTCAGTTCCATTTAATCAGGTATTCATACTTTGCTAACGAAATTAATGGAACCTAACTACATTTCAAGTTATTTTACATTTGTTGTAAAAAGAGGTATAAAGGTCAAAGTAGTGTGTAAAGAATATTTCATCCTTTGCAAACTTCGATTTGAGAATCTATGGAATTTCTTTTCAGAGATGAAGAAGGCCGCCAGTGTAGCGTACGGAGGACTGGTTAAGGCACTGGTGCGAGTAAGTGAATCACAGAAATGCCATTCCCTGGGTCAAGGCAAAAGTTGGGAATTGGATTTGAGGAATAAGAAAGAGTACATGAGTCGATGAAACGCAGAATTTCTGAGTGATTTAATCGCATTCTATACTCCTCAAGAAGAATTTCAACTACAGAATATCTCGGCAATTCGACATCTAACTCTTTATTCTGCTTCGTTTAAAAACATGCAATGTATGTAAAAAAAAAATTGACGCACAGTTCAACATTTTTACTGAAAATACAATACAGGGTGTTTGTAAATCAGACCGACAAACTTTGGTCGGAGATAGTTAACCTTCATTGAAGCATATTTTGTTAATGAACCTATAGGCTGTGACGCTTCTTTTCAGTGCTAGAGGGGTCTCAGAGGAAGGGATGGAAGGCAGCAGGTATTATCGCCTCACTCTGATGGTTAACCGTTTATATAAGAGCGGGTGCCGAGAGGCAATGCTTGACATGCGGTGTTGTCATGTTTCTCATAGCGCTATGGGCGTTTATTACACAAGGACAGAAGACATTGATTATTTAAGTTATTGAATTTTTGTGTTATTATTTGGTATTGTTGACCTTTAGAATTAAAATTATATTACTCCTGGCGCGACAGGCCTACATACTCCTGGCGCGACAGGCCTACAAGGCCCTTAGCCTATCAGCCGGCTGCTGGCCTCATATCCACATGCGTTAATCACATCGGTAGATGATCATCCAGCCAGTATTGGGGTGACATGTGGTCAGCATGTCGAGTCCCCCAGCCGTTATAGAGCTGATTTTCTCAACCTGGAGCCGCTACTTATTGCAGCTACCCAAATGCCTCACGATGCTGGGTGGGCACCGGTCCCATACTGGCCGAAATACCATGAGAAAATGTTTTCTTCCATGGAGACTCGAACCAGCGCAAGTCCCGTAGCTCTGTGCCAAGGCTTCTTACCTTAACCACTCGGCTACGGCGCGGGACATTAAAATTATATATGTAGTTATTTATTAAATAATCTATTTCCAACATTATATAGCTTGTAGGTCTACATAAATTTAACATTCACACATCATCATGCTGTATTTACATATTATTATTATTATTATTATTATTATTATTATTATTATTATTATTATTATTATTAACCGTTCGGGTCTGTAACGTTTTCCCATGGCCGCAACATGTTAAAATCACTTATATATTAAACAAATGTAATATTTAGATATTGTATTATTATTCGAGCTACATATCACAATAAATCACTGATAACTATAACAATTAATTATGGTATACAATTTTATAACTGGATCGACTGCTCCACGTTCCGAGTTTTAATTGAAACTGAGGGAAAATAGCAATGTGGTAACAACGTGATACTCGCGGTACTCGGGATCTATGTATTCTAATAACATATAACAGCTGCGGGGAAACAAAGCGAGCCGCTTGTTTAGCATCATAGTGAGGCGATTAATACGTACAAATATCAAGTCATTCTGCGTGTTACAGATAAGCAGAAACAAAACGTACTTAATTCTAAAATAAATAAAAAATAAATAAAAAGAATAAAATAAACACTCACTCCAGTGTTGGATTGTCAGGATGGATCTAGTTTATTGTCCCATCAAAACAAGTGCTGGAACGCAAGTCCACTACTTTCTTCTAGACAACAGTGCATCAACATACCATACTTTGTCAAATCCTTCAAAATATGCCAAGCGTTCTCCTTTATTTGAGCTGCTGCGCTGACAAGGCGTGCTACAAGATGATTTTCGGGGTTAATATAGGTTTCATAAACCATTTCCTTCATGTAGCCCCACAAAAAGAAAGTTAGATATATCAGGCGAGCATGCCGGCCCACACCTATCTATGCAACAAATAGTAGCAATGGATGTAAACAAACTTGCTGTAATAGGTTCCGAATGCTACTGAGCTCCGGAAGTAAACAAACCAAGCGATAGTAATAATGACAAACTCCTCTTAGACTGAAATGAGTGTTTATTCGTTTCCTTCAATACCTTCCTGTAAGATCCGTCCAGCCCTGCAACGAAGCGTTTCAGCCCATACGTTGCTTAACAAAATATGCGTCAATGAAGGTTATCTATCTGATCCCAAACTTTGTTGGTCTAATTTAGAGACACCCTGTATTTTATAAATAAATTCCCTCAACTCATGTCTAACTCAGGGTCGAGGGATGGATAGATAGATGGAAAGCTCTGCGGCCATCACTTAAATTATTTTGTTTATTTTTTAGTTTCGTTTTCTAATAAAGCGTGTTCTTTTAGTTTTTTAACTATTCTTAGTTTGATTGTCATAAACCGGAATCCCATGAAAGTTTAATTGCTTACGATATTTTAGTGTCTAAGCACGAATATAATTATATATTTTTTAAATTATTATTACGTATTATCATCTAATATTATTATAATATTTTTAAATATTTTAATATAGATAAATAGTTACCGTTAATCGTATCCTTCTCATATGTTTTCTGGATAAATTAAAATGAGGTAAGTTTACAAAATTGTCATTAATATTTTACAGAATAAGATATAATGTAAACATCTTTCAATTCGATACTATTGTAGTATGAGCTAAAAGTAAAACTCTTCTAAAAACATCCTCCGGGCCGGATTTGAACCAGCGACCTATGGATTACTGAAATTAAATACCAATACAGTCCACCGCTCTACAAACTGAACTACCAGAGGATATAATATTAATTTCTTACAACGATGGACTAAAAGGTTAGTAAGTCCGCAACCTTCGTATAATACCGGACTTCATTTTTTTGATGTCCTGATGATTCTGGCCAGGATCTTAAAAAGAAAATTATGAAATTATTGTATTAGCATTGGTTCTTTATAAGTATACAAAGTTTCTAGTCGATTCAATGTTTTTAAGTGGTTGAAAATCCTGTTGAAAGATTCCGTTACATAGCTAATATTAAAGCGTGCAAAAATAAAAAAACATTTTGAGGCGTAGCAGCACACGCCGTGTATTAGCTATTTTAACACAATATGGATCGAGTCAGTTTTGTCTATTAGTATCAGTAATGTTAAAAATTATCATACAATTCAGAGTATGGAGAAGTGGTATTAAGGATAATAAAAAATGCTTTTTGCTGCGATGAGACGAGAGAGAAAACAGTACACAACAGATAAATCCAACTCAACTGTTTAATTTAACAGACATTCTTGCAGTGCAGCGCTATAATTAAGAAGTTTGTAAAGAGAGCGTAGTTCACACCAAGCACAACAACCATTATGTCGTATTGTGGTATAAACTGAGCACACGACAAAAGAACCGACTGTCTGCTAGAACAAAGGAGTGAAACTAATCTGAGAGTCAGTACTCGGTGTGCGAAGACTTGTCACAAACATTCAACAACAAGAATAACACTACAGCCTACTGACAGTCCAACGATCTCAATTGCAGCGTCAATCTTCTCTAGATTTCGTTGACATTTCCATTATTTTAGATTCTGTTCACACAGCTTCATTACTTGAGGAAAATCAAATAACACGACTTATGATGTATACATCCTTAATCTGTTATTTTAAGTATTCCAGAATTTATACCTATTCTAACAATCTGTAACCATTCATCGCCACATGGAAATGTATGGATGTAGGCTGCCAGAATAATAATAAAAATAATAATAATAATAATAATGATAATAATAATACCTATCATCGGGCTTTTACAGCTGGTGCCGCCTTCCCGTGCGAAACCTCCAAAGCCTACACTCTTGGGCATCTTCAGTGCTTAGCCCTCTTGCTTGCATTACAATCTTACATGTTTTCCTTCCATGTTAACTTTGGTCTCCCTCTTTTCTTCTTTCTGGTCGGTTGTCATTGATATAGTAGTTTCGGTCAACGCTCATCTTCCATTCTTAAAACATGTCCTAACCACTTTAATTCCTTCTCATCAATTCTTTCAATTATGCTTTCTTCTGCTTCCATTATGTTTCTAATTTTCTTATTTGTGACATGTTGTAATTTTGACTTTCTGACACTTCAGCGTAAATAATCCATTTCTAATAATAATAATAATAATAATAATAATAATAATAATAATAATAATAATAATAATAATAATAATAATAACAATAATAATAACAATTCCTTCTGGCTTTTTTTGTGTTGAGACTTGAAAGTAGTTTTGAAGTTCCTTAGGACAGGTTACTGGCCTGACGCTAACTAGTCCAGTGGTAGGGCTGCTACCTTTTAGTCTCTGGACAGACATTAGGATACCGCATTTACTCAGTACCTGATGGAACGGTTATACCGCCGAAATAATAATAGCAAATTTCGAAGATAATCTACAGAAAGGTCTGTATGAACTTAACAAAATTACAGAAGAATATGGATTAAAGATATCTACAGAAAAGACAAAAATTATGGCATTTCAAGGTGTAGATCCTGTCTGAAGTAAAATTGTACTGGACAATAAAATTTTGGAGCAGGTGAATAATTTTACATATCTAGGATGCAACATCTCATATGAAGAAGAAAAGGATGTAAATGCAAAAATATCTAAATTTTTAAGAATTTTAGGGTTAATAAATTCTATCTTCAAGCCACAGTTAGTCCAAAAGCATTCAAGACTGAAAGTGTATAAAACACTGGCTCTTCCAACTCTTTTGTATGGTAGCGAAGTATGGACGTTGAAACAGAAGGATATGGGACATTCCATACGAAATCGGCAAAAAAATTGTGAAAAATGAACTCACATCTTTAAAAGTTTACCATTTTTTTTACAGTGAAACTTTATGATATACTGAATATCTGTACCGAATTTCAAGTCTTCGCTTGGTGTAATTAAATAGTAATAGAGCTGTCAATTTATCGTATTGTTTTAAATAGTCTCTTTTATAAAATATATTTCTCGAAGTATGGCTATTCCCTCAACTTGAAAAGATAGTCACATTATAGATGATTTTATGCTCTATCGCGTGAAAATTAGTATGTTAATATTTACGTTTTTCTGAAGGGCGTAAATGCTATTAATATGCAATTGACCTTCCTCACCAAAAAAAATATAAAATCAAAAAGTGCCACATTATTACCTGAACACCAGTTAATTTTTTGTAATTAGTATTAAAGTGGAGTCTTGAAAGGAAACTACCAAAACTAATTATTTTTCCTAAAATCTCCTATGTGTAGACTGCCCGCAATACCTTTCGCGTGAGTGGAGATCGCTCGCTCGTACAAACAATGACGGAACTACTTGGTAATAGTCCTTTGCGCACTAACAAATATTTTTATTGTTATTATCATCATTACATTATTTTTATTATCATTATAACAATTATTACATTATCATCATCATCATCGTGGACTAGTGGTTACTCTGCACGCCTCCGATTCCGAGGTTCGCGGGTTCAAACTCGATAGGAATCAATGGAATTTTAAAGGCGTAACAATTCTGAATGCTATTTTGCTATTTTAATGCTATGTTTTGATGCATAAAAATGCTGTTGTACTCTTCTTACTGACCAGGAGAGTGGAAGCAACGTTAGAATTTTGATTTTATCTTTTTTATCACTGCTAGCAGCAAACGCCTTCTTAAGATTTTCCAAAACCTCAATTTCATATTTATCCTCTTCTTCACTTGAAGAGTCAAATTGGTGGAAAATTTTATTTTTAATTGCCTGAGTTACACTTTTATATTTATTTTTCACATATTTATTGTGAGACATTTTTGCTCTCTTAATGGGACTTTCCCCTATCAATTTAAATGATTCATTTAATGTTGGTATAGCCGATTCTTTAACGATGTCGGAACTACTATCGTTATTGCTACAAGGTTGTGTTACATCGGATTCCTCATTTTCAGTATTAGTTAATCTGTTAGGCTGTACATCCTCAACATTTCTCTTACCCTCTAAAATTAGCCTGCAATTACTACATATTTTTGCCGAGAGGCAGTGTTCTTGGGGGACCCCGAATTCCTCACAGATCCATGGAGGGACAGATCTGAAATTTTTTAAACTACTCTTATGTCGTCGTCCGAGTGGATTGAAGCACTTTCCATTCACATAACACCAGTTAGGCTTATTCATAATAGACAGTGTGATTATATGTACAGTAAAAAAATAAAACACTTCAATCTGCAAACTTGTTAGTTAAAAACGATAAAAGATTATTTTTAATTTGATTGTAATACTTAAAATAATGAGGTGACACACTAAACACACGTACTGATTTAAATCTACTGTCTAGTAAATAATCTGAACTTGAGAATTGTTGATAGAGGAACAGATGTTTTAAGAAGACGCGCTGATTCAGCATTTCATTCGTTTGTTAGGAAGTGATACGAGTATTAAAACATTCGGTTTTATTTGGAAGTGATATCTTTTAACAACACTATTTCGTCATAGTTTCCAGGGTACAATACAGTACACTCAATAAAAATATTATTTTAAGATTGAAATTAGTAATTATAACATAATAAAAATCTATACCAGTTTATTCAATTAATGGTTTAAGAGTTTTTATTATAATATTTCATTTAATTGCAATGAAAAATTTGTAACAAAATAAATAAATTGTTTTAAGGGAGGAAAGAAGATTACGAGTTTTTGAGAATAAAGTTCTTAGGAAAATATTTTGATCAAAAAGAGATGAACAGACAGGTGAACGGAAGAAACTACATAATAGTGAGCTACATGATATGTATAGGAAGCCAGATATAATAAGAACAGTTAAGTCTCGTAGGCTTCGATGGGCAGGTCATGTGGTACGTATGGAGGATGAAAGGGGTGCTTGGAAAATTCTGGTAGGAAAACCGGAGGGAAAACGCCCAGTTGGAAGACTAAGAATGAGGTGAGAGAATAACATTATACATGATTTGAGGGAAGTAGATTATACAGGGGATAATTGGAAAACGTTAGCTCGGGATGGGATGTATGGAGAGCTTATGTCTGGGCTGCCATGAACCTACAGGTTCCACAGAGCCAGTGAGTGAGTTAGTTATAAATAATTTGTTTAATAATTCACAGTAAACGTAAGTAACAGAGCTCTTTACTTCTCACTTCAGCAATAAAATTTGATAAATAAATATCTACTGCGTAAGAATTAAAATATCGCCACTTTTATAAATTTACGGTACTGTTCCATTAAGCACAACATATAATAATTTATTCGATTTAATGGCAGTTGAAAAAGTCACTGATGAAGCTCTTTTAATAAAGTACGCGCGCGACCTTGGTCGTGAAATGAATCTGATGCGCCGTGGACCCGCGAGTTTTTTTACGAAAATAGAATAAAAAACATTTATATTGTCTGAACTATTCAACTCTCCAAAAGGGTAATTGCTGAAAATTAATCCTTATTACGTGAATAGTATCCTGTATTTTTTCCGTTTTCATTTTTTGATATGTACTGCAGTAAACCGCCATAAAACAGAGAAGTGACACCGAAAATAAAAATATCCTAATTATAAAAATAACACCCTTAAACTACATGATATCACCTATATAAATATGTTTGAAACAAATTTTTGCTGTTTACTGTTTCAGAAATATTAGTTAGTAAACGTTTTAGTTTATCATATTTACGATAATTTTAGATCATCATAACTACGAACCTATAAATGATAAAAATTAAATTTCTGTATTAATACGTTTATAAATGTATTCACTATATTTAGGGATACATAAAATTAAAAAAAATAAATTGCAAGATTTTTTGCTGTCCGATTTGATATGGAATGTCCCATATACAGAGACTTAGATCTGCTGAAATGAGATATCTTCGGAGGACTGCAGGATACACACTACTAGATCACAAAAAAAATGAAGACATCTTAGAAGAATTACACATGGAATCTTTAGAAAACAAAATTTCTGATTATAAGTCAAGATGGATGCAACATGTTCATCGAATGGAAGATCACAGAACACCCAAACAAATGTTAAGATATGAACCTGCAGGAAGAAGAAGACCAGGACGTCCACTCAAAAGACTTCTGGATGGTGTTTCTCTTGAGGCCGAAACAGGTCAACAAATGGCCTAAATTCGTGAATGTACTATGATGATGATGATAATAATAACAATAATAGACTAACTCCATCGTTGGAAGCTTAGAACTGGAATTTGTATAAGAGATAAAATAGAAAACCGTGTAATTAAGCAAGAGATAAATGTTCTAACTTTAATTGAATAGTTGCTCCAAAAAGAGATCTAACCCACAAACTTTGGGAAGTTGAATTTTAAATGGATTAATGATATATCCGGAGAATATCACGGCATGGTTCATGTAAAACTATCGCTGCTCTCTTCCAGATATGTTTCATTTATTTTTAAAAGTTGGCATATAATAGTGATATGTATGCAACAAAATGGCTGATGAAGTTAGTCAAGTCATGAGTAGCAATTTATGAGGTAGATCGGTTTTCGGGGCAACTATTCAATTGTGGATTTGATAAAAAAGCAAACAATTAAAATTGTATTGTTATGTAGAAAGAATTACCAAAGACCGATTCCCAAGAAGAATACTAGAATGAATGCCACTTGGTACAAGAAGAAGAGGAGGCCAAATATAACGTGGATTGATGTTTTGTCCACCGCTGTGGTCTCGAGATAGCGTGCAGCCTTGTCACGCAGTGGGCCCGGGTTCGATTCCCGGTCGGGGCAGTTTTTCTGGGTGAAGTTTTTATCGGGGTTTTTCCTCACCTGTAAGACAAATGTCAGGAAAACTTTAAGGCCCAAACGGTCCCCGAAATCATATGGCCATCATCATCATCCTTATTATCATCATCATTATCATCCTTCACCGGTGTGGAAAGCAACGGGAAGCTACCATACCTACAATTCCCTAGTAGAGCTGCAAGCATAGCATGAAAGTGAAAGACCTGCCTTTGGGGCAGAATTACTATGGACGGATGGATAATGTTTTGAGCAACATGACATAAAAATGATTGGATGATGGGGATTGCAATGACACACGAAGAGGAGAATGACAGTAGATTAATTTATACTAATTCTGACGGTCTATAACTATACATCCCCAAGTATGAATGTATGAGAATAGGCTGCCAGAAAAATGATACCGATAATGCTGTTTGTATATATTCCATTCCATAGTAATTCTGCCCGAGGGCAGGTCTTTCACTGCAATCATAGCATTTTCATGCTATGATTTGCAGCTTTAGTATGGAATTATTGGTGTGGTAGCTTCCCGTTGCTTTCCACACCGGTGAAGGATGATAATGGCCGGATGATTTTCGGGGACCGTTGGGCCCTAAGCTTCCTGACATTTGTCTTACAGGTGAGAAAAAAACCGAAAAAACCTCACCCAAGAGCCTGTACCGACCGGGAATCGAACCCGGGTCTGCTGCGTGACAAGACCTCGAGACCACAGCGGTGGACATTATATGTATATTTATTTACTTATTTTCGGTTTTAACAATGTTTATACATTTTTCCGGCACCAATGATTTGGTTTTATAATTTTCCTCCATTCTTCTCTATTATAACGCTTTTATTCCTCTATTTCCCAGTCCTTCAAAGTTTCTCTAATCCCTTGGATCCACGTGAGAATTGGTCGTCCTTTCCTTCTCGTTCCTGATGGTGTCCATTCCATTATGTTTTTGGTAATCTTTCATCTTTAATGATAATGATAATAATAATAATAAATAATAATAATAATAATAATAATAATAATAATAATAATAATAATAATAATAATAATTAATAACTCCATTTTTGGAAGCATTCAGTTGGAATTTGTAGAAAAGATAAAATGAGAAACAAAGCAATTAAACAGAATATCAATGTAGTGTGGATTTCATAAATAAAAATAAACAAAATGGTATGGTTGTGTAAAAAGAATTACAGAAGAGCGATTCCCAAGATGAATTCTAGAATGAGTGCCATAAAAAGAGGACGGTAAAAAATAACGTGGATTGATGGTGCTTTGAGCTGAAAGATAGATAAAGGATTGGACGAAGGGGATTGGAATGACAGAGATGTGAGGAGAATGAGAGTAGAATAATTCGACGCAGGAAAATGTTGTGAAACATCGTGAAATCTGTTAATTAAATAAAATAACAGTAACTCACTGGCACTATCGAACCTGCTGGTTCATTATTGCGTGGACATAAGCTCTCTTTACATCCCTATCCTCACCTAATGTTTTCCTATCATACCCTGTATAATCTACTTTCCTCAAATGATGGTTGATATTATTCTCCTACCTCATTCTTGGTCTACCAATAGAGCGTTTTCCCTCTGGTTTTCCTGTATCAAGCTTCTATGCCTCTCTTTCAATCGCCATTCGTGCCATATGTCATCCCATCGCAGTCTATGAGATAACTGTTCTTATTATATCTGGCTTCCTATAAAGATCATGTCGCTCACTGTTCTTACGAAGTTTTCTCCATTCGCCCGTCAGTTCATATCTCTTTGGTCCAAAAATGTTCCTAAGAACTTTTTCTCAAATACTCTTAATCTTTTCTCCTCCCTTAAAGTAAGAGCCCATGTTTCACATTCATATAATATAGGCCTAACTGGGACAATAAAAATTTTATGTGTCTTTTTAGACAAGTTGGGACGACAACAGTCATTCTAATTCATAATAGCACGCATTTCCAAAATTGAGCCTATGTTTATATTTCTTTGTGCATCTCATTCATATTTGTAATTATTGTTCCTAGGTATTTGAATTCAGGCTCTTCTTCAAAATTTCCCTCATTTGTCAAGAACTGTTCATATCCATTATATAATGTATTTCTATGTCTGAACATATATTTAGTTTCATTTATGTTTACTTCCCGTCCTAATTTCTTGTAATCTCTCTGGATTAACTGTACGAGAAATTTGTAGAGTGAGAACTGTACTCGCCTCTCTCACTCGCACCAGTGTTGTTGGTGTTTCTTCGCCAGATGTTAATAAGGGAAAGGGGGAAGCGGAGAACTGACAACAGGATGGGTTCTTTCTTTTGTATCTGGACTAAAGCGGTCAACGATCTATCTTTGTATCTCCATCTCTCTCTCTGCCAAGTTAAGCTATACAATAGTGTTACGCAACAGAATACGCATATTGGCCATTAGTATTCCTCGTATTAATACAGGTGATTTTTTTTTTCAGTTACATAAATGTGAAACGTGGTCTCTTACTTTAAGAGGGATAAAATGTTACGAGTATTTTGAGAAAAAAACCTGGGAAATATTTTAAACCATGTGAATGGAGGAAACTACAAATGAACTACATTATATTTAAAATAGACCAGATATAATAACAAGAGTTAAGTCTTGTAGAATGTAAAGGGTAGGGCATTTGGCAAGAATGAGAAATGAGAGAGGGACACGAAAAATTCTTATAGGAAAATAAGAGGGAAAATTTCCAGTAAGCAGACCAAGAATGAGGCGAGGGAACAATATTAATCATGATTTTAGAGAGGTGAATTAAAAAATTACAGTAAAATACCAGCTCAGGACAGGATTCTACTGACATCTTAAATTCGTATGTATATGAACTTCCTGCTTCTATAAACCTAGTAAGAGAGTTGATTTTTAATAATAAAAAAGGTACTTATATCATTATTTTAAAAATTAATACGTAACCATAATTGCTATCATCATCATCTTCACATCAAGTTTTAGCGAATTCGCCTGTTCCGAGTTCACAATAATTCCTTCCATCACTTCCTAGGTCTTCCTACATCCCTTAACCCCTTTGGTTTATAATGACATGCTATCTTGGACAATATTGTGCCTTCCATTGTCTGAACATACTCTTCCCAGCCGACGAGGTGTTGTTGAATTCTGCCATTTATTGAAAATATTGCTAAGTCACTTCTTATTTCTTCATTTCTTATGTGATCCAATTTTGTGCATCATTTGGTCCTTCTTAGAAACAATTGATGAATTAGCAAGAACAACCTCTGTTAAGCCCCCAATTGTAAAAATAAATACAAATCCTAGTGAACATAAGCAAGGGACTCTATAGGAAATTAAAATAATTAATTTAACTATTTCAGGGAGTAGTTTATTTAAAATATAAGTTTTGGGTCATTTCTGCCTCAATTATCATAGAAATGAATAGGCCTATTAAGAATAGTGATGAGTTGGTTAGATATTTAATTAGTTGGACTATGTTTTAAGAAATTTGTAAGAAGTAATCGTGTTAAAATTTTTTTATAGGGTAGTGGAGATAAAGATGGTGGAAACCTTCTAAACTTAGGCACGAGATGTCAACCGGATTGTCAGTCCCGGGCGACGGCTGCATTTACCACAAGAACTGCATCTGATAATAATTTTCATTACAGTCTGAGTAGACCACATCGGGAATCAAATCCGCGACCTTCCGGCTTGTAGTGTATTGCCTTTATGCTAATGCGAACCCCCTGACGGGAAGGTATAAAAAGTCTTGCTTCTTGTATTGATTTCTTTAAATTTAATTTAGCACAATCAGCGAGAATATGAGAGCGAGAAAATGTGATACTTAAGTATCTCCCTTTTTTAGTTAGCATTTCAATCAATTGTTGGTTGCATGATAAAATGCAAATGTTGTCTCTATCCCCCCCCTCACTCTCCTTAGAAGTGAAAGTGAAACTTGGCAAGAGATAGAGAGGGTGAGATGTTTGAAAATAGCACCACTACACTTGACTCTGTGTACCCATTGAAAAATAATGAGTAATTTAGCAGCTGTCACTGCTTCTCTCCGCGTGTGAAGATGTCATTTGACTGCTATATCAGATGTTGGTGACACTGACAACCTTCTCAGCACTGCATTAAACACGTGCACATCTATATATACCAGTGTTACGTAATGAATAAAATTGCACATGCACTTTTCCAACAATTTCCGCTTATTTAATTCATTTATTGTCGACATGTGTGAACATAGGGTTAATAAAATATCAAACTAACTCATTGCTGGCACTATCGAACCCATAGGTTCATGATCGCGCGGACATAAGTTCTCCATACGTCCCTTTCCTGAGCTGAAAGTTTTTTGTAATTAATATGTTTCTTATAATTTGTAAATTGAGTAAAATGGCCTTACTGTAATTGAAAATTCGGAAAAAGTCGGTTATATGGCGGACACGAATTCTTCTAAGTTCCACAGAATCCCATTGCGCATGCGCGAGTTGCTGTATGGTTAATGTAGCCTCCGGTAGATGGCTCTGCAGTCGGCGTTACTAACTTTGGGAATAAATTCCCAAATGCTAAAAAAAAAAAAGGACGTAAACTAACTTGCCATTTCCTAAACCAAGGAAAACAATTTACATGCATATTATTTATTCCCAAATGCTAAAAAAATGGACGTAAACTAACTTCCCATTTCCTAAAATAACAAAACAAATTACATGCGTATTATTCGGTTGTTGATGTTGGCAACTTCTGGAGTTTTTTGGGTGGTTAGTTTCTCTAGTGTTATGACAACATTAGAGAGTAGCAAGTAAGTAATGTATCCACGATCATGTTTTACGTAAATATATAAATACAAAAAGTTGTAAAGAAAGCTTGAAGATCGTTGCAAAATGTTTAAAACAGTACAAAAACGTGTTTACAAGTGTTTAGTGCATCAGTGGCATAAGAATTTAAGTGTAGAATTGAGACCGGCAAATAACGTACCTCACCCGAAAATTCTTCATCTTCACGGTTTAGGCTTATTTACTAGCCTGTTCCGGCTCCAAATTGCTGCTGTTTCTTAGGTCTTCCCAAACTTCTTCTTCCTCGTGATGAATAGCTGTATGCTGCTTTTGGTATTCTATTCTCAGTCATCCTTGCTAAGTGTTCTTTCCAGTTTGTTCTGTATTTCACTATTGTTGTGTTTTATTCCTCTACTTTTAGTTGTCTTATTTCTGTGTTATGTTTTTGATATCCTGCTATTGGTCTGAGGTCTGGCAGATTGCTGTGTTGTTACTGTCCATGTTTCGGATCCATTAGTAATAATAGGCACTGCCATTGTCTTGTATAATTTCATTATAGTCTTACCTAAAACACAAGGAAGCAAGTACAAAGGCTTTAAGCAGGCTGCCCCTCCAAAGGACTAACCCTGCAGAACGTTAGTAGCGTACTCATGTGACACTTCAAAATACTTACAAGCTCCAAAATGAAATTTCAATGCTTTAATAGTTCCATAGTCGGTAGAATGCCTTGCTTCTGCTCCCTCCTCTTTTATATCAAGGATTCTCCGACTCAAAAATAAGCTTACTGGATATTTCCTTAAACACACTCATCCCTGGATAAACAGATAAGTCTAAAATAGGTACAATCAAGATAGGTCGTAATATCTGTTTTCTTCCCAGTGAACTTCCTCGTTTTTAGACTTATATAAAACAAAAATTGTCTATTATACCCAATAGAATGGACTGACTTATCTTGTTTCTAATCAAATGTATTCTCAAAGATCGAAGAACCTCTACTAGGCATTCGATTTCAATCATTAAATAAATCTATTCTAAAAAAATCTATTCTAACTTTCACAAGGAGCTCAGACAGTTGGGCTATTTTAATGTGAAAGGTACAATATATCAAGTAGACTACTTTATTAAATATTGTTGTATTTTTATGATCTGTTAGTAAAATATATATTTTTCATATTCGAATTAAGTGAAATATATCTAAAGAATATAATATTAATATTGAAGAATATTAATTTATTGGACGAAATTGAATTCCTAAATATTTCCACTAGATTGTTGATGATCATTATTGATGTATCTGCAGGCCTTGTATTTGATTTAACACTGAAAATTCATTAAAGAAGTCTCTTATTTGTCACGTGTATATAATTCATATCTTAATTACTGTTGTTCCAGTTAGGATAAAGTTTGTCAATTTCGTGATATAGCCTATGTTTTGAAACTTTTTTTAAAACTCTTTGTGTTATAATCAAAATTATCTTTTTTGTTTAAAAAATAGTAAAATTCTACTTTGCAAGTGCACATAAACTGATCTTACTGAAGCATTATTGATTGAAGAAGTCGGGATAATAATAATAATAATAATAATAATAATAATAATAATAATAATAATAATAATAATAATAATAATAATAATAATCTGCATTCATGGATTAGGTCTGTTGACCCGTTCCGACTTCAGCCCATCTCTTTCTAGGTCTGCCCACATCTCGGGTGCCTTTAGGTTTGTATTTTGTTATTTGTTTTGGATATCTATCTTCATTCATTCTGTCTATGTGTTGTTTCCATTTTTGTCTATATGTATCTATTTTATCAGTTATTGCAAATATTTCAAGTTCCTGTCTTATTTCTGTGTTCTTGATTCTGTCTTCCTTAGTGCACCCTTTAACAGATCTCAAAAATTTCATTTCTGCCGCCGTTATCCTACTTAGATCTTGTTTTTTATGTATCCAGGCTTCTGACCCATAGAGCAGTACCGGTACTGTTAATGTTTTATAAAATTTCAATTGGGTCTCTCTTGTTGTTTTATTATTTAGTGATCGTTTTATCGTACCACAAATTCCCTGGAATTTTGGTATTTTATTAGTTATATCATCATCATCATCATCAATGGCAGTCATGGATTAGGCCATTGGCCTGTTCCGCTTCAGGAAATAAATTGATCCCTCCATCTCTTCTTAGGTCTTCCTGGGTCTCTTCGCCCTGTGGGTCTGCAGTTCAATAGCTGCAGAGGTAGTCTATTGTTTGGCATTCTCAGAAGGTGTTCATGCCAATTATTTTGATATATCATTATCATAATTAAATGAAATGTCACATCCTAGATAATTGAGATGGTTCGCCTGTTCTATGATTTTGTAATAATAAATAATAATAATAATAATAATAATAATAATAATAATAATAATAATAATAATAATAATAATAATAATAATAATAATAAACCAAAAGTATAAATTGCTTACGACAGAAATGGACCTCTGATGAAGAGTTCAAGAAAAAAGAAAACTATAACTAGGCCTAATATTACAAGATAAAACATAAATTTGCAAGAATTTGTAGTAGAAAATATCAAAACACAACCCTTAAATTGGCAAAACAATTTCTGGCGTCTGTTATTTAAATGTGGCGGACCGCACTGAAAACTAAATAATGAGTAACTGTTGTTATTGGGTATATTATGTAATTCGATTCAAATTTAAGTAATTTTTACTCGTTCCTTTTCTTCTGTTTTATTAATATTATAAATAAATTAAACAAATTGATGTATGTTATAGGATACATTGCCAATTTAAGGGTTAAGATGATTTGGACATATGAAAATGATTACCGAAAACAAATTATGATATAATTGCAACAGAGAAAATGGTGAGAGGAAAACTAAATATAACATGAACATAAGTAATAGTCAGAACAATTAAAAAAAAGACGACTTGGGGGAAGGGGCGTGGAAAATAGAGGAATGAAGATTTAGTATACGATCTTAAAATGGGCCAGGGAAATGTCAAAGTCATTGTACAACCTGAGAATAAATATCATAATAATATTTTTTTACAAATTTCTCTAAATACACTAGTTTTCCTACAAACTGTTGTAAATTTTACTCTTCCATTCATCCCTATTTTCTGCACCACTGTCAGTTAATTCTCTCGGCACCATACTCCTATGCACTTCTTGAAACCACTGTACTTCTGGTCTCCGCTTCAAAATTTAGTATCATCTAAGATATCCTGTCATCTGACATGCTTTTTATGTGAACAAAACTATTTCAGTCGTCTTTATTCAAAAACTTTTATAACATCTTTTTGGACATCCATTATTTCTCCAAGTTTAGTATTCTTAATTTTGTCTCTTCTTTAATTTCTAGAAGCCCTCTTCCAGAAGTTCATCTCTCTTTAAAAATAATAATAATAATAATAATAATAATAATGATGTTTGAATAACTTCTGTTAGGAAATTGCGAAATATTACTCAAATTACTGGAATGCAAAATGCAATAAATTCATTTAGATTGACATATCTACTGAAAGAAAAGCAGCCATTTCCATCACGCGGATTAAATATTGTCTAACACATATTTGCGGATATTCAATGTATAAGTAAAATCACGTATCTTCATATTTATAAAAATATTCACTATAATTTATATGATTTTAACCCTTAAATTCGCAGTGTATCCTATAGGATGCATCAATTGTTTTAATTTATCTAATAATTTTAATAAAACAGAAGAAAACTGACAATAAGAGATTACTGAAATGTGTGTGAAATTACACTGTACACCTAATAATAATAAAGTGCAAATACGTTGAACCAAATTTTGTATTAACACAATTTATGACTGGACACGGTAGATTTGGACATTATTTGGAACGGTTTAAAATAGGTATATATACCTGTATTTGCAAAAACTCCAGCCAGACTATCCCACATCTTTATTTGAGTGTCCCGCATTTGATTCCAAAAGACATGACTTTATTAAAAAATTAGGTTATTACCATAATAGACTTCAACTGCCTTTGTCAAATATTTTATGTAAGAAGTGTTGCTGTAGAAAGCTGTGTGACTTTAACCATCATATTTTTAAGAGACTTTGAATTAGTTTTTTTGTTTATTTATTTACTTATTCATATAAATTTAGACATTATTTGGAACGGTTTAAAATTGATACAGATACCTGTATTTGCAAAAACTCCAGCCAGACTAGCTCACATCTATTATTTTGAGTGCCCCGCATTTAATTCCAAAAGACATGATTTTTTTTTTTAAATTAGGTTATTGCCGTAATAGGTTTGAACTGCCTTTGTCAAATATTTTATGTAATAAGTGTTGCTATAGAAAGCTGTGACTGTGTGACTTTATCCATCATATTTTTAAGAGGCTTTGAGTTTTTTTTTATATTACGTTATTATGTCCACCGCTGTGGTCTCGAGGTAGCGTGCTGCCTTGTCCCCGATCCCCGGTCGGGGCAGTTTTCTGGGTGAGGTTTTTATCGGGGTTTTTCCTCACCTGTAAGAGAAATGTCAGGAAAACGTTAAGGGCCAATCTGTCACCGAAATCATGTGGCCATCATCATCATCCTTCACCGGTGT
This sequence comes from Diploptera punctata, assembly GCA_030220185.1. Classification (NCBI taxonomy): domain Eukaryota; kingdom Metazoa; phylum Arthropoda; class Insecta; order Blattodea; family Blaberidae; genus Diploptera; species Diploptera punctata. The sequence continues at coordinate 3,365,827 of JASPKZ010010655.1, read as the reverse complement.
GGAAAGCAACGGGCAGCTACCACACCTACAATTACCTAGTAAAGCTGCAAGCATAGCATGAAAATGCTATGATTGCAGTGAAAGACCGGCCTTCGAGCAGAATTACTATGGATGGATTACGTTATTATGTAACGCTAAAAATTAACCATACTCTAAATTACTGAAAATAATTAATTGTATAATAACTAAAACCCTAACATACCGGAAGGTAAAATAGAGTTCGTATTATTAGAGATATAATACAAATATAATATACCAAATAATAACATTATGCACGATTTTATTTTCAGTGCGGTGACCCACATTTGAATAACTGATACGAGAAATTACTGTTTTGCCAATTTAAGATTGATAATACAATCATCATCATTCATCATCATCATGGACAAATTCGTTTTGGGCCATGTGGCCTGTACGGTAAACCTAGCGAAGATGGTCTTTCCACCGATGTTTTGGTCTTCCTTGGTCCCTATGTCCAGTTGGGGTATATTGGAATGCCGATTTTGGAAGTCTATTTCTTGCCATTCTCCTCAGATGATTTTTCCATTCTTGTTGGTATCTTTGTATATCTTCATTTAAACTTGTTACTCCAAGTTTTCCTCTGATAAGAGTGTTCCTTTGGTGATCCAGTCTATTAACTCCTAACAATGATCGTAAGAAGCGCATTTGGCTTGCTTGAAGTTTATGAGAGTTTCTTTTATTCAAAATCCAAATTTCACTTCCGTATTTTAGAGCAAAAAGAAGAACAAAGGATCAGAAGAATTAGGAAAATGTGTAATGATTTATTCTGGAGTTCCAGCAGAGAACTGGACATCATCAGGAGTCGCAATTTTAATAAGGAAAACATTACAACACAACATTTTATATTACCAATGGATTTCCCCAAAAATCGTAACAGAATAAAAATGTTAGGACGTAATTTGACTATAATTGGAATTTATGCCCCTGTAGAAGGAAACAATTCAGAAACCATAGAATTTTATGATTGATAATACAAATCAATTGAAATTATTTTACTAAACTTTCCTTTATATCGGCGTTAGATGTCAAGGGATTATAAAACGCATCTAAGCGTTGGCACGTGATTTGAATTCGAAGTTGATTCATCGCCGCCCAGTGCCGCTTACAGATATGCCTAAATACTATACGTAATCCACAACATGTAACACTATGTAAGAAGACATGGATTCTTACGTGTTTATAAGTTGTTGGGAGCTTGCTTTTAGAAGCTAGAAACTAATAATGGATGTAGGCTTTTAGTTTAAAATGCATCTAGGTTGTAGTGTAGCTTGTTGGGGAGGCTTCCATAACATTATTCCCGGGGAGTTAATTAAACTGGGGCTCAGTGATGTCTTGCAGCGCCTCCTTGTCTTATAAGCCTTCTCACCCTCATCCCACAAATGCGACAACAAGCGGCCCGTTACAAATGTAAACTCGCTATTCTCAATTTCCTCGATAATGGCTCTTTGTAGCAACGAAACTTTAAATCACTCTTGTATGGAGATAGCAAGTACACGTGTTTATCATAAGTAATGCCACGTGTAATTTCCAAATCATCGATAAATTCACGACTCGCCAAGTGAGGAGTGAATTTATCTAGAGAATTTGAAAATCAAGAATGGCATTTGTTAGGACTATTTAACGAATAATACTAAGCTGTTTACTCACAAATCATTATTTAAATATAATTATTTTCAAATATTTATATAGGCCTATAAATAATATAAACGGGGCGGCGATGTTTGAAAACAAATGAGAAACGTTATAATTCGTTTGTTCATCACTGCAACCAGATCATATTTATTACCAAATAGAATCGCTATATTTTAAGAATGAACTCCTAGTAGAGAAAAAATGAAACACGTCATTACATGTCATTAATTAATTGCTGATGTTCTATGATGTAAATATGTCAATTATATTTTTCTGCAACGTTAATTTATGGGAAATAATACGTTTAAGAAAGTGAAAACAGCGTTTTTTGTGGTATAGTCAATTGCTATCAATGTTTTTCTATTATATCTCGCAAGCAGAATTTGGTTACATTCGTGCACTATATATACAATCTGGAAGCCACTTGATAAAATGAAAGTGATAAAATCGAGGTGAAAAACGACTGTGATTGGTTGTAGATCAAAATTAATTGAAATGTGATTGGTCATTGACTGCCATTTGGGGCATGAGTTACATAGTTAGCATATAACACTTTTACATTTACAGCCTTAGTGGTTGAATTCAAATACCAAACTAACTCACTGACACTAAGGAACCCGCAGGTTCATGGCCACGGGAACATAGGCTCTCCAAGCATCCGTATCCTCAGTTAATATTTTCCAATAATTCCCTTATAACATTCTCCCACCCGATTCTCCGAAAACAATTACGCGTTTTCCCTCTGGTTTTCCTACAATAAGCTTCCATACACCTCATTAATTCCTAATTCGTGTCTCATGTCCTGCCCATCGCTGTCTACAGGCTTAACTCTTCTTATACCTATTATCAAAAGGAATTAAGCATATGCTTATCTCTAGAACATATGTCATTATCCATTAAAGGGGCTCATCTTATCCCAGCTCCTCTAAACGAAGTTAAACCAAAATATATATAAACATTGGTTATTCTTCTCGATATGGGTATATTATTTTAATGCGAAATAAACAGCAAGCTCGAGTACATGCATTTAAATATTACGTTCTTGATTAGGTGATTTGGGTGTAATAAATTCCATCATAATGTCTTCTTAGCAAAAGCGACCCTACTGTAATGCCTATAGAAGTTTTCTAATAGGGGTACACAGGGAATTCGTATAAAGAAAATGTTGTGTCTGCTCCTGGATTGTCGAAGTTATGCAATGATTATTGCGCCAAGAATAAAGCTGGAAATCTTAAATTCAAATCCTGGCTTAGGTACATTTTTTTCTCTTTAGTTGTACGATCTTTGGGGGAAACCAGATTATTAACTTTATTTATTTTTGTATTATTAAAATAAGAAAAAGTAAGAAATACTGTCATACTTTCATACGAGAAAAAATGAATATTAGATATTCAATAGTAGATTATATAAGATATAAGCAATTAAATTGGTATGGGCATGTAATAACAATAATAATAGTAATAATAATAATAATAATAATAATAATACTTTATTTACGACGAATACAAGAAGAAAGGTTACCAAGAAAAACATTGGAATGGTGTCCATCTGGAAGAAGAAGAAGAAAAGGTAGATCTCGAAACTCGTGGATGCAAGAAATAAGAACTGGAATGAGAACAAGAGGACTGGAGGACATGGAGTGGATGGACAGAGAGGAGTGGAGAAGGAAAATAAAACTTTAGGCACAAAAATATGTGTAAATATTAAAAATCTGTATATAAATAAATTATTAAAATAAAACATGAAACTGTTTTATGTAGTATGGCCTTAGTAATCAGTAACTGACCATCTTTTGACATTGTGATAATAATAATAATAATAATAATAATAATAATAATAATAATAATAATAATAATAATAATAATAATAATACTGTGATTAAATATAATACATTTTTGTATAAACTGTGACAAGTTTGAACGGGAACTTGCAAATTTATTATTATTATTATTATTATTATTATTATTATTATTATTATTATTAAGTATCAACCCAGCCAACTTCGGTTCATTGTCAATTGGTATTAAATTCGGTTCTGTGGAACAAAACTAAAAAAAAAAGAGAATTATTTATAGTTCATTGGTGGGGAGTATGCTATTGTATGGTGCAAGAAACGTGGGCATTTAGCAGCGGGCAAGCACATTAACTATTGATGACAGAGATGGATTTCTGAAGGAGGGCTTCTAGATATTCAAGAAGTGACAAAATTAGGAACACTAAAATCAGAGAAATAATGCATTTTCAAAACCACGACTGAAGTGGTTTGGCCACTTAAAGAGGATATCAGATGACAGGATACCTAAGTTGACATTACATTTTGAAGCGGAGGGCAACAGAAGAAAGGAGAGACCAAAAGAACAGTGGATTGAAGGAGTGCATAGGAGTATGGTGTCGAGAGATTTAACAGAGAGTGTTTCAGAGAGTAGGGATGTTTGGATGAGTAAAATTTACAATGGGTTGTAGGAAAATACTGTATTATATAGAAATTTCTAATAAAGAAGATATTATTATTATTACTACCAATTATTATTATTATTATTATCATTATTATTATTATCATTATCATTATCATTATTATTATTATTATTATTATTATTATTATTATTAAGTAACATGGACTCTTGCTTTAAGGGAGAAGTAAAGATTACGAGTATTTGACAATAAAGTTCTTAAGAAAAATTTTCGACCAAAGAGAAATGAAGAGAGAGGCAAATGGAGCGACAAAAAATGAACTACATGATTTTTGTATGCGATTCGATATAATAAGAGCAGTTAAGTCTCGTAGATTGTGATGGGCAGGAAGTGGCACGAATAGGGAAACTAGAGGGAAAACGCTCAGTTGGTAGATCAACAATGTGGTGGGAGAATAACATTAACCATGATTTGAAGGAAGTAGATTATATAGGAGATGTTGGAAAACATTAGCTCGGGATAGGGATGTGTGAAGATCTTGTGTCTACGCGGCCATGAACCTACGGGTTCGATAGTGCCAGCGAGTTAGTTATTATTATTATTATCATTATTATTAAAAATCTAGAATGGACAGAATACAAAATAAAGAAATAAGGGAAATTATGGGTGTACAAGAGGAGCCGGATATCATAGACATTATAGAAAAGAAAAGATTACAGTGGTATGGACATGTCAAAAGAATGCCAGAGCAAAGATGGCCTAAAATTGTTATGGAATGGATCCCAATATAAAGGAGGAAGAGAGGAAGATCGGAGAAAACTTGGATAGAAGGGGTACAAGCAGCTAGGAATATCAGAGGGTTGGAGAAAGATCATTGGATGGACAGAGAAATGATGTTTGTTTCCGGAAGGCGGAGGAAGCTGCCATGATACATTATTATTATTATTATTATTATTATTATTACTTACTTACTCACTGGCACTATCCAACCCGTAGGTTCATGGCCGCGCGGACATAAGCTCTCCATACATCCCTATCCTGAGCCAATACTTTCCAATCATTCCCTGTACAATCTACTTCCCTCAAATCATAGTTAATGTTGTTCTCCCACCTCATTCTTGGTATTATTATTATTATTATTATTATTATTATTATTATTATTATTATTATTATTGTTATTAATATTATTGACTAGCAAAGTGAATAGAGGGTCACCAATAATTTCATTCTCGGAAAGAAGTTCATGCAAGGAAGAAGTGTGGAAACCATTCACGTAATGAATTACACAGTAATACTTCTCATCTCTACTTAGGGGGTATAATTTTTAAACACTATGTGTGTATAGCAAGGAAGTTATTTTGGACTCATCATGATTAAATTATGCAGTATATTTTGAAATTTACTAATTTTTTTATTGGTGAAAAACATTTTGCGGTGTTTGAATGTGTGGTTACTAGGGCGTTACATGAATCTCGTTTTCCCATCAAGTGTCAGCGTAATTAAAGCGGATGTGAAAGCATATGGTAAAATGTATTGATGAATAAGTTTAGAACATACCACCATGCACCTGGAGTATTATATTGGAATTCCTCACATACCTTGTTTTACCACCCGTAATAGCTCTTTAATTATAAAATTATACTAACTATGCTCTAGGGTAGAAGATAAAAGAAACGTCGGTAAAATTTTATAGGCTTTTGGATGGAACGTATAAAATGGACAGACAAAATAAAAAATAAAGATGTGCTAGACAGAGTGGGTGAAGGAAGAACAATGCTAGAACTCATAAAGAAGAGGAAAATAAATGGGATTGGCCACTGGCTAAGAAGAAACTGTCTGCTTAGGGATGTCCTAGAAGGAATGGTCAACAGAAATAAAGTTAGTGGCAGAAAAATACATCAGATGATAAACATTAAAATAAATGGTTTGTATGCGGATAAAAAAGGAAAGCTCAGTTAAAGAAAGAGTGAAAAATGCTGAGTTTGCAGTGAAAGACCTGCTCTTGGGCAGAACAGTGTGTATATATGGTCTCTAGGTAGCGTTCTGTCATGTCTGTTACCCAGTGGACCCGAGTTCGATCCTCGGTCGGGGATAAGTTTCCTGGCTGAGGTGTTTTCCTCACCTGTAAGACAAATGTCAGGAAACGTTAAGGCCCAATCGGTCCCCGAACACCATCTGGCCATCATTATCATATTCTCCGCATTCGATTAAGTTTAAGATTAGCTCTCTCCTGACGAATCATTACCATCATCACCACCACCTATCATATCATCAGGGCAGCGTAACTCCGCCTTCCAGGTGTTCCAATCTCAGAAGTGAGTTAATGCCAATGCCAGGAGAGATTAGCAGAATGTTGAAAATGACAAAATCTGGTTTTATAGGCCTATACAGTGAAATGTTTGTGCTTGTTATTATATTGTTATTAATCTTCTTCTTCTTCTTCTTCTTCCGAATGCAGTATTGGGTGATGATGCCCGTTCTGCGACTACAGAAACTGATCTTTCCATCGGTTGAAGGGTCTTCCGAGGTTTGCCTTTAGGGTTGAGGTGGTAAATCATCTTTGGTAAACGGGAATTTGACATTCTCTGGACGTTGTTATTATTAATAATAATAATAATAATAATAATAATAATAATAATAATAATAATAATAATTATAATTATTATTATTATTGAAAAAAATATAGTAATGGCTGCTTAACTCATACCCCAAATGGTAGTCAATGATCAATCACGTTTCAATGAATTTTGTTTACAATCAATGACAGTCGTGTTTCATCTCGCTCTTTATCGATTTCTCTTTATCAGCTCCTTCTTTTGTGATAAATATAGCTTCTCCTCTTTAATATTCTGAACAGGTCAGAACATTATTTTTCTCTACTAAATACACATTGAATGTAGTAAATAATGTACAGATTCCGTGATTTTACAGAATTGTTTACTAAAAAAATAAATGAATAACCTATTAATGTTGATTATGGTATACAGTTTGATGTGTTTCATTATTTCTCCACTAGGGTGCATTCTTTTAATATTGCGGTCCTATTCGGCTATAAATAATATGAAGTTGCAGTAAATATAGATAACCTCATATTTCCGATTTGTTTTCAAACATCGGCGTTTACATTTAATATATAAATATTTTAAAATACCGGTGACTATATTTAAATATTGATTTTTGAGTAAACAGCTTAATTTTATTCATTGAATATCCCTAACAAATGCCACTCTTGATTTCCAAATCCTCTAGATAAATTGGAAATTACTCGCGACATTACTTATGATAATTAATATTGTATATTCAAGACTGGCTCCAACATATAGAAAGAATAACACCCAATAGATTTTCACAATTTCTTTCCCACTGCCAACCCATAGGAAGAAGAAATATTGGACACTCCATAATAAGATGGGGATACTCTCTTGATGTGGAAACAGGTCTATGACCTAATTCCATGAAGTAAAAGAAGAAGAATTAATATTTTAATAAATATAGTCCAAAATATCGAACAATTTTATTAGAAAACGTAATCTGATCAGTTTTTCAATGTAGTCCCTGATTTGACATTTAGTATGACATAGGTGGATAAATGAGAAGTCCTGACATTAGAACCTATCCTCTGCAAATAGTAAGCATGACTAGTTCTGTCTCTTTCTCTTACCACTTTCACGCTTTTGGAGTCCTTGTCATTCCAAACAGTGATTCCTTGTGGATCTGCGTTAACCGCAGACAAGGGTGGTGCACCGCTTCAACAAAGACAGTTTTCTGACAACTCACGTTTCAAATCCCACTAGGTTACGTTTCTTTTACAAAAAAAAGGGTAGCTGATATCGCTAGAATTTCTCTTTATATCTTCGATACAGATTTTAAAGTAAGTTTCATATAATATTTGAAGTTACTAGGGCATTCGATAAGTAGCTAATGGCAACACTGCTATATCATCACAAAAAAACATTTAGGTTATTTTTAACATTACGAACTTAATTTATAGACTATTGCCAAGTCAACAATACGTTGCCACATCCTTGGAAGACGGCGCACTTCATCTGCAGCACCATTTATGTATGTCTCTCTCATCTTTAGCTTTCTGAATATCAATAACATATTCTGGTGGAGTTAAGAACACTCACCAAGACAAACATATGTTACATATAAACAAAAAAAACACAATAATAGTACATACTAAACAATTAATTATCTGTCAAATTGAATAATAATGAAAATAATTGTTATAAATAAAATAATATTAAATGCAATTAAAATTAAATTAATGATAGAATGTATACAGAAAGGAATAACAGCTCCAATCTATTATACATAAAAAGAAATGAAAGAAAAAAATACAAAGAAAATAATAAACTATAAAGAATTAATCTATCGCTTATTATATACGGCATTAGGTAAATATATTAACAAATCTTAAGTCCCTAGGCTAAGTTCATAATCTATATATTGGCCATTCGATTATAAACGTTCTTTTTGCCCCTATTTTGTTCGTCTCTTATACAACTTTCTGTAAAGAAAGCCAGAGCTTGGTTTAATTCACTAAAAGTGTATATGTTTACACAGGCTTATTAAGTTTATAGTTTGATATAACGTAGGGTAAGTAATTGCATTACCATCTCATATCTGTAATTAATTTACTTGTTTTGTGCAAATTTTGTTTACTACCTCTGGTTGTTTGTATATTAGTGGAGTAAAACAAATATGAACTGAGCAATCATATAGTCTGAAGAAACTGACCTAAAATTATGTAGCTATAGTTAATACCTCTACCACGTAAGTTGAAAAAAAAAATAGAAAAAATGGAAGAAAAATGTTTGAAATGGTATGGGCACCTCATAAGAATGGAAGGAGAGAGAATACTAAAGAAGATCCTTAATTGGAAAGCTAATGGAAGAGGTGGAAAAGGCAGACCTAGAGAATGTTGGATGCATGGAGTGAGGAGAAGTATGGAAGCTAGAGATCTGAGGGAAGAAGATGCTCTAGAGAGGAACCTATGGCGACAAATCACTTTGGGTTGAAGGAGAAACACTGTATTGTGGACTATTCGTAATTAAAATATTTATTATTATTATTATTCTAACAAATATATTAGTAAGCAGACTTACTCCCTATATTGACGACATTCTAGGAGATCATCAGTGTGCATTTAGAAGAAACAGGTCTACAACAGATCAGATTTTTAGTATAAGACAGATTTTAGAAAAGAAATGGGAATATAATGGTACTGTACATCAACTATATGTAGACTTCAAAAAAGCATATGATTCAATTAAGAGGGAGAAGTTATATAGTATCCTGCTGGAGTTCGGAATTCCTAAAAAGTTAGTTAGACTTATACGAATGTGTCTAAATGGCTCAAAGAGTAGGGTGCGTGTAGGCAAACAGTTTTCAGATGAAATCCAGAATGGGTTGAAGCAAGGAGATGCACTATCTCCTCTACTATTTAATTTTGTACTAGAGCATGCCATTAACTATTTAGAGAATGAGGAAGGCCTACAACTGAATGGTATTAATAAGCTGTTAGTTTATGCTGATGATGTAGTACTACTGGCCGATAGCGAGGAGATACTAAAGGTCAACACGCACACCCTATTGAGTAACACTAAGAAATTGGGACTGGAAGTAAATATCAGTAAAACTAAATATATGGTCACAAGTAGAAATTCAGTATATAATGGAAATGGACAGCTAATGACAAATGAGGGAAATTTTGAGGAAGTGGCTGAATTCAAATACCTAGGAACAATAATCAGAAATAGGAATGAGATGAACAAAGAAATTAAACATAGGCTCAATTCTGGAAATGCATGCTATTATGCATTGCAGAGACTTTTGATGTCCCAACTCTTTTCAAAAAACGTTAAGCTGAAAATATATAATACTATTATTCTACCAGTTTTATTATATGGGTGCGAAACATGGACTCTTACTTTAAGGGAGGAAAGGAGATTACGAGTATTTGAGAATAAAGTTCTTAGGAAAATGGTTGGACCAAAGAGAGATGAACAGACAGGTGAATGGAGAAGACTTCATAACAGTGAACTGCATGGTCTGTATAGGAAGCCAGATATAATAAGAACAGTTAAGTCTCATAGACTGCGATGGGCAGGACATGTTGCACGTATGGGGAATGAAAGACGTGCATGGAAGCTTCTTGTAGGAAAGCCAGAGGGAAAACGCCCAGTTGGTAGACCAAGAATGAGGTGGGAGAGCAACATTAACTATGATTTGAGGGAAGTAGATTATACAGGGAATGATTGGAAAGCATTAGCTCAGGATAGGGATGTATGGAGAGCTTATGTCCGCGCGGCCATGAACCTTCGGGTTCGATAGTGCCAGTGAGTAAGTAAGTAAGTAAGTATTATTATTATTATTATTATTATTATTTATCCCAAATTTATAAACCCTATTTCACCTAAGGTACATTAGGGTTATAGTTTGTTACAAAGTTGTGAGTCATTATGCAATTTTATATAAAATTAAAGTTTTTTATAAACTTTATTTCTGAAAAAATTTAAAAGTCTTAAGATAAACATTTAAATTTACTTAATACACAAGTGATCTTCTTGGTGATAAAATATTAAAATATATATGCAGTCAATATGCCCATTTCACCAATTAATGTTTTAAAATGGTCAACAAGTTCTACAGCCAAGCTGTCATTCTCAAGACCAGATATTGACAGATATTGACTGATATCTGGTCTTGAGAATGACAGCTTGGCTGTAGAAACTTGTTGACCATTTTAAAACATTAATTGGTGAAATGGGCATATTGACTGCATATATATTTTAATTTAAATTTACATTTTGGTAGGTGCCGTCGTCCTCAACTTTATTAAAATTACGTATGTATTTGAAATGTTATTAAAATAGAACTTATTTAAAATATTATTTGGTGGCCAAGTAATATTTTAAATACATGATTTTAACAAAGTTGAGGAAGACGGCACCTGCCAACAGGTACATTTTAACTCTATTTTTAATTTTATGACTATCACCTCAACGAAATATGATATGAATTTTATTAGTATTGATTAAAAAGTCTGTAGTTATTTTCTCTCATAAGCACTTCTTCAATGGGTGGTTTACTTAAACAGGCGATGTTATTTAGAAGACATGAGGATTCGAATCTTTCGCTCCAGAACAAAGGACAATCAAATATAATGCACAATTACAATTTGAATTTTTTCTGAAGTTAAATCTCTGCAGGTATTGGGCAAATTTACTGTGCTCAGTGAGGAATTGTTGTTAGTATAAAATTTGGAACAATGTGTTTGCATTTTATTCTGTCATAGATACTTGAAAAGAACAGTTGTCTCAGCAGAAGACGAAACGTAAGATTTAAAGAGAACTGGACCAGGGCTATTTAGCCCGGAAGACGAATCAAGCAGAAATCGTTTTCCAGTAATGTTCATGTTCTTTTAATTCCCATATACTTTCATATAATCGTCAAATAGTCAAATCCCAGTGGACATTTGATTTTCTTTAGACTATTTAACTCATGCACCAAATAGTAGTCGATGTCCAATCACTTTACAAGGAATTTTGTTTTATCTCACTCTTTATCGATTTCTCTTTATTACCTCCTGCTTTTGTGATATAGAAAGCTCCTCCTCCTCATTATTCTGAACAGACCAGAGCATTATTTTGCAGTAACTGACTCTCCAACAAATGTATTGAATATATCAAATAATGAACAGATTTCTTGATTTTACTGAGTGTGTTTCATTATTTCTCCAATAGGGTGCATTCTTACAATATTGCAATCATATTTAACAATAAATAATATGATCAAGTTGCAGTGGATAAACATTACCACACTCTTCTGATTTGTTCTCAAAGCATCGCCGTTTACAATAAATATATAAATATTTTTATACCGGTAACTATATTTAAATAATGATTTTTTGAGCGAAAAACTTAATTTTATTCGTTAAATAGTCCTAACAAATGTCACTCTTGATTTCCAAATCATCTAGACTATTTAACTCATGCCCCAAATGGGAGTCAATGACCAATCACGTTTCAATGATTTCTGTTTTACAACCAATCAGAGTCGTGTTTCACGAAATACTTATCAGTGTTATAATTACCATATTAAAGAAAGCTCCTTTTTAATATTCTGAACAGGTCTAACCATCATTTTGCAGTGACTGAGCCCACGAGAAATACGGCTACCAGATTGTATATATAGTGCGTGAATGTCAACACATGCTGCATGCGGGAGTTAATATAAAAACATTTGTAGCAATTGATTATACCACCAAAAAAAGAAACCACTGTTTGCACTTTCTTAAATGTATTTTTTCCAAGGTAACAATCCAGAAAAATATAATTGTCATATTTACATCATACGACATCAGAAATGAATTAATATACAGTTTGATGTGTTTCATTTTTTCTCCACTAGAGAGCATTCTTACAATATTGCGTTCCTTTGGCAATAAATAGTATGATCTGGTTGCAGTGATAAACAAAAGAAGCATTTCTCATTTGTTTTCAAACATCGCCGTTTACATTAATATATAAATATTTTAAAATAACTATAGTTTAATAATGATTTGTGAGTAAACAGCTTAATTTTATTCGTTAAATAGGCCTAACAAATGCCACTCTTGATTTCCAAATTCTCTAGATAAATTGGAAATCACTCGTGGCATTACTTATGATAAATTCACTCGTGGCATTACTTATGATAAACTCATATTAATGTTCAATACAAACTGTAAAGACTAAATTTAAATTTTAAAAGACGCCGATGAAATATAGTCATATATGGATATGTATCATGTAGCTCTATAGACTTTTGTCACCCCTTCATGAAATCACGCAAATGTTATAAATCGTTGAAGCCTTCACTGATTTCAGAAAACAACTTTTGAATTGTAAAGATACAAAAATGGCTGATAACATCAGTAATATTCATAAATTCGATAAATCCGTTACAAATATCAAACGTACTGATAGCATATCACTTTTAATCTCAGCTGTAATCTATTTTTATGGCGAGATCTCTGCATTTTCAAGTCTAATAAATTTATTGGTAGAGATATATACGATATAAGCCTAACCTGAAGTGACATATAAAGGCATCGCTTCACTGATCACAACCGATTTGCTTTCACAGTTAAGTACAAGTTTTATTACCCGAGATTAAAGAAGTTTGGAAAACATAGTTTTCAGCTATACTTCCGTTTCTAAAGGTAAATTAAAAATTTAGTTGACTCTTTGACTCATGCCCCAAATGGGAGTCAATTACCAATCACGTTTAATGAAGTTTGTTTTACAACCAACGACAGTCGTGTTTTACTCATTCTTTATCGAATTCTCTTTATCACCTCCTGCTTTTGTGATACAGAAATCTCCTTTTTAATATTTATAAACAGGGCAGAGCATTGTACAATAAGTACAATGAATATAGTAAATAATGAACAGACTCCTTCGAATTGCACATCTGATAATTGTATGTTCAATAATTGCGTTTTTAAATAATGATTTTACCGAGTTGTTTACTAAAAAATGAATTAATAACCTATAATGTTGGTTATAACATACAGTTTGATGTGTTTCGTTTTTCTCCATTAAAGTGCATCCTTACAATATTGCGATTCTATTTGACAATAAACAATATGATCAAGTTGTACTGGATCAACAAATGAAACATATTCTCGTTTTTAAACGCTTTCATAAGAATGTTCAATCCTGTTTTAAAAAGTACTAGCTAATACCCGGCGTGCGCTGCTACGCCTAAATAAATTAAAATTAATGTGATTTTATGTTTAGTTGAATGAGTAGAAGGAAAAATAATTGTAAATTTATATTTTTTAGATACTCCGTGCTGATTACCCGGCGTTGCCCGGGAATCTGCTTATCCCGATCTTCTTGACATAAATGAGCTGAAATACGAAAATTAATGTGTTTTATGTTTAGTTAAATAAGTAGTGGGAAAATTTTATATCGAAATTATTTTTAGATGCCCCGAGCTGTTTACTCGGCGTTGTCCGGGAATCTACTCATCCCGACCTTATTCGCATAAATGAGATGAAAGACGAAAATTAACGAACTTCTTATGATTGTTAATTAAATAAAAATAAAACGTAGTTTTATTTGATTTTCATATTTATTATATAATTCAGTGACAGCTGTTTCGGTACACTGTACCTTCTTCCTAATATTAATAAATATGGATTTTCATCAAGTAAACACCAACTCAATTGATTATTCTTATGATTAGTTGAATAAGTGAAATTAAAAATAATTATAAATGTATATCGTAATTATTTTAAGATTCCCGTGCTGATTACCCGGCGTTGACCGGAAATCTACTTATCTCGACCTTCTTGGCATAAACGAGCTAAAAGACAAAATTCGTTATTGCAAGTTATCCGTAAAAGAACACCCGTCATGTGCCGCTATGCTTGCACAGGAATCTATGTACTTGTCTCGATCTTCTTGGCATCAATGAAAGACAAAAATGGTTATTGTGAGTTATCAGTAAGAGATAAACATATGCTGTCACAGACTTTTTTGTAGAGCCTTTGGAGATATTCAATTCTGTGTACATTAATTTTGTGTATTTGTTATGATTTAGGCAGCGTAAGCCATTTAAGTGTTCAAAGAGATACTTTTTTCACGTTTTCCACTACAAAGGGCTATTTTTAAGAGCGTACGAGTTGAGTATCACTACTCTCTTATAGCCTATGTTCATCCCGGGAATCTCCTGAACACTTTACAAAAAGCCGCATCACAATCGGATCAACGGTATGGCCGTGCGTAAAGTACGAACAAACATTCATTTTTATATATTAGATTACATTTCAATTTAATGCCTTAATACAAATTTGCTAATTGTAAAAATGTTCTATAGTGGTCGCGAGGTTACGTCATTGTCTCGTATGTAGTCGGGACAAGTTTTCTGTGCGATATATATATTTTTTTCTTTGGGGTTCTTCTTCAACTGTAAGACAAATGTCGGGAAACTTTGTGGCCCAAATGGTCCCCTAACACGATTTGGCCTTTTCAATCATGCATATCACTTCTTCCTCGTTTGGTATGATAGTATGATTGACTGCGTCTTGTTTTAAATGTTCATGTTGTCTTGAAGGTGGGCCTGAAATTGAGTTCATCGTTAATTCCGGGAAATTGTCTCCTTGCCCTTGTATGGTGAAATAAGTAATTGTGTGAATACAAAGTTTAAAAACCTCTCCGGAAAACAGTCAATTGCTTCATGCTGAAAGCTTGGCAAACTATAATATTAAGTGTTCGGTCTAATTAAAATTGATAGATTACAAAATATTTGCTATGAGCTTACCATTTAAACAAATACATTTATTTAATTTCTCATACATTTATCTCTAAAATAAACATGGAAAAGACACATTTGTAATGAATGAGTTTTTTTTTATTTGGGTTTGTTATCGATTTAGCTTGTAAACGGCGGATAAACAAACGACAGTCCCTTGTTGATTGACTAATCTATCCTCCGGGGATGTTCATCCGTGCAGTGGTCCATAAAAGCTATTTTAAAATTAACAGTGGGCGACTATGTATAGGATGGCACAAATACGTTAATCTATTTACGCGGAATCTTCTACATATTACACCTGTAATTCACAACACACAATATATATAATTCTGTTTTAATATTATATTCTTCATATAGATACGTATTAAATAATTGCTTACGTGCATATAATAGAGAATTTGTATAAGAAAAATAAATGTTTGTAGATAGTGGTAGCGCACTGAGATATCAACTCAGAGGTCCGGGTTCAAATCCCGTCCAGGCATTTATTTTTCTTATCTTATATTGAATAAGAAAACTTTCTTATTCATACTTATATCCGCGAAAATCTGCAATATAATATGATATGTATTAATCCAATAATATGGTTGGAAATATCGGTAATTCACAGTACTTGTAATTTGAAATAATTTAATACAGGGTGGGACATAAACATCTGATAGTTTTTAAAATAATTTTAAGGGCACCCGGTACTAATTTCCTTGCAATTTGGTTTAAAAATATGAAATATATAAAAATCATTTTTTCAGCTTATTCTTAAGTTATGTGCATGAAAATTATGTCACTAATTAAACAAGTCTTCCTGAACATACTCTGGTTAACGTTTTAGACACATTTCTTAACGAGTAATTTAACCCGTCAGAACGCGCGCATAATTATGCACCGTTACCACACGCGCTGGGTATTTTTTACCCGAAACTTTATTAAGTGATATTAACAGCAAAATGTAATTTTTAGAATATTCTATAATTATATCTTTATTTTGACAATGTCTATCCTTCATTTGACCATGTCTAAATTATTTATTGTTTAATTTAACAATACATAAAATAAGATCTAAGTATGTACTACATTTTCTTCACAAAAATGCTGTAGTATAATGTATTAGTTCAGTGCCAACAAAAATTATGAAAAAGTCATATATATTTAGCAGCCACTCACACACTATGTTCACTTCCTGAATCGGGATTTACCCCTAAAAAATTAACAATGCACATGAGCATTAACTGCACAATAATGTTCTTCAGAAAAATACTGCAATATTATGTTTCTTGTTCAGTGCTAACATTAATTAGAAATAAATAATGATTATAGCATTTGGGAGCCAGTCACTCAAACACTATTGTCACTTCCAGCATCAGAATTGGCACACCCCTCGCAGAAAGGCACAGAATGTTCTTTACAGATCATCTTGGTACAGCTGTGGCATGAAGTAGTTGTTTTACGATCTTTCTTCTTCGGACATACTTCACATCGAACTGAAGACATCTTCATACGTTTCTGTGTTGATTGGGTTTGTTCCTCCACACCAGCCAATCTTCGAATAGTGGATCTATTTTCTCCAATAACTTCCATCTTTACCTTTGTAACTAACAAACTGAGACAGTGTCCTCATAGTCTTCATCACTCATAGTTGCTTCCTGTTCTGTATCAGAATTATGTTCACTTTCGGAGAGATGATCGGCTTCATCTCCTGATTCATGTTCAATAACATCTTCATCTTCATTTAGCCAGTTTACTATTTGTCCACTTTTTCTATATTATAAGTCCATTTTGTAATGGAAAATAGAAATGGCGCACAAATAAAATGATTCACTATTTATGTTACTTATTCACATGCGCTGGGTAATTCTTATCCAATCTTGATATATGCATGCATAAACTCCTGCAGTCACAGGAAAACTAACTGAATCTTACATACAACAATGCAAAAATATCTGAAAGAAAGGTACTGAAAACGGCAGATAAATTTAAATTCAAACACAGTGTTGCCAACAAAAAGAATAACGTCTGGGTATTTTTTATCCTGGCGCGTGTGCTTAACCCGTCGGGTTAAAATCCAAAAAAAAAAAAATTAAATTAAATTAAAAAATCCAACCTCTTAAAAGTATTTTCTTGATACAATTTTCACAAAAACTACTTATCCAATTGTTTCCAAAATTTAATATGTTATTTTGCACTAATTTGAAGATAATAATGTTTGCTTGTGTTCAGATATGGATTATGTTTCATTTTTAAAAAATCAAAACAAAAGAAAATTTTGTTAAAAAATTTGCATATAAACCTATATTTTTTTTTAATTTCAAGCACTATCAATAGCATAAAGGTTAAATTTACCTTATTATTATATAGCTCATTAAACTGCATATCCATGTCAAAAATTATTCTCCTGTAAATTAGCTGCTAATATTAGCTCTTTGATGAGTACATCATATAATGTCTCCCCAGCTTCACAGCTTTGATTAATTTTTTTGGAGTTACCAATCTTTACCCGCCCACCAATTTCTACCGGAGATCGGTTTTCTGTCCTACAGTCTAAATGTAACGTTTTAAAAGGAAAATTATTCGCTATTTGGTGACTTGGGATATAATAAATGGATAGTATGTGTAACAGATAATGGTGATAATTAAATATGCATGACAGGTGAGTGTGGAATGTTTATTAAAGAGGAAGTTAGGCCTGTCAGTCCTAATATAATGCGGAAACATTAATTTCCGTATTTATGTATCCCATCAAATATACACATTTTATCAACACTAATAAAATACACTGTTAAAACCGTTGAGGTGGAGAGTAATAAAATAAAATAAGTTAAAATATACCTTCTTAGGTAAAATCCGTCGTCCTCAACTTATGAAATATGTAATCTTTATGCCTGTAAGCCTTTCAGAACATCCGTTCCATCTTCAGCAGGTCACTCTTCGCTACAACATCCAGTATGATGGTTGATGCCACATTAGGACTGTAGCGAAGTGACCTGCTGAAGATGGAACGGATGTTCTGAAAGGCGTACAGGCATAAAGATTACATATTCAGCAGGTCACTCTTCGCTACAACATCCTGTATGATGGCTGATGCCACATTAGGACTGTAGCGAAGTGACCTGCTGAAGATGGAACGGATGTTCTGAAAGGCGTACAGGCATAAAGATTACATATTCAGCAGGTCACTCTTCGCTACAACATCCAGTATGATGGCTGATGCCACATTAGGACTGTTGTAACGAAGAGTGACCTGCTGAAGATGGAACGGATGTTCTGAAAGGCGTACAGGCATAAAGATTACATATTCAGCAGGTCACTCTTCGCTACAACATCCTGTATGATGGCTGATGCCACATTAGGACTGTAGCGAAGTGACCTGCTGAAGATGGAACGGATGTTCTGAAAGGCGTACAGGCATAAAGATTACATATTCAGCAGGTCACTCTTCGCTACAACATCCAGTATGATGGTTGATGCCACATTAGGACTGTAGCGAAGTGACCTGCTGAAGATGGAACGGATGTTCTGAAAGGCGTACAGGCATAAAGATTACATATTCAGCAGGTCACTCTTCGCTACAACATCCAGTATGATGGCTGATGCCACATTAGGACTGTTGTAACGAAGAGTGACCTGCTGAAGATGGAACGGATGTTCTGAAAGGCGTACAGGCATAAAGATTACATATTCAGCAGGTCACTCTTCGCTACAACATCCAGTATGATGGTTGATGCCACATTAGGACTGTAGCGAAGTGACCTGCTGAAGATGGAACGGATGTTCTGAAAGGCGTACAGGCATAAAGATTACATATTCAGCAGGTCACTCTTCGCTACAACATCCTGTATGATGGCTGATGCCACATTAGGACTGTAGCGAAGTGACCTGCTGAAGATGGAACGGATGTTCTGAAAGGCGTACAGGCATAAAGATTACATATTCAGCAGGTCACTCTTCGCTACAACATCCAGTATGATGGTTGATGCCACATTAGGACTGTAGCGAAGTGACCTGCTGAAGATGGAACGGATGTTCTGAAAGGCGTACAGGCATAAAGATTACATATTCAGCAGGTCACTCTTCGCTACAACATCCAGTATGATGGCTGATGCCACATTAGGACTGTTGTAACGAAGAGTGACCTGCTGAAGATGGAACGGATGTTCTGAAAGGTCTAAAGGCATAAATATTACATATTTTATAAGCTGAAGACGACGGATTTTACCTAAGAAGGTATATTTTAACTTATTTTATTTTACACATTTTATATATTGTTTTGTTATGGAAAATATATATATATATATATATATATATTTGTTTTTTTTTTCTGCAAGCATTTTAGTAAAAATGTTAGGAAAATGTATAAAGAGTTCTGGCAGTTTGTAAGCAATATAGTACTCCATCACGCAGACACGCGTTTAGACGATATAAAAAGAGCAACGTTATCAGTTCAACATGCAAGAATTAGTTTTATCTGCTCGTTCCAAGTAGAAACAAGCTACATGAAGTATTATTTCCTGTACTAAAGCACACTGAACAATATGACTTCTATTCTGTTTACATATGAAATGCACATGGCATCTATTGTTTTGTGATAAGAAAAAGAATTAATTGTTAAATTAATAAATTATGACAATTTTAATATACATTTGCCATCACCATCATTCCTCACCGGTGTGGAAAGCAACGGGAAGCTACCACACCTATAATTCCCTAGTAAAAGTTGCAAAGCATAGCATGAAAATTGCAGTGAAAGACCTGTTCTCGGGCAGAATTATTATGGATGGATTATTACTATTTTTGTCTTTTCCTTGTCAACTTTATATTGTGTAGTCTATATCTAATACGTATCATTAATCATAATTTTTATTGTATTATCGATGGACTAGTGGTTATGCTCCTTGCCTCTGGTCCCGAGGGTCGCAGGTTCAAGCCCGGCCGGGGTCCATGATTTTTTAGGACGGAAAAATCCAAGGAGCAAGTCCTCCGGGAGGGACTTTAAGCCGTGGGTCCAGAGTCTGAAGATTTTCAGGCTCGTAAAAAATCCTTAAGCCTGAATGAAAAGGCCTCTAAGCAAAATTTACCGAATTTCCCCGTCCTAGTACTACCTTGGTTTCCTAGATGTCAGTATGAGGCGGAACACTGACCACGGACCACTCAAAATGACATCTATACGAAAACAAGTGTAACTAAATCAATAATAGTCATCATCATAGTACATTCACGAATTTAGGCCATTTGTTGGCCTGTTTCGGCCTCAAGAGAAACACCATCCAAAAGCCTTTTGACTGGACGTCCTGGTCTTTTTCTTCCTGCAGGTTGATATCTTAACATTTGTTTGGGTATTCTGTGATCTTCCATTCGATGAACATGTTGCATCCATCTTGACTTATAATCAGAAATTTTGTTTTATAAAGGTTCCATGTGTAATTCTTCTAAGATGTCTTCATTTTTTTGTGATCTAGTAGTATGTATCCTGCAGTTCTCCGAAGGTATCTCTTTTCAGCAGATCTAAGTCTCTGTATATCCTTATGTTTCAAAGTCCATACTTCGCTACCATAAAAAAGAGTTGGAAGAGCCAGTGTTTCATACACTTTTAATCTTGAATGCTTTTGGACTAACTGTGGCTTGAAGATAGAATTTATTAACCCTAAAATTCTTTAAAAATTAGATATTTTTGTATTTACATCGTTTTCTTCTTCATATGAGATATTGCATCCTAGATATGTAAAATTATTCACCTGCTCTAAAATTTTATTGTCCAGTACAATTTTACTTCTGACAGGATCTACACCTTGAAATGCCATAATTTTTGTTTTTTCTGTAGATATCTTCAAACCATAATATGGTTCAAATTCTTCCCTCTAGGGGGAGAGTGCCTAAATCTCTGTAAAGGGAAAATATAGGCTTACAATACAAAAAAAAGTATAATTTAACCCTGGTGAAGTGGAAGAGAAGACCTTACGGTCTTACCTCCATCAGGTAAAATAAATAAATAAATAAATAAAAATTTGGAAATATATAATTCTAACTGTAGTTGAACTATGAACACCGGGATATGTTAGCTTATTCTATTACTAGGATATGAACCTTCAGGTGGTATCCAGTTCACACAGCATATCCTAGTGAAGCTACCAACGTTTAGTGGTCTCTTTGTAGGCTACTTCCCTTCCTCATCTGAGTCAGTGGAATTGTCAATGTAATAAAATTGCTCCCCTACTGTTTTCCTTTGTCTGTTCTTGTCATAGTAACCCAGCATCATCGTGGGAGAGCATAAAACGATAAGATCTCGTTATAGCCCACTTCAGGTGTTGACAGCACAAAAGGCCTGGTTTACATCTAGTGACGTCATCCCCTGCATTCACCAGTTAATATTCATGTAATTAAGATCCAACGTACTCAAGCTAGCCAAATTAAGTCAATTTCTCATCTTTCATAATAATAATAATAATAATAATAATAATAATAATAATAATAATAATAATAATAATAATTAGAAGAAGTAAAAAGGAAATAAAAATATATACAGACATTCATAGTGATATTAGAAAACGAAGGTTACAATTTTATGGCCATATTAAACGAATGAACTCAAATAGGCTTACAAAACAGATAATGGAATTCTACGAAAACAGAAGTAAAGCTCCAGTGGATACTATGAAGCGGATTGATGAAGTCAAAAAGGACTTAAAATTGGCAGGAATTACTAAAGAATATATCTCAAACAGAGATACATTTAGAATTAGGTGAATAAGTGGCAAGTTGATCAAGAGGACAAACCGAAGAAAAAAACTGGAACAACTTGGACAGATGATAGAATACAAGCTCATAGCAAAAGAATGAAAGAAATTTGGGCTCAAAGGAAACGCCTCTAAGTACTTTGCGTAGTCATACATGGGCTCATCCGCAATAAAAAAAAAGTAATATTAATAAACTAAAAAAAAAAAAAACTCCAAGCGCGACAGGTCTAGAAGGCCCTTGGCTTACTAGCCGGCTGCAGGCCTCACATCCATGTGTTAATCACAGAGATAGACGATCATCCAACGAGTGTAGGGGTGACATGTGTTCAGCATGTCGGGTCCCCCAGCCGTTATAGCTGGCTTTCTCAACCTTGAGTCGCAACTTATTGTAGCTACCCAAATGCCTCATGATGCTGTGAGGGCACCGGTCCCATACTGGCCGAAATTACACGAGAAAATTTTTTCCCCCATGGAGACTCGAACCAGCTCAAGTCCCGTAGCTCTGCGCCAAGGCTTCTTACCTTAACCACTCGGCTACGGCGCGGGACTAATAATTATGATAATAATGATAATAAACATAATAATAATAAACATAATAATAATAATAATAATAATAATAATAATAATAATAATAATAATAATAATAATAATAATAATGTGGAAGTGTATAAAAGTGTAAATTTATTTACGCAATTGAATACATTTTAATGCATGGAATGTTTGTATAAATTGACATTAATAATATTAAGCCTTCGATTTTTATATCTTCAGTCCACCGCTGTGGTCTCGAGGTAGCGTGCTGCCTTGTCACGCGGTGGGCCCGGGTTCGATCCCCGGTCGGGACAGTTTTTCTGAGTAAGGTTTTTATCGAGGTTTTTCCTCACCCGTAAGACAAATGTCAGTAAAACTTTAAGGCCCAAACGGTCCCCGAAATTATATAGTCATCGCAATCATCATCATCCATATTCATCTTAGTTTAAGTTTAGGATTAAGGACTCTCCTGGCGCACCACTAACATCATCACCTATCATATCATTGGGGCAACGTAACCCCGCCTTCCAGGCGCCCCAACCTCAGAAGTGGGTTACAAGTACGCCATGCCAGGAGAGAACACCAGGAATGTCGAAAGACAACTTGGGGCAGATGCAAAAAAAAAAAAATATATATATCTTCCAGTTAGAA
This sequence comes from Diploptera punctata, assembly GCA_030220185.1. Taxonomy (NCBI): domain Eukaryota; kingdom Metazoa; phylum Arthropoda; class Insecta; order Blattodea; family Blaberidae; genus Diploptera; species Diploptera punctata. The sequence continues at coordinate 3,342,542 of JASPKZ010010655.1, read as the reverse complement.
GCAGCCGATATTTTTTGACAAGGCCTTGGCACATTACTATGCTTCTTACTTACTCACTGGCACTATCGAACCCGTAGGTTCATGGCCGGGCGAACACAAGCTCTCCATACATCCCTATCCTGAGCTAATGTTTTCCAATCATTCCCTGTATAATCTACTTCCCTCAAATCATAGTTAATGTTATTCTCCCACCTCATTCTTGGTCTACCAACTGGGCGTTTTCCCTCTGGCTTTCCTACAAGAAGCCTCCATGCAAGTCTTTCATTCCCCATACGTGCAACATGTCCTGCCCATCGCAGTCTACGAGACTTAACTGTTTTTATTATATCTGGCTTCCTATAAAGACCATGTAGTTCACTGTTATGAAGTCTTCTCCATTCACCTGTCTGTTCATGTCTATGCTTCTCTGGGAGAAATTCGAAGTAGGTTTCGGCATGCAAAGGCGACATTTCCAGAATCCAGCAGTGTCTGCCCATTGTAAGGAGCAGATGGACTCCCTGCTTGAGCGGAGTAAGGCTGGACGCATGCGCGGACAGCAGGTAGTGAAGGTTATTCAATCTACGTACCATTTCAAACAGTTAACTCCATGGCGCGACAGGCCTACGAAGCCCTTGGCTACCACCCTGCTGCTGGCCTGACATGCGCATGTGTTGATTACAGAGGTAGACGATCATACAGCCAGTGTAGGGGTACCCCAGTCATTATATCTGGTTTTCTGAATCATGCTGATACTGGTCAAAATTCCATGAGAAAATGTCTTCCCCATGGAGATCCGAACCGGCGCAGCGCAATCCTGTAAGCTCTGCGCCAAGATATCTTGCCTTAATAATTGCGCTACGGCGCGGGACAATCTACAAATTCAGGAATTGTATTACCCTAAAGCAAGGGTAACTAATTAGCGGACCGCGGTCCGGATCCGGACCCAGGGGTTTGGTTTCCGGACCGGTTAAATATAGAATTAATATTTTTTAACCGGTTAAACATCGAATAAAACCAGTTGTACTAAATTTCATGCTATGAGAGTATTATTGTTGGCTCGGTTGGCAGTATTACTTATGTTCGGACATTTGACTGAAGATGAACGGGATTCCGTTTGAAACCTGGTATCGTGAAAAACACGAAATTTCTGAGGTGAAATATTTAAATATTACTCTGACCATATGTTAAATTTATCATAAACTTATTAATAATTATTAGAATTAATAACTGTGCACTACTGTTTTGTATCCTTTTATTATTTACCATGTGTTTTGTTTAATTTGTGCAATTCATACCCATAACATAATTTAAATAATTACCTTATAATATTAATTACTTAATAAAAGCTTCGCATGTTTAATCAACTATGGTTCCGGACCTCGACTGAATTTTTTACTTTGAAAATGAACCTGCATGAAATCTAATTGGTGACTCCCTGCCCTAAATTTTATACTAGAGATTTTGGGTTGGATTTTAATGCCTTGCAGTTAAAAGCTGCAGATATTCCTTTAGACATGGTCTTGCGAATCATGTATACATACTGTTTTGTTTAGTTACTTTAAAGTTCATCTATGATTTATTCTGCTACCATATCTATGCACCTTCACTTTTATTTATGTACAAGCAACCCTTGTGGTACCGTACATTGCTCTTTTCTAAATGACGTCTCGTGAGTTTCCTTATTACATACAGTTGTTTCGTCTGTGGCTGGGCCCATTACATAGACATGAGTTCCTCTCTTTATTTAATAAGGAAACTCGCGAGACTTCTTTAAAAAAACAATGTACGATACCAGAAGGGTTGTTGGTACACAAATAAAAAATGTATTCTTCTCTTCTTCTTATTCACGATTTGTAGGATTTTCATCCTGTTTATTTCCAAAATTACACCTCGGAGGAAGACGTATTGGATGTGCATCCACTGTCTATCCATCTCTTGACTGGTCTTCCTCTTGTTCTTCTCCCGTTTATTGGTCCATCTTTCTTTAGCTCTTTTTTGCAAGTCGGTTGTCTTCAATTCAATATTTTCGTCTATCTATAATAAATTTGGTTATGTCTTGAATATAACATCTCTCCCTAATTTCTGTGTTGTGTATTTTATCAAATTATGTTTTCCCCTGAATAATTTTTAAGATCTTCATTTCACATGTGCTTATTATTTGTTTACTTTTTGTTGTATCAGCCCTAGTTTCTGCTCCATACACGATAACTGGTCGAACTATAATTTTGTGTATGCGGATTTTGTTTTCTATTGACATGTTTGTTGCGCCAAATTAAATCTTTAATATATCCTGATATTTATGCTGCTTTATCAGCTTGTTTCTTTACTTCTTTTTATTAAATCTTTTAGTCTTTGTTATTAATACACCTAAATAATTAAATTCTGATACTTGTTCTATAATTTTTCTTTCCACTTCTAATTTGCATCTTACTGGTTCTTTTCATATTGTTAAGCATTTAGTCTTATTCGTATTCATTTCCATATTGTATTTTTTGGCATTTATATTAAATTGATGTAAATATCTTTGTAGGGGACGCCGTAGCGTAGTGGTTAAGGCACTGAGCTACAAGCCGGAGGGTCGAGGGTTCAAGTCCCGTTGGGGTCAGGATTTTTAAACTGACCCAAACCCTCTGGCGGCACGGCCCTGGGGTCGACTCAGCCTCTAACGGAAATGAGTACCAGACGCTTGTTCTGGGGGTAAAGGCGGCCGTCACGCAGGGCTGACAACCCGGCTGACATAAAGTGCCGATTGTCTAGAAAAAGTGGGAGCCTTAACCTCCTACTACCCCAAGGGCCTCCGGGCCTGTTGTGGGATCACTTTACTTTAAATATCTTTGTAAATTATCTTCAAATTATGAACGGAGATCGACATCATCTGCGTAAAAATCTAGTGTTTCCCATTTTATAACCACAAACATTGTGGTATAAAAAATAAATAGTGATGGTACATAAATATGGTAGCAGAATAAGTCATAGATAAACGTATAAAGTAACAAAACAAAATGTACACAAGGTTCACTTGGTACAGCACGACGCTTCTCTGGTAGACATTTCAACGTGGTTTCGGCATGCAATGGTAGACAGTTCCCTTGTTAATGCGGAACATGTGTTAATATTGAAATTCTCTATATAAATAAATGTTATTGTTGCGCACGCTTGTGTTTTGAATAACACTGTACTTTGAGGGAATGTGAAACTTATTAGTCGCATTTTGAGGGAGCAGAGTAAACCACAAGCAGCTAAATTCCTAGCTGCTGCTGTCTGTAATCCGAGGTGTCTTTTACCCGCAATACGCCACAATGTCACACAAACCTTTATGGTAAACAACTAGCATTGTCTCTCATTATTATTACAATATTAGCTTTTAGAATATACCAACACGTGATAAGATAACCGTCCATTCTCCTCTCTTGTTAATCCAATGTACAATAACATACAAGTTATACAGAGTGTTCCAATATTCGTGCAGTGAAACGTCATTTAACTAACTCACTGGCAAGATAGAACCCGCCGTTGGTTCATTGTCATGCTGACTTCAGCCGTCCATTCATCCCTATACTGAGCTAATGTTTTCTAGTCATTCCCGTTATTAACTACTTCTCAAAAATCATCATCATCATCATCATCTTCATTCATGGATTAGGTCTGTTGACCCGTTCCGACTTCAGCCCATCTCTTTCTAGGTCTGCCCACATCTCGGGTGCCTTTAGGTTTGTATTTTGTTATTTGTTTTGGATATCTATCTTCATTCATTCTGTCTATGTGTTGCTTCCATTCATGATTAAATTATTCTCCCACCTCATTCTTGATCTGCCTACTGGGTGCTTCCCTTTAGTTTTCCTAAAATGATTTCCCATTCCCTTTTTCATTCCCCATTCGTAGAATTTAATCTATAATTATTTTAATACAATAAGTTTTTAGGGTCAATATGAAATATATTCCTTCACCGGTGTGGAAAGCAACGGGAAACTACCACACCTGCAATTCCCTAGTAAAACTGCAAGCATAGCATGGAAATGCTACGATTGCAGTGAAGGACCTGCCTTCGGGTAGAATTACTATGGATGGATGAAATATGTCTGATATTCCTACACATGCCCTGTCCATCGCAGTGTATTATACTTAATTGTACTTATTATATACGGTTTCCCATAAAATGCATGTAACTCACTATTATGTAATTTTCTCCATTCGCCTATCTGCTAATCTCTTTTAACCAAAAATGCTCCTAAGAACTTTATTTTCCAACACTCGCAATCTTTTATCCTCTCTTCAAGTAAGAGTCCATGTTTCCAATCCATATAATGTAACTGGGAGAATAATAGTTTTATATACATATTTTCAGTTTAATGTTTTTTTAAGAAGTTGGGACGACAAGAGCCTCTGTAAGAATATACAATTTACCAGGATTAAAATAAAGAATTATTATAATTGAGTTAGTTTACAGCGTACATACATTTCTCGACAGTCAAATATTTTACACGTCCAATTTTTTTTCAAACTGTTAAAACTATTCTATATGGGTTGTTTCTTTAGTTTTGGCAACAATAGTGTGGAATCCAAATAAAACTACGGTTGACAATATTCTGTTATTTGCACGTGTAGTTTCAGTGCCTCCCCGCCGTCCGAGCATATGGACTCGCCTTTCCCCCTCCCCTCCTCGCGCGACAATGAGCCGAAAGTTATCAGTTTAGATCTAGGCGTCGCAGTATAACTTAGTACAATGTTTTCAAAGCAGGAGCAGAGAATCTGGTTGAAGATTGCAGGTGCTAGAGGCAGAAACGCACTACACTGTCATCAAGGATTGCGAGAGGCTTGTGGTGCAGATACATCGCCCTATCGAACAGTAGCAAGGCGGGTACAAGCTTTTAAAGGAAGACGCGAAAATGCATCACATATACCTAGATCTGGTCATCCACGGGTTAGTGAGAATGACGTGCAAACAGTGTCCGCGTTAGTGGAAGCGGATCAGAACTGCACTATTCGAGAGTTAGCTGCATATACTGGATTGGCACTTTCGACTCTTCATCGAATCCTTAAGATCCGCCTTAGGATGCGAAAATTGCTTCACGATGGGTCCCACATGAGTTATCGGAGATGTAGAATTTCTGCGATATGAAGCTGCTCGTACGCACTTGGAGCGCTGTGAGAGGGAAGGAGAGTCCTTCTTATGACGTATCGTCACCATTGATGAGACCTGGGTGAAAAGTTATGAACCTCAGTTGAAATGTCAATCGTCCGAATGGCGTCATACAGGGTCACCGCGAAAAACAGCAGTTCGGCAGACCGCTACGAATGTGAAAACGTTGCTAATCCTAGCCTACGATTGGGATGGTGTTATCTTAAAACATATCGTTCCCCCAAGGCAGACCGTCAATGCAGAGTACTGGTCTTCTTCTTCCTGCAGGTTGATATCTCAACATTAGTTTGGGTATTCTGTGATCTTCCATTCGATGAACATGTTGTATCCATCTTGACTTATAATCAGAAATTTTGTTTTCTAAAGATTCCATGTGTAATTCTTCTAAGATGTCTTCATTTTTTTTGTGATCTAGTAGTGTGTATCCTGCAGTCCTCCGAAGATATCTCATTTCAGCAGATCTAAGTCTCTGTATATCCTTCTGTTTCAACGTCCATACTTCGCTACCATACAAAAGAGTTGGAAGAGCCAGTGTTTTATACACTTTCAGTCTTGAATGCTTTTGGACTAACTGTGGCTTGAAGATAGAATTTATTAACCCTAAAATTCTTAAAAATTTAGATATTTTTGCATTTACATCCTTTTCTTCTTCATATGAGATATTGCATCCTAGATATGTAAAATTATTCACCTGCTCCAAAATTTTATTGTCCAGTACAATTTTACTTCTGACAGGATCTACACCTTGAAATGCCATAATTTTTGTTTTTTTCTATAGATATCTTTAATCCATATTCTTCTGTAATTTTGTTAAGTTCATACAGACCTTTCTGTAGATTATCTTCGGAATTTGCTATTATTATTTGGTCATCTGCAAACAATAGGGTGTTTAATTTTCTATTTTCTGATTATCTGTTTACTCACAAATCATTATTTAAATATAGTAATTTTAAAATATTAATATATTTAATGTACACAGCGATGTTTGAAAACAAATGAGAAACGTTATGTTTCATTTGTTCATCTCTGCAATCAGATCATATTTATTGCCAAATTGAATCGCAATATTGTAAGAATGCACCCTAGTAGAGAAAAAATTAAACACATCATTGCAGGCTATTAATTGATATCAGATGTCTTATGATGTAAATATGTCAATTATATTTTTCTGCAACGTTAATTCCTGGGAAATTATACCCATAAAATTATTTAAGTTTTCTTACTTAATAATTAAAAGTTTAAGAAAGTTCAAAGAATGGTTTATTTTTTATGGTACAATCAATTGCTACTAATGTTTTCTATTATATCTCGGAAGCAGAATCTGGTTACATTCATGCACTATATATATACAATCTGGGAGTCATTTGATAAAATGAGAGCGATAAAATGAAAGTGATAAAATCGAGGTGAAGAACGACTGTGATTGGATGTAAATCAAAATTCATTGAAATGTGATTGGTCATTGACTCCCATTTGGGGCATGAGTTCAACAGGCATTAAAAATGCTTTCTTGTTATATCTATCCGATAAATACATTAAAATATATATGCAGTCAATATGCCCATTTCACCAATTAATGTTTTAAAACATTAATTGGTGAAATGGGCATATTGACTGCATATATATTTTAATATTTTATCACCAAGAAGATCACTTGTGTATTAAATACGATAAATACATGTAGGCCTATAACATTTTAAATATATTTTCATATCTTCAATTCTTCGGAAATAGCTAACAAAGGTCTCGAAAAACTCAACATGTTAACAAAAATTCTCTAAAAAACGTAATACAGCATAAGGAAAATTTTAACAACAGATCTGTATTTTATACTGTTCTCATTGTGCAAATGTCACAGTGAATCATCCAATTAAAACACGTAGTACTTGTAAGCTTTATTTTCGAGTATATCGGACCAACATGCATAGTTATATTTATATAGCCATACAATTATCAGTAGCCATGCAACTTTTTAAACAAATCTTGGTTGTAAATCAGGATATTCGGGGGTGGAGTGCCCGAAGCTATCAGACTCGCATTGGCAAACAAGCACTTGTGTAACAGTGAACAACCATGGTAATTATATCGAGTGACTGCGAGTGGAAGGGTTGGGATATATTACATGTTTTCATTACATCTATTCAAAGCATCCAATCATGATACCGAATGTTACAGTCCAGTATCAATACGAAAGAACATGACATGAATCCCCCTCTCATTCCTGTCCATTGTTTTCTGAACCATCATTGTCCATAATCAGGCCTACCTGCTGGCTTTTCAATATCCACTCTGGGGTTAATAAACATTTCAATTCTCTTTTACGTCCGAGCTTATTACCACATTCTTATGCAATCTGCACTACCATACGCTTGTTGCATTGTTCCAGATTAGCTTTTGCCATTTTGATCTCATAGTTATTGCTTCACACCAACGATAAATAAAATTCCATATGAATCCCTTGGAAATATGTCCATAATCCGTTGGACCCAACTGAAATTTTATAAAATGTTGGCAGTACCGGTACTGCTCTATGGTTCAGAAGCCTGGATACATAAAAAACAAGACCTAAGTAGGATAACGGCGGCAGAAATGAAATTTTTGAGATCTGTTAAAGGGTGCACTAAGGAAGACAGAATCAAGAACACAGAAATAAGACAGGAACTTGAAATATTTGCAATAACTGATAAAATGGATACATATAGACAAAAATGGAAGCAACACATAGACAGAATGAATGAAGACAGGTATCCAAAACAAATAACAAAATACAAACTAAAGGCACCCGAGATGTGGGCAGACCTAGAAAGAGATGGGCTGAAGTCGGAACGGGTCAACAGACCTAATCCATGAATGAAGATGATGATGATGATGAATCCGTTGGAAAATCTTGAGTACTCCAACAATAGATTGTATAAAACACTAGAAAGACTTAGATTACAAATTATTAGAATGAATGACCTAGAATTTTCAAACGCCTCTACGATGGAATCTTCAACTTGTTGTGGTACAGTGTGTTGTCATCATCATTTCCGGCGCTACGGTACATTGAGAACTATTGTGTATTTGGCTTAACTTGGGAAAGAGAGATGGAAATATAAGGGTAGATCCTTTAACAGCTTTCGCCCAGTTACGAAAGAAAGAACCCACCATGCTGTCAGTTTTGCACCCCCCTTTTCCCCTATTAACATCTGGTGAAGAAACCCGTCAACACTGGTGCGAGTGAGAGAAGTGAGCACAGCTGTAACTTTCTATAAATTTCTTGCAAAGTTAAGCCAGACGAGCAATAGAGTTTTGTTGACTGCTTGTTTCCTCCATTCAAGCCTCCATGCTGCGAACCTTCTACAATTCTGAATCCCCATACTACATAGATCCTGCTGTATGTTGTCCCTTCAACTATGTCTCGGGCGTCCGACTGATCTGCTTCCTTCTAGTTTGACATTTAACATTTTTTCTGGACTCTATCATTTACCATCATTTCCAAATGTCCTAAACATTTCAATCTGTGAGTTTTGATGTCAGCTATTATTGTTGGGGCTTTGTAAAGTTCTTCTAATTCACTATTTGTTCTTATTATCCATTCACCTTAAATACATACTGCATCAGAGGACTTTCCTTTCCCTTGAGTTGGGGAGGTTTTCATCTTTTTATGTTAATGACCAGGGGGTTGTGTCATAATCTTTGCTAATTCCATAATTATACATAAAATTGCTTCAGGTACAGTAAAATACTAGTTAATCCGGAACCCATTAAAACGGATTTATCTTATAGCGGACAAGCATCCTAAAATACAAAAAATATATAATAATAATAAAATAAAAATTCAACGAACTCGCTAACTTTTGATAAAATACGGTACTGAGACAAACTTAAGGAATATGACCATTTTATTTTTTGAACATATTGTATACTATGAGTCTTTTACGAATACATTGGAATGACAAAGAGACACTAGGTCACTCTCTTTTGCTCACTCTTTCTGCATGCTACAGGGCTTGAAACTCTGTCAGAATGTTAAACGCTTCACTTTTTTCAGATCATTCATAAGTTTTAGAAACAATTCGAGTGCAAAATGTCGTTTAGTAAACCTGCAATATTATAGAAGAAACATAAGCATAAGTCTCTTACTGTACAAGAGAAAGTGAAAATTATCGAATGACTTGAAAAATAATGCCTCTGTTACTTGTGCATGTGAATAATATGGAATCGCAAAACAAACAGTTTCGGGTATAAAAAAAATTGAACTCCTATAATTTGCGATTAGATCTGATTCAAAGAAGTGATTTCGCGGCCATGACAATATTGTGAAATATATGTGTGACATACTGCAAAAGAAAAATTAAAAGTTTCTTCAAACCAAATAAGTAGATAAATAAAAATAAAGAGTTGCATTTAAAATCAGGAAGGCATATGCCTACTGTTATCTTGTATCGTAATAAAATTACACTGGTCAACATGATTTTTGTCTCATTAGTACCAATAGTTGTACTTAATGCAGTTTTTTATCGTGTTTCAAATATGTATTCGGAATTTCTTGATCACCCACAGGTTTTTTATTTCAATTTCAATTAATGGATTTAAATAATTATTTTTTAATAAACGTTTTTTCGTCCATTTGTCCATTGTAAAATAAAACCAAATGAGTTTACTCAAATGATTTCAGCTATGGAAAAGAGATATCAAGGCAAATGGAATCCTAATATGCTGGCCGATTATTGTTGGGCCATCAACAGGGATGCTCCACAGGCGAAATATAGCAGAAAATCTTCATTTCTTACTTTATAGGTGAGTCCGAATGTTCGAATATTGTGTAGTTACGAATGTAGAAAATATTAAAGTGTTTGAAATTATAAATTCCTGTCTCTCGGAAACCTCGCATGATGGAGAAAAACCGGTATCATATTTGAATTCAGGAGAAAAAATACTATCAGAATCACATATCTGAGAAAAAAAATTCTTTTTTGTTGCTCAGTGTAATTACTGTATGACTTTATTCACAAATATTACCTATGGTTTTTATTTCATTTTATCCGGATTTTAGCTAGTCCGAACAACAATCAGCTCCAATTGGTGCGGATTAACAAGGTTTTACTGCACCTCAGCAATAATACGTAATGAAGTCCTTGCTTTAGATTATTGAACTTCCAACTGGGTTAATTTCTTTGAAGGGATGCCTTCGTTTTGTGATGTTATTTTCAAGCCGTATTTGTCAGCTATGAATTTCAATTTGTAAGCTGATTTCTGTAATGGTCTCCCAGAATCAGCTGTCACAATTTCATCATCTACGAAAAGAAGTATTTCCGATTAATTTAAACCACTAAACACATGCCACTGTTAGATTTTCTTTGATGTGCCGGCCGTTAACAAAGTTTTTTTTTTTAAATCAATGCCTCCAGGTTGTCTTCATGACATTTCTGGTATTCCCTCCTGGCATTGGCGGAATTCTTATGCTGGGGCGCCTACAAGCGGAGTTGCGTATCTCGATAATAGACGATACATGATAATGAACGCCAGGAGAGTTCTTAAATCTAAACTTAATCTGAATCCAGAGTATAGTACGCCACAGGAATAAAAAATCCCTATGTTCTAACTGGGAATAGAATATGGGACCCCATGAACTGTAGTCAGAAACGCGGAAATAATAATACATTTTCAGAGATGTGTGTTTATTATCTGAATAAAATATATGGGGGATAAGACAGAATTCCGAAAACGATTTTGGAATGGAATTCGGAAGGCAGAAGGAGAAAAGGAAAAACCACAGGAACAATGAATGGATGGGATCAGGAAGGATACGAATAGTAAGAAATTAACGGAAGAAGATTCGCAAATTAGAATAAAATTAATCAAGGTTGAAGGGGGAAAAAACTCTAATACAGAAGAAAATGTAGCCTATTTTATTTATTTAGCAGGTTTCACAATGTTTCAAAAGATCTTCCGTTTGCGCAATTAGGCCTAATCTACTGCCATTCTCCTCCACACCTTTCCGTCATTCTAATCTCCATCGTCCAATCCTTTTTCCCTCAAGCTACTCAAAACATCATTCATCTACGTTATTTTTGGCCGTTTTCTTCTTTTTTTCTTCTTCTTCTTCTTCTACCAAGTGGCACCAATTCTAGAATTCTTCTTGGGAATCTGTTTTCTGTCACGATGATTTGAATGGTTTGTTTTCTTATGAAATCCACAATTGAAGTTTGAACATTCGTCTTTTGTTTAATTATACTATTTCTTATTTTATTTCTTCCAGAAATTCCAGCTGAACGTCTAAAAAAATCCGTTTCTGCATAATTTAATTTATTCATTTTTCTAGATTTTAATTCCCATGTTTCTGCACCATATGTTATTGTACTTCCAGTTATTGTATCTAAAATGTTTATGTTTTAGAATTTATATTCTGATCCCATACAATACAATTTAATTTTGATATTAAGATTTGCCCTTTTGTAATAAGAAATTGCATATATATATATATATATATATATATATATCCATCAATCCATAGTAATTCTGCCCGAGGGCAGGTCTTTCACTGCAATCATAGCACTTTAATGCTATGCTTTGCAGCTTTACTAGGGAATTATAGATGTGGTAGCTTCCCGTTGCTTTCCACACCGGTGAAGGATAATGATGATAATGATGGTGATGTTGGCCGGTTGATTTTCGGGGACCATTGTCCCTCAGCTTCCTCACATTTGTCTTACAGGTGAGAAAAAACCCCGAAAACCCTGATCCAGGAGCCTGTCCCGACCGGAAATCGAACCCGGGCCCGCTGCATGACAAGGCAGCACGCTACCTCGAGACCACAGCGGTGGACTTATATATATAAAATTGGGAAGCAGAATATTATGAATACATAGTCTTTTATATAGATTTTTTATTGTTTTATAGATTATTTTAATTATTTAAGCAAAGTCTTTTGAAATAGAGTTTAGACATTCAAAGTCTGTTGAGATAGAGTATAGTTCAGAGCAAAGTCTTGTTTAAGCTAACTGTAAACATCCCTACATTTAGTTCATTGGAAAGTTAGTTGGTACAGTTAGGGTAATTCGAGGTCAAAATTGAATATATAACACTTGAGAAGTGAGGGTCTCGTGTCTGTCTGTGTGTGTAAACGGCTGAAGGGTAAGTCACCGATCATTTTTCTTAATAATGTAGTCCATTTCTTTTATATTTGTATCAAGTACCATTAACATTTTTGAAACTATATTTTAGAAAAGGGATATAACATTTTTAATCATGTAGATTTGGTTAGATTTAAAAATTCCACAACTCCCTCTTCTCATCCCCCCAAGAAAGTACTGTAGTTTTTAATATAGGCTTAGACTAGAGATATTTAGGATTTCTAATTATTTATACTTTAGTAATAAAATAGTTTAAAATAAGACTTCCTTTGTTTATTTCAAAACATGTATACTGTACATCCTCATACTAACGCTCGGCTAGATAAACGCTACCAGATTTTCCAAGTTCCGAAGGTCCTTTAAGCCTAAGAAATCCAGTTGGGTTTATAATACAGTTGATAAAATTACATAAAGTAGAAAAAAATCCCTAATAAAAATATAAACCCCATGTGTTTTTTTGTAAATGTCTTTTTGAAACAAAAATAAGTTATTTCTAACATCTAGTACATTTTATGGTTTGTTCCCGATGTATTATTGTAAAGAGTTTTGAAATATTCACTACACAAGTCCCATGTGGATGAACATAAACCAGAGATATCATCCGCTGGAAAGCCAAGCACTAAGTTAATTTGAATTTGACGAGTCACTTACAGCGTGCAATTTAAATTCACTATGTATAGAGCATTCTAAAATTATTAGACTCGGACTAACAACACAACGTATGGTCATCCGATAAGCCAGAGCTAACGAGATAAAGTTTAACGTGTTCCCAGAAATAATATCACAAAGTCAATTTCATATGGAAACCAACAAATTTCATTATTTTAACTCCTCGTTCTTTCAAAACGTATATCCTCTGACAAATATATGTACGTATACATCGAAAAAATAATACACATATGGAAATGTTGTGTAAACATTGCTGAAGTTAAATTAAAGAAATTTGACTATTTCCCACGCTACCGCCATTCCTGACAAATCATCTTCTTCTTCTTCTTCTTCAACCAGGGATTAGGCTCTTGCCTGTTCCAGCTTCGCATATTCTCCAACCAGCGTTTCCTCGATCTTCCCAAATCTCTCCTCCCTTCAGGTTTACAATCAAGGATTCTGCTGTTTTTTACAAACTGTAACGCGACTTTTTTAATTCCTTCATGAACACCTGTGAGATATTCTTAGGGTTTCATTTTTCAAATTATTTCCCACCATTTATAATTATTTTTACAGTTTTTCAATATATTTTTGTATGATATTTAACTAAATTAACGAATATTCTATACAACAAAATACTATCCCAGTGCATCCAACATAGAATATGTACTAATTAACTGTACACATACACTTCAGAATATCAGAACTTTCTACTTATTTTTGGGCGTTTCATTCTTTCATAGGTTAGAGTGCTTAAATTGTGTCAGGTTAGCTTTTAGTTGGTCTTTCACAGGTTAGAGTTCTTAAAATGCTTTTGATTAACTTTCAGGTTTGTTAAATATCGTGTATATGTTGGCTGCATCCCGTGATTCCATAGTAAAAACAGCTTCGCGTTTGTTGGCGCATGCGAATGGTGTATGATTGGAACTTAGAAAAAAATGTTCGCGTCACATGATGTAAAGAACCCCCAGTAATTCTTCTAGTAATACGTCTGTATCTCATTCTTTCTAGGGGTTGAATCCATTGATCTACATAATGATGAATCCTTTCCTTTAATGATTTTACATTTAATTCTTATATCCACATTTTTAAATTTACAACCTTTAACTGATCTCAAAAACCTAATTTCTATAGCCTGCAATTTGTTAATGTCATTTCGTATCATGGTCCAAGTTTCTGATCCGTATAGTAGAACTGGTATTGCTGTCACCATATAGAACTTCAGTTTCGTGACAATATAATTGTTAAATGTAACAAATCCATCGACTTTATATGAGAGAGAAAAGGTGATCCAGTCTGTGGCTCCTCTTTATGTATCTTGACCTCATCATCTGATTTTAATTACAAACTCAGCGAACGAGAAACTGCTTCTCTCTGTGTATGTAACATTTTAACTACAAAAATGTTAACACAGGTCGTTTTATCTCCAATACAAAAACGCACATATACCTGTGTTATTATATGCATAAAGCAACGGGTAACCTAGTTTCCATCTCATAATACTAGTACTGCAATAATAATAATAATAATAAAAATAATATTTGATTTAGGAATATTCCACAATACACTGTTTCTCCTTCAAGCTAAAGTGATTTGTCGCCAGAGGTTTCTGTCTAAAGCATCTTCCTCCCTCAAATCTCTTCTAGCTTCCAATACTTATCTTCGCTCCATCCATCCATTGTTCTCTAGGTCTGCCCCTTCCACTTCTTCCATTAGCTTTCCAATTACGGATCTTCTTTGGTATTCTCTCTTTTTCCATTCTTATGAAGTGTCCATACCATTTCAAACGTTTTTCTTCTAGTTTCCTAATATGTTACTACTACTACTACTACTACTACTACTACTACAAATAATAATAATAATAATAATAATAATAATAGTAATAATAATAATTTTATTAGGAATTTCTCTATAATACAGTAGTTTTTCTACAACCCATTGTAAATTTTACTCCTTCATACATCCCTATTATCTGCATAACTCTATGCCAATTCTCTTGACACCATACTCGTCTGCACTCCTTGAAACTACTGTTGTATTTGTCTCCCCCCCCTTTTTTTTTCCTATTGCCGTCCATTTAAAAATGTAATATCATCTTAGGTATTCCATCATCTGACATCCTCTTTACTTGGCCAAACCATTTCAGTCTTCTTTATTCATTAACTTACAGAACACAATTTGAACATCATTGTTTCCCTGATTGTAGTATATGAAAATAATAATAATAATAATAATAATAATAATAATAATAATAATAATAATAATAATAATATAATTATATATTATTATTGTTATTATTATTATTATTATTATTATTATTTTATTATTTCCACCGCTGTGGTCTCGAGGTAGCGAGCTGCCTTGTCACGCAGCAGGCCCGGGTTCGATCCCCGGTCGGGGCAGTTTTTATCGGGGTTTTTCCTCACCTGTAAGACAAATGTCAGGAAAACTTTAAGGCCCAAGCGGTCCCCAAAATCATATGGCCATCATCATCATCATCATCCTTATCATCATCATATCATCATCATCATCATCATCATCCTTCACCGGTGTGGAAAGCAACGGGAAGCTACCACACCTACAATTCCCTAGTAAAGCTGCAAGCATAGCATGAAAATGCTATGGTTGCAGTGAAGGACCTGCCTTCGGGCAGAATTACTATGGGTGTATTATTATTATTATTATTATTATTATTATTATTATTATTATTATAACACCGGAACATGATTTGTAATAACTTAGCTATCAACTTAGTATGGCTTAAAAGTTCTACAAATAAGAAAAAGTTGTGGACTATATAATAAATACTGTATCTACAACAAAATTGTTAAACAAGTATCTTTATTAATTTATTCAGGATGGAGATATAAAACTGGTGGGGGATAAAAGAATACCAAATAAGTTTTTGGAATAGATAACATTGAGAAGGAGACGAAGAGATAAACCCAAATACACATAGTTGCAGAAAAAAGTATAAAACAATGGAAGAGCAAATTAGTGAAGGAATGCGAAAATATTTTTAAGAAAATAATACGATTGAAACAAACATTGTTTTTTGTAAATAATAATAGTAACAATAATGGTTTTTCTGTTTTTCCTCACTTATAAGACAAATGTCAGAAATATTTAAGGCTCAAACAATCCCCGAAAATCGTCTGGCCATCATAATCATCATTAACATATTCGCCATGTTTAGTGTGAATGTGTGTATGAATGGTGTGTTTAGACTTAATATTGTGTTGTATCGGAGGAGGTCCTAACATTAAGCTGATCCCTAATTCAGAAAGCCAACCATGTTCTTGTGTGGTCAAAACATTATGTATGTGATCCATAGTTAAAATTCCATTCCCAACGTCTCACTGTAAGGTGCAGATTGCATGTGGCCTTTAAAAGTACCTATAAGGTGAGATATTAAACTGCGTTAATTGAATAATAATAATTTTTAGAGGAATTAGAGGAACTTGAACACTACACACACCCAGTCCCAAGGTTGAGATTTTTTTAAATACCTTGCCCGGCCCGGAATCGAACCCGGGTCGCCAGAGTGGAAGGTAGGGACTCTACCGACTACGCCACAGCGACGGACATAATAATAATGATAATAATAATAATAATAATAATAATAATAATAATAATAATAATAATATATTTATATACAGATTTTCAATTTTACACATCTTTGTGCAAGTTTTATTTCCCTTCTCCTCTAATCCCTATCCATCCACTCCATGTCCTCCAGTCCTCTTGTTCTCATTTCAGTTCTTATATCTTGCATCCACGAGTTTCGAGGTTTATAATAATAATAATAATAATAATAATAATAATAATAATAATAATAATAATAATAATAATAATTATTATTATTATTATTATTATTATTTTTATTATTTTTATTTATATACAGAATTTTAATGTTTACACATCTTTCTGTGCCTAAAGTTTTATTTTTCTTCTCCACTCGTCTCTCTCCGTCCAATCCATGTCCTCCAGTCCCCTTGCTCTCGTTCCAGTTTTTATTTCCTGCATCCACGAGTTTCGAGGTCTTCCTCTCCTCCTCCTTCCAGGTGGACACCATTCCAATGTTTTCCTGGATAATCTTTCTTCTTGCATTCGTCATACGTGCCCATACCAATTTAATTCCTTATACTGTATATAATCTACTATTGAATGACCAATATTCATTTTTTCTCTTATGACAGGATTTCTTATTTTGTCTAATTTTGAACATCTTGCTGCTCTCCTCAAGAAATCAATAATAAATAATAATAATAATAATAATAATAATAATAATAATAATAATAATAATAAATAGGATCAGAGGGATTGTCGTAAATCCATTCATGCGATTATATTTAAAAATTTGACAAGCTTTAAATTAACAGTACCGGTTCTTAGCTATTTCAATGCAGCTTGAGTTGACAAATCTCTACGTGGTAACACAAATATAAACTGTAAAACCCTATGACTTCCTATTAGTATCATATAGTGGAAAATGGTATCCATATACGAATCCACTTTAGGAACTGATTCCATTCCAATAAACTAATGGAGGAATAATAATAGCCTAAATGGGAATTTGGTGATAATTGAGAAATGACAATAGTGTATTTCCAGCCAATGAGACAACACATTCAAGTGTAAATTGTCACATTGTGTTCACCTAATTGGTGTAATTTAGAATTATCAACCAAAATAGTTCGTTCTCTCCGATTCAGGATAAACCGCATTTCCTTAATGTAACCTCTCTACTATAATGCAGGCAATTGAGGATATTAAATGGGCAAGAAACATCTGACCGCGTCCTGCTTCGTGGTACTTCGTTATAGCGCAGGAAATGTTTTACTTGATTTACGTCTTCAATTCCTTATAATAAGAGATTAGGGACTTAGTTTAAAATAAATTAAAATATTTATTTTATAATTTATCTCTCCACTGAATAATTTAGGGTTATAATATTCTTTTCACATATTAGAAAAATAGAAGAAAAACGTTTGAAATGGTATGGTCACCTCATAAGAATGGAAGAACAGAGAATACCAAAGAAGATCCTTAATTGGAAAGTTAATATCATTATAATATTCTAGTGGAAGGAGTGGAAGAGGCAGGCCTAGAGAACGATGGATGAATGGAGTGAAGGGAAGTTTGGAAGCTAGAGATTTGAAGGAAGAAGATGCTTTAGACAGGAACCTCTGGCGACAAATCACTTTGGGTTGAAGGAGAAACACTGTATAGCGGAATATTCCTAATAAATAAAAAAAAACGTTATATTCATTTCTCTAATAACGTTCCTAGAACTCAATACTATTAATAAGCTGTTAATTTGTGCTGATGATGTAGCAGTATTATTAGAAGAAAGCGAGGAGATACTAAGGGCCAACACGCACAGTCTATTGAGTAACACTAAGAAATTGGGACTGGAAGTAAACATTAATAAAACTAAATATACTTTTTCACTAAGAAATGCATTACATAATGGAAGTGGACAGTTAATGGCATATGAGGAAAATTTTGAAGAAATTCCTGAATTCAAATTCCTAGCAACAATAATTACAAATAGAAATAAGATTCACGAAATAAATTAAACATAAATTAAACGTAGGCTCATTTCTGAAAATGCAGAAATCTCTCCCATATAGCTATGGGGCGCCCAACATTCCTTCTTCCTTTGGGTTGGTTGTGAAGCAACATTTGTAGGAATCTATTATTTATTTGTTTATTTATTTATTTATTTATTTTGCCTGATGGAGTTAAGACCGTAAGGCCTTCTCTCCCACTTCACCAGGGTTAAATTATACATATAATAACAATTATGAATTATTTACAAGTTGATTAATGATACATAATAGGTATCCATCCATAGTAATTCTGCCCGAAGGCAGGTCCTTCACTGCAATCATAGCATTTTCATGCTATGCTTGCAGCTTTATTAAGGAATTGTGTAGGTGTGGTAGCTTCCCGTTGCTTTCCACACCGGTGAAGGATGATGATGATAATGATAATGGTAAGGATAATAATGATAAGGATGATGGCCATATGATTTCGGGGACCGTTGGACCTTAAAGTTTTCCTGACATTTGTCTTACAGGTGAGGAAAAACCCCGATAAAAACCTCACCCAGAAAAACTGCCCCGACCGGGGATCGAACCCGGGCCCGCTGCGTGACAAGCCAGCACGCTACCTCAAGACCACAGCGGTATAGGCTACACAATAAAGAGTATACAGGGGAAAGAAAGAAATAATAATAATAATAATAATACTAATAATAATAATAATAATATTGTCTAAGGGAATATGTAGCGAGTTTTTTAAAACTCGTTTTTTTTAGGCGGGCAGTCCATGATATATGAGGGGAGGGAATTCCAGAGTCGGGTGGCTGAAACAAGGAAGGACGAGGAATAGTGAGATGTTGGATGTAGAGGAACAGCTAGAGTTGCATTTTCTCTCGATCGTGTTTAAGTTATGGTGGGAAGATAGCGAATAGAAGAGAGTAGAAATATAAAGGAGTGATGAGGTAGACAAAGTGTTGTACAAGAAGCAGAGGCAATGTGTGTTTCGCCTGCCTTCCAATCGGATCATTAGGTGTCATTCTTTCTATATGTTGGAGTCAGTTAGGTCTTAAATTTTGAATTTTATCCCTAACACTACATATGTTTAATTCAGTTCTTATTTTTTTCAATATATTTCTTATCTCCATCCATCCATATTAATTCTGCCCGAGGACAGGTCTTTCACTGCAATCATAACATTTTCATGCTATGCTTTGCACCTTTACTAGGGAATTATAGGTGTGGTAGCTTCCCGTTGCTTTAATGATATAGGCTATATATCCTGCTACTTAACCGGGGGCACGCCGTAGCATAGTGGTTAAGGCACTGGGCTACAAGCCGGAGGGTCGAGGGTTCAAGTCCCGTTGGGGTAAGGATTTTTAAACTGACCCAAACCCTCTGGCGGCACCATGGCCCTGGGGTCGACTCAGCCTCTAACGGAAATGAGTACCATACGCTTGTCCTGGGGTAAAGGCGGCCGTCACGCAGGGCTGACAACCCGGGTGACATAAAGTGTCGATTGTCTACAAAAAGTGGGAGCCTTAACCTCCTACTACCCCAAGGGCCTCCGGGCCTGTTGTGGGATCACTTTACTTTACCTTTACCTTTTGCTACTTAACTAACCAATTTCATTTCAGCTATTTCTGTTTTCCTTTTATCTGATCTATTAAATATCCAGTTTTCACAAGCGTATGTTAACATAGGGTGTTTGTGTTTATTGGAAATGTTGTGTGTCTCATGATTTAGAAATGTACTGCGAGTAAAAGCTCCAGGGTTCTGATCTACATGTATATCAAGATCTAATACATATTTAATTCTTTAACATAACTTAAGGACCACCCATGTCTGTTTGTGACAGCAGAATGATTTATTTCGGTTTAATACAACCACCTCGATGGCGGTGCACGTCAGATGTGTATTTTACACAAGGCGGATGTGTGATTTATAGCTGACAATTTATAAGCTTCTTGTCATTAACTATCTAACTGTTTTATCACTTACTCACAGTGCATCCGGAGCTTACTTCGAATGCAGCTCATCGGAAAATACAAAGTTTTCCAAACTCCATTACCTGTGAACAAAGAAAGAAGAGAAATTAGAATAAATTGAGATAATTTTATAGCTTAGCAATACACAAAATGCAGTTGTGCTGCGCATATGATAGAATTATTTTGAGTGTCTATCCAAGTCTAGGAAATAGCGTTGCTCTTATGGGGCAATTCTTGTTAGTAAACATGTCCTTTTTATGTGAGATTTGTGTATTAGTTCATTCATTTGAAATTGATAATTTAGTTAAATAGTTTAAACCTCAACTTTGCGAAGATGGTGGGTGCCTGATTTATGGAAAAAATACCATTATGGAACGTATAAGTATCACCACATCTTTATATACATATATCCATCCATCCATAGTAATTCTGCCCGAAGGCAGGTCCTTCACTGCAATCATAGCATTTTCATGCTATGCTTGCAGCTTTACTAGGGAATTGTGTAGGTGTGGTAGCTTCCCGTTGCTTTCCACATCGGTGAAGGAGGATGATAATGCTAATGGTAAGGATGATGGCCATATGATTTCGGGGACCGTTTGGGCCTTAAAGTTTTCCTGACATTTGTCTTACAGGTGAGGAAAAACCCCGATAAAAACCTCACCCAGAAAAACTGCCCCGACCGGGGATCGAACCCGGGTCCGCTGCGTGACAAGGCAGCACGCTACCTCGAGACCACAGCGGTGGACTTATATATATATATATATATATATATATATATATACATATAATTTATTCTTCTGTACATGTGTTTGTCGCTCTACTCCTTCTAAACGACTGGTGCGATTTTGATGATTTTTTTTGTACGTGCCTGATTGGGTCTCTCGATGATTTAGATTCAAAATTGGACCCTCTAAAACAATTAGATGTAGGAGTTCACATGAAGTGAAAAATTTAAAATCAGTCTAGCGGTCACACTTTTCAGTGTTTTATAACGAAACTTAGTAGGCCTATATCCTATTAAAATAAACCGAGGTAAGTATTATCCAAAAATAAGCGAAATCAGACAATTAGGAGTGGAGATTTCCTTGATATACGAAATTAAAAACTGCCTAAATGACTGAACCAATTTTGATTATTTTTCTCACAATAATAGAATATGCGAATAAAAACTATAAAATAGTCACCTTGTTGGTCCGTCTCCTCAACTTATGTTTTTGTTTTTTTTAGAGGACCCCTGGATGGTTTAGATTCAAAATTGGACCCGGTAGGTGACGTTACGATCGGGTTATAGCTTTTTTTCTATGTAAGATGCATTATCGACATATTCCTCCCGACAACAATGTGACGTTAAAACTTCAATTGAGGATTTCATAAAAAAAACAAACAATTAAAATGGTACTGACATGTAAAAGAATGACACACGCACGCACACTCACACACACTCACACACACACACACACATATATATATATATATATATATATATATGGAATGATAAGAAAAATAAATGCCTGGACGGGATTCGAACCCGGATCTCTGAGATCCGGGTTCGAATCCCGTCCAGGCATTTATTTTTCTTATCATTCCATATTAAGCTTGCATTGCTCAATGTTAAACATTTAATTATAACATATATATATATATATATATATCGTTTAAGTTAATATATCTTTTTCCCATTCAGTTGCTCAATTGGATTCCAACTCTATAACGTATAATGATCAATTTATTCGTTGCAGTGCAGTATTTTATCAGCGAAGGAACAACTAGAAAACCGCAGGCGTCATCAATGCTTGGTGGTAGAAGGTCTCACTTTGTAAGTTGATCAGCTCATGAATATTGAAGAGACAAAAGCTAGGATTTAATTAAATTTCCTGCAGTGAAAAAAAAAAAAGGAAGGAAAAACTCGCTGAGGATCACATAGCGTCCTCCATACAAGGACTGGCGTTGGAATAGACCTACTTCTAACGCACTCTCGTTGAGGAAATAAAATGCAGCATCAAACTACGCCGATATGGGAGCAAATAAATTATACCTGTCTGATAAGGTAATAGATATCGGCCACTAGATTTTTCCAAAGGCTTTTTTATTTACCAAGTTCATGTTTTGGGATTTAAATCCCTTGTAGCATGAGAGTATAGGCCTATACAATGTCTAGTACATTAACTAGATATTGTATTTCAAATAGACGAATAATTCAAAGTTATACAAATCACATAGGTATACCAGAATTAACCAACACAATAACATAAAATATGATTAGCAAGAGCTAGGATTTCTGTATAATAGTGTATTACGATGTGAGGTTGGGGAGTGGTTTTTACAGAATCGAGAAAAATATTTAAAAAAACGAGCAATAGCGAGGTTTTTAATTTCTGAGATTCTGCAAAACACTTCACAAACGTGCGTTGTACATTATTTTTTGAGAGATTGTGTTTTCAAAATAATAAATAATAGTAAAATAATAACATATTTGTTGGAAATATTTGCGTCCATTATAAACAATTGACTAACGTTAACAGTGTGGGCAATGGTTATTAGTTGAAACTACAGGAGGCCGTGAGACCATTTAGTGATAGGACGGAGGGAAGTACGTATTTATTGTTTTATATTGTTTCAAATAAAGTTCACTTCATTTAATATGCAGCGATTTGTTTTACACTATCTTTTGGATATTTTTGTATATACATTGTACGTAGTATAGGCTACATAAAGGTTAGTGGTTTTACTTCCCACACGTGGTTTGTAATATGTTCACGTAATATTACAGTATTATTAGAACTATTAAGATTAGAATTTATTGTACTTTCACTTTATCTTATTGTGTATTTTTATTTAATTTCTTTTAATTATGAATTATACTTCAGAATGGTTTTTTTAACTTTTTCTGTATGTGAGGGGGCTTTAGGTCTTTCTTATTTTATTACAATACAGTTATTTAGTTAGTGGGAGAATAACATTAACTATGATCTGAGGGAAGTAGATTATACAGGGGATGATTAGAAAACATTGGTTCAGAATAGGGATATATGGGGAGCTTATGTCCGCGCGACCATGAACCTACGGGTTCGATAGTGCCAGTGAGTTAGTTAGTTATAGTTATTTAGGTTGGAAACCCCAAAATATAGGAAGTTGAACTTTAACTTTCAATCATGGTCGTCATCGCTGTAAGTACGACAAAACACACGCAAAAATGTATATTTGTTTTCACAGTAGTTAAATATATATGTTTACGAATTAGGGCACATGGAGTGGCTTAAGACACATTCGAGGGGTTAAGAACAAAAGTGGACCAAATCCTTATCTTATTCTTTTGATAAAAATTTATGTAAAGTAAATTTTTGGACCAAAGAGAGATGAACAGACAGGTGAATGGAGAAGACTACATAACAATGAACTACATGGTCTTTATAGGAAGCCAGATATAATAAGAACAGTTAAGTCCCGTAGACTGCGATGGGCAGGACATGTTGCACGTATGGGGAATGAAAGACGTGCATGGAAACTTCTTGTAGGAAAGCCAGAAGGAAAACGCCCAGTTGGTAGACCAAGAATGAGGTGGGAGAACAACATTAACTATGATTTGAGGGAAGCATATTATACAGGGAATGATTGGAAAACATTAGCTCAGGATAGGGATGTATGGAGAGCTTATGTCCGTGCGGCCATGAACCTACGGGTTCGATAGTGCCAGTGAGTAAGTAAGTAAGTAAAGTGATCCCACTACAGGCCTCAGGAGGCCCTTGGGGTAGTAGGAGGTTAAGGCTCCCACTTTTTCTAGACAATCGGCACTTTATGTCAGCCGGGTTGTCAGCCCTGCGTGACGGCCGCCTTTACCCCCAGAACAAGCGCCTGGTACTCATTTCCGTTAGAGGCTGAGTCGACCCCAGGGCCATAGTGCCGCCTGAGGGTTTGGGTCAGTTTAAAAATCCTGACCCCAACGGGACTTGAACCCTCGACCCTCCGGCTTGTAGCTCAGTGCCTTAACCACTACGCTACGGCGTGCCCCACGCTACGGCGTGCCCCAATGTAATTTTAAATATATTTAATTGTAAATGAAAATTGAGACCCTCAGAACCCAAGGGGTACAAGTGACAAATTGCTAATTTTAGAGTTAAGTGTAAATTTTAGTAGTTAAAGCAGATACTAATCCGAGTGGATAATGCATGCAGCAAAAATCTGTCTGGTGCTGAAATCTTGATTTGAAAAGAAAACTGCAAACACACTCACATATGTCGCAACTTTGAACATAATTTACTTAAAACTGACATGTTGTTACTTACACCCCTCGGCACGTAAGGGTCTCAATTAAACATAACTTTTATAGAGAAACAGAACAAATACAACAGGCCCTACTTGATTCACCATTGATCTCAACAATTGTTATTAATAATTTGAACCCAAATGCACATGTAACTAGGATTTTCATTTTTTTAAGTTAGTCCACTTTTGCTCTGACTCATTTTTTCAATATTTGTCTACATATCTGTGTATAGTGCACAATTTTACACATTCAGAAAAATTACATATATTTACACGATTGTTTTATTTTAAATTTATTCCATATTTTACGGTTCAAAAATTACTCTGGTCAGAATGGCATTAGAGTAAAAATGCATAAGACCTATTTTAATGACTTTTATTTTGTAGATTAAAATGTCAGAAATACAGCATTTTTCTTCCTCTCTCATAAGGATAAAGTTCTTAAGTGATAGCTAATTTCTTATGGGAGATATTTCTTATGGGAGATATTTCTTGCTCAGAAGCAATGCAAATCTCCGATTATTATTAATATTCGAATATTAATAAGCTCTCGAAAAAAGTTATATTTTCAGGCTTAAGTATGTTTACCCTGTGGCCACAGTTTAAAATTTGTTTCATTAGCATCTGTATTTCAAAACTGGACTACCTATTAGATTTCTATGAAATGCTGAAAACAAGGTAGGTTGCTTGCACATTACTTTCTTTATTCCTAAGCGTCATCAGTCATCCCTATGAAACAATTGACATTTTTATATCTGACCACAACCAAATAATAATAGCAAATTCCGAAGATAATCTACAGAAAGGTCTGTATGAACTTAACAAAATTACAGAAGAATATGGATTAAAGATATCTACAGAAAAAACAAAAATTATGGCATTTCAAGGTGTAGATCCTGTCAGAAGTAAAATTGTACTGGAAAAAAAAAATTGGAGCAGGTGAATAATTTTACATATCTAGGATGCAATATCTCATATGAAGAAGAAAAGGATGTAAATGCAAAAATATCTAAATTTTTAAGAATTTTAGGGTTAATAAATTCTATCTTCAAGCCACAGTTAGTCCAAAAGCATTCAAGACTGAAAGTGTATAAAACACTGGCTCTTCCGACTCTTTTGTATGGTAGCGAAGTATGGACGTTGAAACAGAAGGATATACAGAGACTTAGATCTGCTGAAATGAGATATCTTCGGAGGACTGCAGGATACACACTATTAGATCACAAAAAAAAATGAAGACATCTTAGAAGAATTACACATGGAATCTTTAGAAAACAAAATTTCTGATTATAAGACAAGATGGATACAACATGTTCATCGAATGGAAGATCACAGAATACCCAAACTAATGTTGAGATGTCAACCTGCAGGAAGAAGAAGACCAGGACGTCCACTCAAAAGACTTCTGGATGGTGTTTCTCTTGAGGCCGAAACAGGTCAACAAATGGCCTAAATTCGTGAATGTACTATGATGATGATGATGCTATCTGACCACAGCAGGTAGTTATAGACAATTAGCAGAGCCATTGTAAGTAGGTCGCAGGGCTCAAAGATATAGCTTAACATTCTCAATCCAGTAGTTCACTAACTAAAGATTATACAGGGAATGATTTGAAAGCATTAGCTCAGTATAGGGACGTACGGCTATGAATCTATGGGTTCGTCAATAGTGCCAACTTATGTCAGAACTATAATGGATGATAGGAATTTGGAAGAAGCAGATTGGAATGATATAAGTAAATGGAAACTGAAGACGGCAAACCTATTATAAAGGGGAGGGGGAAAGCCGAAGAAGAAGATTTTTTTCAGTAGAATAAGGAGCTGGTCCATTACTACAACCCCCAACCTGGAGGACCAGGTCATTTGTAACCAAGGGTGTCTTCCTCTAGCCTTTAACCTTTTGACTGCCGAGTTTCGCTTTTGCCAGCTGGGCTGTGGGTGCCAGGTTTTTTAAATTTAAAGTACTACTCCATACTATATAATATAAACCTATATAAAGTATATTTAACTGTCTACATGCCATGCTAAATTTAATTTAAACTCACTATTATACATTTATTTGAAGGTTAGGCGGTGTTGCTTTCACTTGTAAAGATCCCAGGTTCGAATTCAGCACGGTGTCTTTATCGAAATTTGTTATCACTATCACTAAAAGATTTATTCTACTGAATAATTTTGATGGTATTATCACTAAACACTTATAATATTAAATATTGTTGGACATTTTTTATGGTCCTGGGTTCGAATCAATTCCAGTCAGACAGCTGTTCTATGCCACGTGCTTCGTCAGTCGCGACATTCCCACCACTATCAGTCACACTCTGTTCATTTAGGTCTACATCACTTGTTTACTATTTACAGGCTTAGATTATAATAATATTCTCTTAGAAACAGGACTACTATCACATTCCTCAAACGAATAACCATTTGATGAACTGTTACTGTCACTCTCATCTTCTGATAAAACTGACACATTAAACTCGTGTATTGTATTTTCGTCAACTTCGAGACATGAATCACTGTATTCCACAGCACGACCTATCCCTTGGCCAGGTATCTTTTCAACTAAAAATAAAATAAATAAAGAGAAAATCCTGAAATTGCAATATTCCATAGCAACAAAAAAAAAAAAGGGGGGGATTGAAACATGAATGTACACCCTCCTTTAGAAAACTGATTTACAACCAGCCTGTACCGTTAATCTGTAAGGGATGTGCAAAGTATTGCTAAGAAAGGATGTACAAACACAGAACGAAAAATAATTTTAGTTTATTGAAGTAAAAACTTCGGGAAAAATATTTAAAATAATAAGATTGAAAACCGGAGCCTGCCGGGCGTGGCGTACTGCTGTACACACACTTTCACCGGCGCACGCCGGGCATGGCTTTCAAAAGGTTAATGACTCAACAGTGAAGTACAATGCAATAGCAGTTAGTTTTGGTTCGCCTCGGGTATTTCATTTCCCCGATAGAACTCATATCTGGGAAGCATTTCCCTTCACCACCTGGGGAGGCGCCCGATGGAGAATAACAGCCCCTCACGGGGTTGAATATCTTTCATTGGATACAACAGAGGAGTTAAAATGCAATTCAGGAAAATTACGCAAAGTTAGAAGTTTCAAATATTTAGGATCTATTATAGATAAAAATAGTGAACCGAAAGTGCCTTTCTGCGGTTCAGTATGGTATCTTTGTTCTCCTCCCTACTACAGAACATTTATGAAATATGCCAATGTCCTGTGTTCCTTGTGCCTACCCTTCCCCTTTTCATCCTTTCCGCCGCGCATCTCTACGGCGCATATCCCCTCTACTTGCGAACCTTTATATACATTGTACCCTTACCGAACATTATCAATCATTCAACAGCCAGCTCTTGTCATGGAAGCATCGTAGAAGTGGTCTCCTTTAACACGGACGTCGCAGAAAACGCAGCAGTGCAATATCCGTTCTGGCTGACAAATCTACGCAAAAGTGAATAAAAAATTTCTAAATAAGTGGTCCTAGCATTTACCAAGTGCAGTTCAGTGTTATTAGTGTAGTTTCTATAGTGGGCCGAAAGGGCCTAAGTGCATCTGTAAAGGGTTTAAAGTGCAGTTAAGTGGAAAAAAATCAGTGAAAATAGTGTTCATCATACCAAAGGTAGGAGAGTGTATGTGTATAATTTTCATTTGTGGAGTTGTAGACCGTGTCTGGAACTAAGTCTTGGCCTCACCAAGCACTATGGCATCGGCTCTACAACTCAGTGATGTAGAAATGGAGACTTTGGAGTACAGATCGAATCCCATATGGGAAGAGTATCTCACTGCATTCGAGACGTATATTGAAAATCAAAAATTTAAACCTGGGTCCAAATATGTGCAGGTTACATCGCAAATAAGGAACATTATATATTTGCAGATTAATTTTCTATGTACTTTCCCATATGTGGATCGATCTGTTGCTGCATATGAGCTCTCACAGGCATGTATTGCAGAAGTGAAAAATAAATTTAGGGATGCCAAAGAGCCATCAAAGTACTTCGAATGGCTGCTTGAGCATATGCAGGACGTATCTCACAAAACACACCTTCTGTGTGTCGGGCAAGCAGCAAAAAAGGACGCCAAGAAGCGTAGAAATAATAACGAGACAGATATGACTACAATTAGCAATGAATCGAGCAACATGCCTGTCAGAGAAAATGTACACTCAGAGGTGGCTATCTCCAACAGGTTCTCAATCCTGTCAGAGGACGAGCGACCTACTGAGACCACTCCAAAGGCTCAGAAAACCCTTCCACGCACCAAGGTTTCGACTGACACGAAACCTCAAGCGAAATTACAGAAAAAACCAGAAATAGTCTGCAATAATAATAATTCAATCACAGTAGAGTCAACAGCACCTAATGCTCCACAGCAGCCTCCTAGGGCGCAAAATAAACTCAATCAGACCCCCTCCCATCACAGTCTTAGGTCACCAATATATTTTCCAAACAAATAAAGAGGTAAAGTTTGTGATGAAAAATGATCCGAAAGTAATTGTAACTCCGGAGGGGATCAGATACTACTGCCCAACCATGGAGGACTACAATGCTGTGATCAAATATTTAAAGGCTGGTACTAGGCAGTACTACACCTTCCAACCTAAAAGTGAACAACCCATACGAGTTATGTTACGACGTCTCCCATCAACAGTGGCTCCTGAGGAGATCAAGGCAGAATTGATCTCCATAGGATACACTGTACGTTCGGTGAGACAACTCACAAGAATAGTCGACTCAATTACTCAAAAAATGCCCCTATTCATTGTAGAACTCGAAAATTCCGAGCACAATAAACAAATATACAACCTCAACAGACTACTATACACTGTCGTGTCAGTCGAATCCTATCGGCCGAAATCTGGGATGAAACAGTGTTATCGCTGCCAACGCTTTAATCATACTTTCGCTGGCTGCAATGTCACACCTAAATGTGTAATCTGCTCTCTTGAGCACAGCCACAAGAACTGCCCTCAACGCGATCTAGCGAGGAGTGACACCTCGCTACTAAAATGCGCGAATTGTCAGCAAACTGGACACCCTGCCTCATATCGCGGATGCCCGAAATATGAAGCAGCGCACCAAGCCTAACTTAAAAGTAAAAAACCCGCAGATGAGAAAACCGGTTCGCACATTTACGTCGAAAAAAATAAACCCATTAATCTCATATAGTAATATTGTAAACCCTGTGCGAAAGCAAAACGCACAACCAAGCACTGTTTCAAACCAGACGACCGAAAAAACTGAAAACGTTACTGGACAGATGCAGGAGATAATCCAGATGATGCAGCCTGTACTTAAACCGGATGCAATCGTCGCAGGAACGTCCCCAGCTTCTTTCACAAATAGTTTACTGTATGTTTCGGTACCAATGGATAATTTCAAACGGTCCTCACTCAATGTCATGGCATTCAATGCTAATGGTCTAATCTCACAAGCCCAAGAACTGGAGATAACACTTAAAGAACATAAAATCGACATAGCCCTTCTAAATGAAACACACCTTAAGCCAAATCAACGATTCAAGCTTTCAGACTACTTCATCTATCGTAATGATAGACTCAACGCTCCTCTTGGTGGCACAGCTATCTGCATCAAAAAATCCATTGGCCATCGAGTAGCCGATCTGCCCAGGCTACAATTTCTCGAAGCCACTGGAATCTACCTGCCCATCTCCCAAAATGCAGATATTCTCATAACTTCAGTATATAAATCACCAGCTAAACTCCTCACTCGACATGATCTCAATGCCCTAACGTCCCTCTCCCAGCGATTTCTACTCGCAGGAGACCTCAATTCTAAACATACCTTCTGGAACTGTCGACTGCGAAACCCTTCAGGTATAATATTACACAATTATTGTCAACAGGAACACATTGAAATTTCAGCACCAAGAGAGCACACTTTTTTCCGTCATTATATCCATGGCTTAAGCTCAGATATTCTCGACATAGCCCTCACTAAAAATGTACAACTCTCTCCATTCATAACCACTCTCCCTGGCGTCCTCAACTCTGACCACACTCCAATCCTCTTTACCCTCAATACCACTTGCCTTCTAACTCCTCCTTTCCGAGTACATACAACAGATACAGACTGGTCAGAATATTCACACCTTCTTACACGCTGGATAAATCCACGCCTACACATCACAAATGCAGACGAGCTGGAAGAAACCATCCTCAACTTCCAAGCTACAGTACACACGGCTCTCCAATTGTCAACAACTTCCACACAGACAACCATAAATCCTAATGCTCCAGACCACACCTTGAATCTTTACCTAAGAATGAAACGCCAATTCCTTAAACTATACCGACAATTTGGAGATCCAACACTCAAAAGAAACTACAATCGTTATGCGCGACTGGTGAAGAACCGATTGCAGGAAATCAAAATTTCAACCTGGGAGAAATCTCTTTCGGAAGCCAATCTGAACAAGGTTCCTCCCTGGCAAATAATCAAAAGGATTAAAAATGCCAGGGCACCTAGTGCCCCGACTGCTTTAAAGACTCAAGCTGGATGGGCTTATCATCCTTATGATCAAGCCCAACAGCTTGCAGATAATCTTGCCAATCGATTCACACCATGCGAGCTGACGACTCCAGATCATGCAAATGAGATTAACAACACAGTTGCAGATTTCCTGGCTACACCAATCCCTCAAGAGCGACCTGACATACATGTCACAGACCTCAGATACCATATCAGTACTCTTCGCTCCTCGTGTGCGACTGGTACAGATAAAATCCCTAACCTTGCTGTAAAGCATCTCCCGAATAAAGCACTTATCCTTCTGCTAACAATTTTCAAATACTGCTTCCAATTTAACCACTTTCCAAACTCTTGGAAAATGGCTAAAATCATCACTATCCCGAAGCCAGGAAAAGATCCATCGAAGCCTGAAAATCTAAGACCAATTAGTCTGCTACCAACTCTTGGAAAGCTATTAGAAAGACTAATTCTGAAAAAACTGAAATATGAGGTACGGGAGAGAAACCTTCTTCCTACTCATCAATTCGGATTTAGGAATTCTCATAGCACTCCTCTTCAACTAGCTAGACTGGTTGATCGGATTGTGACAGGCTTCAATGAAAAACGAACAACATTAGCACTATTTCTGGACATTGAGAAGGCGTTTGACACGACCTGGATAAATGGACTTATATACAAATTAATTAAATTCAACTTTTCGGCACCGCTTGTCAAAATTCTATCTTCATATCTGACAAACAGAAACTTCTACGTTTCTGTAAGAGGATCAAGATCTGACCACAAATCTCAACTAGCGGGTGTTCCACAGGGAGCTGTCCTGTCACCCCTATTATATTCTCTATATGTATCCGACCTACCGTCACCTCCACAAGTCCATCTGGCAACGTATACCGATGACACTTGTATATTCTACCAAGCTTCTTTCCGCGGCTTTAACAGACGCATCCATACATTCCAACAAGCCATAGATCTCATTCATTCCTGGTTCCAAACCTGGAATATCCAGATCAATCCAGCTAAAACGCAGCAAATCCTGTTCCGTAAAACATATGCCATCCCAGACTTTCCAATCAACCTCGGAGCACAATATCTCCGTTTTGAGAACGTGGTCAAGTATCTTGGTCTTCACTTAGACCAACGTCTTACATTCCAAATTCATACCGAACGCATTATTGAAAAAGCAAAATGCGCAATCGGTATATTATATCCATTCTTCAGGTCGGAGAAATTATCCACAAAAATAAAAGTCACTCTCTACGTGGCTATAATACGTAGTATGTTGCTATATGGCTGCGAAGCTTGGAGTATCCTTGCAAGTACACACAAAAGGAAATTGCAAATAATTCAAAACAGATGCCTTAAAATCATATTTTCGGCCCCTCGGTACACAAGGATAACTGAGCTTCACAGAGCTGCAAATATTCCCTATATTGAGGAACTAGTGCAGGAGCGTGTGAATAATATGGCTACGGCCATATCTACTCACACGAATCCTGTTGTTCGCAATATAGGACAACAGCAACAGCGGCGTACTACACACCGAAACATATTTAACTAACAGTAACGCCAACATGGTGCTTCTCCCAGTGATGAAGCTCTACGTTTGCTCTATGTACGGAGTGGCTCATTCCACGCCTCTGACTTGAGCCTAGCTCGTCAGACTAGTGGTTTCTGATGCCCCGTGCAAATGAGTGATCGCATCTTCATCACCTAATCATACGTCACATGAAAATTGCACAAAACTGCTCCAAAAAATCGCCATATAGGCTAGGGACAGCACAACAAACCCTTTACAGAATAGCAAGTCAATAATTAGCTATCAGGGAGCAAACATTGGCTCCAAAATTAGCACTCTGGACAGTGCTAGGTCACTGTCACAAATCAGTCAGTCAGTCAGTCAGAACATTATCATTCGATCAGCCTAGCAATCGGCGTTTGGTTATTTAAAGACGGATTCAAAAGGTGGAATCCAGTTCCAGCTCACCATGCGACTGGAAGGTTAATATGGTGGTCTATATAGACAAGTTGATTGAGGCCGAGAAGAGGTCTGTTTTGAGTTAGTCCAGCAATGTACGGAAGAAGTGATTCCTAAAGCTTGGACACGTGTGTGAGTGTGATATTATGTATGGTATGTTATTTCTTCAGTTATTTCTATGGCTATGCTTGGTCGTTTGATCAAGAATCATCTTTTGTTATTAATTTATTGTTTTATTTAAAACCAACTTGTTTATATTAAAAGGTTATCTTTTTAAGCAACGCCCCTCTGTTATTATTCAAGTATAAGTAGTTGTTCACTATCCTGCTACTAAAATCACTCACTGTATGCTTTTAATAATCTGTATCTATATATGTATATATGTTCATCAGGGAAAGAAAGATGAATTAATAGCTGCCTTTCATGGGCCCGAGGCAAGCTGCTTTCTTACAGATAACTTCTTTGAATATCAGGACCACATTAATAAATACAGCAAATTACAAAGCCCGATCCCGGACAAGTGTTACGCTGAGCGTGGTTTGCTTTTCTAAACCCACAAATGGAAGTAGAGGCGTGGTTTTCTAACCCCCCAGTACAAATGGTAGCAGAGCAGTCAGCGTGGTTTTGGGTTTCGTAACCCCCACAATAGAATTAAACTACAGAAAATGAAAGTAGAATAAATGATGGAAGAAGAACCATTGGCATGTTGAACTCAGTGCTTTGGAATAGAAATATACAGAATAAAGAAAACTATATTTCAAGCCATGTTACAAAGCATTTTATTATATAGGTCCAAAAACAGGAATTTTACCCTTTAATCCTCTTCGAATTCCACTATTAAATACAGTTATTCCCTTATCCTCCTGGACAATAAGTAGAAACAAACCAACAATCTGTTAGCTGTACAAATTAATTTTTGGAGGCGATCGACAAGAATTTCAAGAAGGGATAAAGTCAGAAACATCATAATAAGGGAAATTATGCAAGTTGAAAAAAAAAAAAAAAAGAATAGAAGAAAAACGTTTTAAATGTTATGGAGACCTCATAAGAATGAAAGAAGATAGAATACTAAAGAAGATCCTTGATTGGAAAGCTAATGGAAGAAGTGGATAAGGCAGACCTAGAGAACGTTGGGTAGATGGAGTGAGGAGAAGTATAGAAGCTAGAGATTTGAAGGAAGAAGATGCTTTAGACAGAAACCTCTGGCGACAAATCACTTTCGGTTGAAGGAGAAAGACTGTATTGTGTAATATTCCTATTAAAATTAATATAAAATTATAGAATATTCACCTGAAAGGTCCGTCTCCTCAACTTAATTATCATTTAACTGTAGCGCTTTCGGGACTTGTCCCATCATCGGCAGTTTTGAATCCTGCCGATGATGGGACAAGTCCCGAAAGCGCTACAGTTAAATGATAATTAAGTTGAGGAGACGGACCTTTCAGGTGAATATTCTATAATTTTATATTAATTTTGAATAAACCTCAACGGAACACATCATGAATCTTATAAAAGTTGACTAATAAAATTATCATCGTCATTATTATTATTATTATTATTATTATTGTTATTGTTATTATTATCATTATTACCATTATTGACTCTTACTTTAAGGGAGGAAAGGAGATTACGAGTATTTGAAAATAAAGTTCTTAGGAAAATTTTTGGACCAAAGAAAGATAAACAGACAGGTGAATGGAGAAGACTACATAACAATGAACTACATGGTCTTTATAGGAAGCCAGATATAATAAGAACAGTTAAGTCTCATAGACTGCGATGGGCAGGACATGTTGCACGTATGGGGAATGAAAAACGTGCATGAAAACTTCTTGTAGGAAAGCCAGAAGTAAAACGCCCAGTTGATAGACCAAGAATGAGGTGGGAGAACAACATTAACTATGATTTGAGGGAAGTAGATTATACAGGGAATAATTGGAAAGTATTAGCTGAGGATAGGGATGTATGGAGAGCTTATGTCCGCGCGGCCATGAACCTACGGGTTCGATAGTGCCAGTGAGTGAGTATGTAAGTAAGTATTATCATTATTATTATCATTATTATCATCATTATTATCATTATCATCATTATTATCATTATCATCATTATCATTATCATTATCATTATTATTATTATTATTATTATTTGTAAGCACTGTTATATTTACGGGGATATTGGCGGGAATAACTTCAGCCACTGCAGGAAGTGATACAAAAGATTGGTAGTAGTTTAACACTGGACTGATAGCAGGAGAAATAAAAAATCTGCAAGCTACTTCACTGTACACCTGGCTTTGATTTATTTCATGAAATAACCTTATCAATTTGCTCTGCACAAACGCATATTATAGACTAAAGAACATGGTCACTTCTCGAACAATATAATTCATACAAACACAATAAAAAAATATGTAGCAATTAAAATTCAAGATCGTTGATACACCATTCATGATATATTGTTTATAAATTGAAAATTATACACTGGTATAATTAAATTTATATTTATACAGTGTTATATTCATGCGCGCTGTTGTCTCGACTAAATCATTTCAGGTGGAGTACTCGCGTGTCCCTAATAACTAAATCATGACACATTATTCTGTGACATGATTCGAAAATATATTACTGCGCGGACAATGTCTAAAACACACTTTTAATTGTGGCTTGTAATGTTTGCAACAAACACAAAGAAACAGCAGGGTTCAAGATTTAAGATTCCATGAATCACGCTTTCGAGGATTTCGGACGTTATCACAAATAATTCACGGCTTAAGCAGGTAATTTTTACGAGAATGGCGACAAGGTCTTTTTTTTTCTTCAACTATCATGTTTTATATCAACAATATAAAAGAGCTCGACGGTGATAACGGCATTAAAAATAAATTGCAGACTTCATTATTTAATGAACTTTTGCCTAAATTTAAAAACATTATTTTCATTTTTTTATGTCTACTATACCATAGAACCGTCCATTACTTATCTCTTCTCTATAAAGTACTATACACACCATCGCCTATAGCTAGACCGATTAAATAAAAACCGTAAAGGTGTATGATGTATTACTATGTCCCCCACCAACAGCAGCCGCCGGACAAGGACACGTCAATGTCATCTCCTCCCTTCACATTATGTCACTCAATCACTCCCTCTTCTAATTCGCTGTTTTCACTCACAACCAAGGAATGCAAATAGGAGGCGGACGGTAATACATTAGAAAGACAGTTATGGCAGGGGCTCTTATTGTCAAGGACTCTGAGCATGCGCAGACAGATGTTAATTTATAATGTTTAGAAGAATTAAACCCAATGGGTATAACTTGGACACTACACACACCCTGTCCCAAGACTGAGATTTTAAAAATACCTTACCCCGCCGGGAATCGAACCCGGGTCGTCGGAGTGGAAGGTAGGGACTCTACTGACTATGCCACAGCGACGGACTTAATTTATAATTTGTATCCCTATAATAACATATGGCACAGTTTCATTAGATTCTGATACACATATAATAGAGGTACTCGATACCATCAGCCACATTCTCCTTAACATCCCTTCTTATCTCACTGAGTAGGCCTATTACTTACTATCTTCTCCAGTTTCACTTGATATAACATCCAAATCTTTTCCACGCTATGTCATAGACTATCAAATTTATAACATCGCGTCGTTCAAAAAAGAAATTTAAGAATTATTTAATAACAAACTATCATATAAATCTCACTAACATTATTCTTTCGGTATTTACTATAACAATCTATTACTATCGAACCAGCCGGTTCATGGCCAGCCGGACGTAAGTTCTCTATACATCCCTATCCTGAGCTAATATTTTCCAATCATATCCTGTATAATCTACTACCCCCAAATAATAATTAATGTTACTCTTCCACCTCATTCTTGGCAACCAATTGGGCGCTTTCCCTCTGGTTTTCCTACAAGAAGGTTCCGTGCCCCTCCCCATTCGTACCATAAGTCCTGACCATCGCAGTCTAAGAGACTTAACTGTTATTATATCTGGTTTCCTATAAATATCACTGTTATGTATAGTCTTTTCCATTGCCTCTCTGTTCATCTCTCTTTGATCCAAATTTTTCCTAAGAACTTTCTCAAATACTAGTAATCTTTTCTCTTCCCATAAAGTAAAAACCCACATTTTGCATCCATATAATATAACTGGGAGAATTACTGTTTCATATATTTTCAGTTTAACATTTTTTGGGAGAAGTTATAATGCATAGTAGAGCAATGTTATAAAGTAAAGTATTCCCACTAAAGGCCTCAGGAGGCCCTTGGGGTAGTAGGAGGTTAAGGCTCCCACTTTTTCTGGACAATCGGCACTTGATGTCAGCTGGGTTGTCAGCCCTGCGTGACGGCCGCCTTACACACAAAATTAATGATATTGAAAATAAAATAAACACTGAACACACTTAAATTATGAAATAATCAATATTTGTAATTCAATTGAAATTCGCGGTTGCAACAAAAAGCACAGCTATCTGGATCTCTCTTTGTTAAATAATAAACCAATTACCTTATCAAATTTCCTTACACCGCCATCTGTTAGAATCGTATGGAACTCACAGATAATTATAACTCTTTTTTAAATAATAAACAAATAATTTGCAATAAAAAATAATGAGACTATGAACTTAGTTATAAACTACCCTAAGTTTCAAGTTGGATCAAACTACACACAGTGTGCAAAATTTTATTAAAATCGGTTCAGTAGTTTAGGATTCCATCGCGGACAAACAACGTGACACATAATGTTTTATATATTAAGAAATATATATATATATATATATATATATATATATTACTTTTTATTGTCGGTTTAATCAAATTTTTATTCAGTATTTTTAATATTATATTTAAACGAATGCTGTAGTCTAATGTAACATATGTTTGTTGGTCTGATGACAAACTATTTTGATCATGAAATTATAACATCAGTTTATCAGTAGGGGGCACGCCGTAGCGAAGTGGTTAAGGCACTGAGCTACAAGCCGGAAGGTCGAGGGTTTGAGTCCCGGTGGGGACAGGAATTTTACGCTGACCCAAACCCTCTGGCGGCACTCTGGCCCTGGGTTGACTAAGCCTCTAACGGAAATGAGTACCAGACGCTTGTTCTTGGGCTAAAGGCGGCCATCACGCAGGGCTGACATCAAGTGCCGATTGTCCAGAAATAGTGGGAGGCTTAACCTCGTCCTACTATCCCAAGGGCCTCCTGAGGCCTGTAGTGGGATTACTTTACTCTGCTTAGTTTATCAATATCCCCCAAAATTTAGGAAATATACTAAATCTAGACTCGTGTACTTGTGGTCAGAGAACTTCCGACCACAGTTCATGTGTATTTTTTTAACTGTATTATAATTGATTCGTCACTAACTGCCATGATTCTCATTTTAAGACAATTTTTCATTGTTGCGATATCATAGTATTTTATTCGAAGAGCTCTTCTGAAATAGGATTTGATTACGAGTCGGAGGAAGTGAAATTGATCTCCTGTAACGCGTGACAATATTTAGACGCAACTATTTATAACATTAATATATATATATTCATCAAGAAATATGGGAGCACTAAGTTCACTCATACTTTCAACTGAAAAGCCTCGTCACAGCCGTTCCCTTCTGCATGCCCTCTACCACATCATCCTTAAGAAAAACAATTATTGTTACCGGGACCTCTTATTCAGGATTTTAACAACTGTGAATACGGTGCCATCTATTGGTGTAATAACCGAACAAGGAGGTGTTTGTGTTAATGAGTCATTTCCATGGTAATTACAGACTTCCTCTGTCTAGACTCACCGCACACACACAAATATCGGGCACCCAATTCTCGCACTACGCAACTGACAGAGGCGGACTGGACAATCAAAGAAACTACTCATGTTCTCCCGTTGTATTTTGAGTCAAGGAGCAATAATATATATTTTAGTTTTAACTAAGTAACCAAAATCGAGATTCAATTTTCTTGAAAAATTAGCAGCGACTTTAACCAACCAAAGCATGCCCTGTCAAAAATAAATTGCACAGCTCTACAATTTTTTTTGTTGTCCTGGATATCTCTGCGAATTTCTATGTTTTCAAGTGCACAGTTTACGAATATATTCATGAAAGTGCTGAATGTGCTCTAGTTCTTATGATTTTTCTATAATTTAGATTTAAGGTTCTTTTACAACCCCAAAAAATATTCAGAATCGTATCCACGGCTTATAGACAAATGAGGAAAATTTTGAAGAATGGGTGAAACATTAATTACAATAATCACACATAGGAATGAGATGCACAAAGAAATTAAACATATGCTCAATTCTGGAAATGCATGCTATTATGCATTGCAGGGAATCTTGCTATCCCAACTTTTTTAAAACATCTTAAACTGAAATTATATAAAACGGTTATTCTCCCAGTTATATTATATGGATGCAAAAGATGGACTCTTACTTTAAGAAAGGAGAAAAGATTACAATTACATGAGAATAAAATTCTCAGAAAAATGTTTGGACCAAAGAGAGATGAACAAACAGGCGAATGGAGAAGACTACATAACAGTGAGCTACATGGTCTTTATAGGAAACCAATTATAATAAGAACAGCTAAGTCTCGTAGACTGCGATGTTAAGAACATGTGGCACGACTGGGAATGGAAGAGGTGCATGGAAGTCTCTTGAGGGAAAACGAGAGGGAAAACGCCGAGTTAGTAAGCCAATAATGAGGTGGGTGAATAACGTTAACCATGAATTGAGAGCAGTAGATTGTACATGGGATGATTGGAAAACATTAGTTCAGGATAGGGATATGTGAAGAGTTTAAGTCCACGCGGCCATGAACATACATGTTCGCTAGTTCCAGTGATTTAGTTGTCCACCGCTTAAAATCTATCCAGGATGATTTGTCACTTGAATATATACATTCTAAAAATCCAACGACAACGGCCGGTTTTGAAACCGTGATCCTCGGGACCAGAGGCGAGGAACTTAACCCCTAGGACACCATGACCGATACTTTTACTATATATATTATAACTAAAAAATGTATAATGTTATGGCGGTTCCCACAATATTGTATGGATGTGAAACTTGGGCTCCAGTGAAAAGACAGAAGGATAGAATACAGACGGCGGAGATGAGGTTCCTAAGACAAGTAAAAGGATGTACAAGACTTGATAGAATAAGAAATGAGGATATAAGAGAAGAATTGAAAGTACAGCCTTTATTGGATAAAGTCACGAATTACAGACAGAAATGGATTGATCACATGGATGGAATGAGTAAGGAGAGATATCCATTGTTAGCCAGGAACTATCAAGCAAGAGGAAGGCGTGATGTTGGAAGACCTAGAAGACGTTAGACTGATGCAATATGAAGTCGGAACGGGCAATTGCCTAATCCCTGGAGTGATGATGATGATGATGATATTATAACTATATTTTTGACATTTGGTAATGAAGGAAAATATGATATGAAAATAAAAAGTAATGCTTGAGTCGGGATTTGAACCTGAGTCTCT
This sequence comes from Diploptera punctata, assembly GCA_030220185.1. Classification (NCBI taxonomy): domain Eukaryota; kingdom Metazoa; phylum Arthropoda; class Insecta; order Blattodea; family Blaberidae; genus Diploptera; species Diploptera punctata. The sequence continues at coordinate 3,301,860 of JASPKZ010010655.1, read as the reverse complement.
AAACTCTGTACGTTTAGCGATCAAACCAACTGAGTTACTCAAGTATTCCAACACAAACACACATTTTTCTTATATATGTAGTATTCTGAATTCACACAACAGGTAGCGGGAATTCGTTCCCCCTGACATCTAGTGGCCACCATAACAGGTAAGCAAACGTACAGAGTTTAGAGACTCGGGTTCAAATCCCGACTCAAGCATTCATTTTTCTTTTCATATCATATTTGCCATCATTGCCAAATGTCAAAAATATAGTTATAACGTCTAAATATACAAGCGTTACTGCTATAAAGTAAATATTTTCTTTAAAAAAATTGCTTATCGTAGAATGAAATTGTGGCAGGTGAATACGGGAGAAACCCCCAAGGAAATTCTGCCCAAGCTCTGTTTCGTCCACCACGAAACCCACATGGAGTGACCGAGTCTCGACCACGGGACCCCAGCGGTGAGAGGCGAGCATCGAACAGCTTGCGCTACGGAGCCGCCCACAGAAAATAATTTCTATAATCTCACGAGCGTATAGAAATTGTTTATGGTATCTCTGTCGCAAGAGATGACTTCATTCAGGTTGGGTATAATGACAATATGCGGTAAATACATGACATCAGAATTCTTAGAACAAATCATTCTCACTGCTCCACATATGTCGTTTAGGAATCATGCCACCTCCTTGGAGTATTTACTGTACGGTGTAAACTATTATTACCAGAGACCGGAACTTTGGCAGAACGCCTTTTTAAATGTATCAAATCTATCTTCAATTTGAAATTAAACTGTATGAAATATACCTTTTTGTTTCAAATGCCACAGTTTTATGTTGCCTTTTTCTGCCTTTTCAAATATAAATGCCGAATTTACGAAATAAATGCTTTTTGTTGCCTTTTGATTATTTTTCTACTATTTATTTATTATTAAAAATTGCTTATAGGTACATTTTAATTTATTTCCATAAACGTTACAATGAAAGTGACTTTACCGAATGTATATTATTGTCTTTCAGTCAGTTCATGATTATTCTCTTTGCAACAATGAGTGCTGCCGTGCAAAAAAAAAAAATGTATAAATAACAGATATCGTTTTAATTGCCGCTTGTGTTTATTCGAAAAGGTAACAATGAGTGCGGGTCTAACTTTTTTTTCAGTTTTCATTGCGACGTTGTTATAGCTAGAAGTAAGATGCCGAATTTCAGTATTTCTTTACACAGTTAATTACAAAGTTACGTTAATACTTTTGGATCCCACTTATGTTGTACTGACGGTAAAGTACTCACATGCAAAATATGATTTCAAATTGTCCTTTATTGCCTATTTTAGTTATTTACAATGTCTTTTGCCTGCCTATTTTAGCTCTTTGTAATGCCTTTTTGCCTGCCTATTTTAGCTCTTTATAATGCCTTTTTGCTTGCCTATTTTAGCTCTTTATAATGCCTTTTTGCCTGCCTATTTCAGCTCTTTATAATGCATTTTTGCCTGCCTATTTTAATGATTTATAATGCCTAAACTCCCGGTCTCTGATTTATTACTATACAATTATTTTTCGTGATACATTTAACAACAGATAGTCTACTTGAATTCAAGAGCTCAGTTTGCACAAATTGGTTGTAATATTATCATGCATTCTATAAAATTCATTACGGATATTTTACTCCTGCGGAAGTAACCAGAATACTGGTTGTAATAGAGCTTGCACTCGATATATGTTACACAATTAATGTAGAGTGTAAACTGATATAGTTTATGAACTATATTACTCAAGTTGATGTAGAACAAAATTCAAAGCCCTACTTAGTACTTTATTCCATTTTAGTAACGTAATTTTGACTGAGAGCTCTTACCTTAGGTTACAGTTTAATAGACAGAGATGCGAGTCTCACAAAGTGTATAATATTGAATGCAGAAGCTTTCAATTGTGATTCGGAACTAGTCTCCAGTTTGAAGTACTCCTCTTTCCACGATGAGGGAAATAGTCCATGATGAACAAAATTGGAATATTAATTTTTATTTATATACAGATTTTCAATGTTTACTCATCTTTCTGTGCCCAAGTTTTATTTTTCTTCTCCACTCGTCTCTATCCATCCACTTCATGTCCTCCAGTCCTCTTGTTCTCTCTCCCATTCTTATTTCTTGCATCCAAGAGTTTCGAGGTCTTCCTTTACTTCTTCTTCCAGGTACACCATTCCAATGTTTTTCTGGGTAACCTTTCTTCTTGCATTAATCGTACATGCCCATACAAATTTAATTGCTTGTATCTTATATTAATATACTATTGAATATTTAATATTCATTTTTTCTCGTATGACAATATTTCTGATTTTTTTCATTTTGAAAATTTGGTGCTCTCCTCAGGAAATACATTTCCATCGACATAAGTTTTTGTTGAATTTCCAAACTTCAACTCCATATGTGACAGTACTTCTCACTTTGAATTATATATTTGTAACTTTTTTCTGGTTATATGTCTGTTCCATAAGACTCCATTCATCATTGCTGTTATTGCTCTGCCTTTATTTATTCTGTTCTTAATATCATTTTCTTGTTTATTCCCTTTATCTACTTTTACTCCCAGATACTCAAATTCTTCACATCCTCTAATATACCCCCTTTGATCTTGTAATATTAATTCTTCGGTTTTGGCTCCACATCCCATTTTTTTTTCTAAATTTATTTTCCCATAGTAATAATATTAAGTAAAGTAAAAAGTAAAGTGATCCCACAACAGACCTCAGGAGGCCTTTGGGGTAGTAGGAGGTTAAGGCTCCCACTTTTTCTAGACAATCGGCACTTGATGTCAGCCGGGTTGTCAGCCCTGCGTGACGGCCGCCTTTACCCCAGAACAAGCGTCTGGTACTCATTTCCGTTAGAGGCTGAGTCGAAATAATATTAAGTATTATTATTATTATTATTATTATTATTATTATTAACAATATTATTAATAATAGAGCTCAGGCAAAATATTCGTACCTTGTTTTACAGTCTCCTCAACTGTTAATATAATTAAACTCTCTTCATCTATCATCCAGCTACTGGACCCAAGATATCACATGTTGCCGCACATTGGACACTTTTAAGTCACACTTATACAATTACTTGTTGTTTAATTTTTCTTTACAATTAAATTTATTCTATGCCAGTAGTTTCATTTTCATTTTTTTACCTTGTAACTTTTATATCATATTCGTTAAATCTTATTCTTCCCGCTGGGAATATGGGTGCCCCCTAGTTGAAAGTTTCTAAACGAGACTTTAGTTACGCTTATTTCCCAATAGATGTCAGCGAGTGACACGTGGTAAGTACATTGCGTCGAGGGACATCTTGTAGAAATCTCAAATGTTACTTGGAAGGAGATATTTTTATTCAGGCTTGTGGTTATTTTACGAGCCTGAAAATCTTCATACTCGGGAGCCATGACTTGAAGTCCCTCCCGGAGGTCTTGTCCCTTGGGATTTTTGCATCCTAAAAATCCACATTGATCCTGGCCGGGACTAGAGGCAAGGAATATAACCACTAGACCACCACGGCCGAGTTAAATCAATACATACTGTAGTTAGGCCTATATAATTACAGGTTTACCATGTAATCATTTATACGTATTTATTGTAATTTAGCTTCAAGACTAACTAGTTTAACATTTTTCTAACCTGACTGAATGGCTGGTAAGACCTAAGGCCTTAACTCTGCCAGGTAAAATAAATAAATAAATATTTCCGATGTTTTTATCATTAATTTCATACATCTCAATGATGGATAAATCATATTTAAAGAGAAAAATTATACGCTCAGACCGGGACTTGAACCCGGGACCCTTGGTTTTCTAGTCCAAGTGCTCTAAATATGATTTATCCATCATTGAGATGTATGAAATTAATGATAAAAACATCGAAAATAGCCGTACTGGCATTTATAATGTAATGTATAATTCCCAAATATGTTTTCTTAATATAGGAGCCGCCATTTGCAAAGATAGAAGCAAAGGCTTCAAAGCATTTGGTGGGCGGGAATTACAACGTATATAGAGAGAGATTTGCGTTTAGATCGGTACTTGCTCAGGTAGCTCAAATGGTAGAGCACTTGGACTAGAAAACCAAGGGTCCCGGGTTCAAGTCCCGGTCTGAGCGTATAATTTTTCTCTTTAAATATAAAATAAATATTTATTTATTTATTTAAATGCAGTGGCGTTTGAAATGTTTCATTAGTCAATAATGACTGAGGAAAACAATCAATAACAATTAATAACAAGAAATATTATAAAATGTTCATCTTTTCCCTGGCTTACCAGTATCTGTCCTCGAAACTGCTGGTTGTTAGGGTTGGGCAAGTTCGGATGTGATCCGCATCCATATCTTACATAGTATTATTACATTGTTGAGTTGGTAGAAGACCGAGGCGATGAAGGTGATTACCTAAGCAGTCGTGTCCTGTTGCAGTACGGGGAATGATGCAACGGCTACTCTTCTGGGCCAATCTGGCAGTGTAGTTCGGATGGATACTTTCCACGGTTTGTCAGTAATTTGGACCTCTAGGAAGGTTCTGAAGGCTTCTGTCACTCTGAAGCGGATGTTTATACCTGCTCTAGAGTAAGATATAATGTTCGGTGATGTCTGAAGGATGTGGATTCCTTTCTTGGCCAGCAAATCTGCCATTTCGTTCCCTGTAATGCCACAATGGGATGTTATCCACTGCAGAGAAACCTTTTTACTTGCTATATTGAGATTTCTGATGATCTGTCTAGTCTGTAATGTTTCTTTATTAGCAGGAGATGTTAGATAATTTGCTATTGCAGATATGGCTGCCTTAGAATCGCTTAAGGTGACAGCATTCAGAAACGATTGAGATCTGCATGGGTAAAATAAATAAATATATTATTTTTTATTGCGAGAGAGCCCAAGTAGGATACGCACCTAGGAGGTGTTTCCTTTTAATTCTCCTTTCTTTCATTTTTTGGCTATAGGCTTGCTTTCTCTCGTATGTCTACATTGTTCCAGTTTTTTTTCGTTTTTTTTCTTGGTCAACTTGCCACTTATACACCTTAATACTAAAGAAGTGTTTGTTTAGGATATCTTCTTGAGTAGGCCCTAATTATAGCCAATTCCAAATATTTTTTTTTATTTCACCAATCCATTTCATAGTATCCACTGGTGCTTTACTTTAAATTTCGTAGAATTCCATTATTTTTTATAAGTCTATTTGAGTTCGTTCGTTTAATATGTCCACAAAATTTAAACTTTTGTTTCTAAATCACTATGGGGGAGTGTGTGTGTGTGTGTATATATATATATATAATTATTAGTAGAACCTATATATTGTTCACTAGTTTATTTTCATAATTAATAAAAACATATTTGATTAATGGAAAGAACCTGAAAGGATCCTATAATTAAAATAATAGAAAAAGTTAAAAGTGAATAGATAATGAAGTAAATCTAATACGATATAAAAATTAATGTTTGTTTGTTTGTTCGTACTTTATGCGCGGCCACACCGTTGATCCGATTGTGATGGGCCTTCTTGCAAAATGTTCAGGGAATTCCCGGGATGAATATAGGCTATAAGAGAGTTCTGATACTCAACTCCTACACCCTTAAAAATTGCCCTTTGTAGTGGGAAACGTGAAAAAAGTAGCTCTTTGAACGCTTAAATGGCTTACGCTGCCTAAACCATAACAAATACACAAAGTTAATGTACACAGATTTGAATATCTCAAAATGCTCTACAAAAAAGTCTCTGACCGCACGTGTTTATCTCTTACGGATAACTCACAATAACCATTTTTGTTTTTTATTGATGCCAAGAAAATCGAGACAAGTACGTAAGATTCCTGTGCAAGCATAGCAGCACATGGCGGGTAATCTTTTACGGATAACTCACAATAACGAATTTTGTCTTTTAGCTCATTTTTGCCAAGAAGATCGAGATAAGTAGATTCCCAGGCAATACCGAGTAATCATCACGGGGAATCTTAAAATAATTACGATATACATTTATAATTACTTTTCATTTTACTTATTCAACTAATCATAAGAAGTACATTAATTTTTATCTTTCAGCTCATTTATGCCAAGAAGATCGGGATGAGTAGATTCCCGGACAACGCCGCGTAAACAGCACGGGGTATCTAAAAATAATTACGATATAAATTTTTCCTCCCACTTATTTAACTAGACTTAAAACACATTAATTTTCGTATTTCATCTCATTTGTGTCCAGGAGATCGGGATAAATAGATTCCTGGGCAACGCCGGGTAATCAGCACAGGATATCTAAAAATATAAATTTATAATTATCTGTCCTTTTACGTACTTACTCAACCAAACATAAAATCACTTTAATTTTCATTTATTTAGGCGTAGCAGCGCACGCCAAGTATTATCTAGTCAATAATATATTTTCAGCTGTCCACCGCTGTGGTCTCGAGGTAGCGTGCTGCCTCGTCACTCAGCGGCCCCGGGTTCGATCCCCGGTCGGAACAGTTCTTCAGGGTGAGGTTTTTATTGGGGTTTTTCCTCGCCTGTAAGACAAATGTCAGGAAAACTTTAAGGCCCAAACGGTCCCCGAAATCATATGGCCATCGCAATCATCATCATTCATATTCATCTTAGATTAAGCATAGTATTAGGGACTCTGCTGGCGCACCACTATCATCATCATCACCCATCATATCATTGGGGCAACGTAACCCCGATTTCCAGGCGCCCCAACCTCAGAAGTGGGTTACAAGTATGCCATCCAGGAGAGAACACCAGGAATGTCGGAAGACAACCTGGGACATTTGAAAAATATATATGTCCACCGCTGTGGTCTCGAGGTAGCATGCTGCCTTGTCACGCAGCGGGCCCGGGTTCGATCCCCGGTCGGGGCAGTTTTTCTGGGTGAGGTTTTTATCGGGGTTTTTCCTCACCTGTAAGACAAATGTCAGGAAAACTTTAAGGCCCAAACGGTCCCCGAAATCATATGGTCATCATCATCATCCTTATTACCATTATCATCATCATCCTTCACCGGTGTGGAAAGCAACGGGAAGCTACCACACCTACACAATTCCCTAGTAAAGCTGCAAGCATGGCATGAAAATGCTATGATTGCAGTGAAGGACCTGCCTTCGCAGAATTACTATGGATGGATAGAGAGAGAGAGAGAAAGAGAGAGAGAGAGAGAGAGAGAGAGAGCTATAGGCCTAATTATTACTGTAATTAGAGTACAGTTCTAATGTCTATTTTAGGTGTTTAAGTCTACTTAATTTAGAGCCTAGAAATGCGATATCTAGTAACTTTATATATACAAAAAAAAACATTAAATCAAAAGAAGCCAGTACTCCTCTGGAGACAGAGCTCTGACTGTCAGATACGTTTCTCAACAATAGCATGGGTTTAGTCTGGAGCCATACCAAACGTTTGAATTACCCCCCCCCCCCACTTCACCCTCTTGGAATCTAATGCATATTAAAACATCATCTTCTCTGTACCCTCCTTCCAACATTATCTGCATACCGTTATTGAATATTAGCGACTGTACTGCCCTCCCTGTTGACTTCATTGCTAATCATAAGCACAAGAACGATTCAAGTACAACAACCAAAGCAAATTAAATACAATTTCATTTCATTTGTGGTTTTCGCACCAGTAATGAAACAACGAACTTGCAAGAAACATTCACGCATTTATCAGCCTCTCTGAGACCATATCAGTAAATTCGGAGCCAACGTTTAAGTTAATGAAAACTCGTGATTTTTTTTTAATTGAGTAAACATTTGGCATACGATGGCAAAACTTCTAGATAAGAGAAGAAGTGAAGATATTAGAAATGAGCTAAATATCTTTAAACTCTTAGATAGAATAAAATAATCTAGAAAAACTGGAAAGAACATGTTCAAAGAATGGAAGATGATCGCATTCCCAAAATTATACTTAAATACAAACCAAAAGGACGCATGAATGTTGGTAGACCGAAGAAGAGATGGATCCAACTTTTGAATGAGAATCTATGAGACTGGAACAAGCCACATGAGCTTAATCCGTGATTGATGATGATGATGATGATTTAGCGTACAGTGGCAGAACTTTTTTATTTGCCAGAAATTTTAAAAACGAAAGTACAAAGTGAGCGGTTAAAATTGCTACTTTGTTAATTATACGGACCTCTCAGTTATATCTTTACCTTAATAAAACTATCATTATCTTTTCTTTTATTGCTTTAAAAGAGCTTTTATATTACGATAACTCGCTCTCAGATCTAAAGAATTTATTTAAAAAGAAACCCCAATACTGCTTGTTTATCGCTCTTATGTTTGTCGCTCATGAGTATTATTATTATTAATAATAATAATAATAATAATAATAATCATAATCATAATAACTTACTGGCACTATCAAACCCTTAGGTTTATAGTTGCGCGGACATAAGTTCTCTCTCTATACATCCCCATCCTGAGATAATGTTTTCAAATCGACGCCTGTATAATGTACTTCCCTTAAATCATGGTTAATGTTATTCTCCCATTCAATTCTTGGTCTACCAAATGGGCGTTTTTCCTCTGGTTTTCCTACAAGAAACTTCCATGCACCTCTTTCAATAATTTTATTCATATACAAAATTTTAATGTTTACATATCTTTCTGTGCCTAAAGTTTTATTTTTCTTCTCCACTCGTCTCTCTCCGTCCAATCTATGTTCTCCTGTCCTCTTGCTATCATTCCAGTTCTTATTTCCTGCATCCACGAGTTTCGTGGTCTTCCTCTCCTCCTTCTTCCAGGTGAACACCATTCCAATGTTTTCCTGGGTAATCTTTCTTCTTGCATTCGTCGTACGTGCCCATACCAATTTAATTGCTTATACTGTATATAATCTACTATTGAATAACCAATATTCATTTTTTCTCTTATGACAGTATTTCTTATTTGTCTAATTTTGAATATCTTGCTGCTCTCCTCAAGAAATCCATTTCCATCGACATAAGTTTTTGTTCTAAGTTTTTGTTGAATTTACAAACTTCAGCTCCATATGTGACAGTACTTCTCACTATTGAGTTATATATTTGTAACTTATTTTTCCTGGTTATATGTCTGTTCCATAGGACTCCATTCATCATAGCTGTTATTGCTCTACCTTTATTTATTCTGTTCTTAATATCACTTTCTTGTTTATCCTCTTTATCTAATTTTACTCCCAGATACTCAAATTCTTAAAAATAATAATAATAATAATAAATAATAATAATAAAAATAATAATAATAGTAATAATCCCATTCAAATTACCGCAGTTTAACCTCTCACCTTTAAAAATAATTTACGTGCCACGCGCCACCCGGACCTTATAGTGGCACGACCTATCGGGAGAGGGATTACTTGTTTTGACCACACAAGGACATGGAGGGTCTCCCCCGAGTGTGTGATAAACTGAATGCCGGGGCCTCCTCCGAGACAACACAACATTAAGATGAAACACACCATTCATAGCGAATATGATAATGATTGCCAGATGGTATTCGGGGACCGTTTGAGTTTCCTGACATTTGTCTTAAATAAATAAATAATAACAACAACAAATGTTATTTAGCGGGTTTGACAATATTAATTGGTCCCAAATAATCTTGGTACATCACTTCGCTTCTCTGGGAGAAATTCCAAGGTAGTATAACAACTTAGGCTACTTTTATAATTCATTGTAAATCATAATTGAGGTTATGTAGTTAAACTTTTTTAAAATATTAGAATAAGTATCTGATGTATCAGTAGTCCTCAATTAAAATGGATACATGATTAAAAAACCTTCGTCAATTAGTTAAAACCATGTAGGCCTTTCAGAACATGTTCCATCTTCGGCATGTCATTAGGTTCTGAAAGGCCTACATTGTTTTAACTAATTGACGAAGATGTCTATTATGTAATTTTTACCTGGTAAGTCAGTCGTCCTCAACTAAATTATTAAACTTCAAGTTATTCTAATATGGAGGCCTTTCGATAAACAATGTTTCATCTTCTGCGTTTTAACTGGAACTGATGGTGTTATATAGGTTGTATAATGGATTTATGTCTGCCGTCATGTTCTCGTTGAGTAGGTCTTTATTCCTTGCTTCTTTTAGAATCTCTATGTCTTCAAGAATGCTGATTCTGTTGTTATTGTATTCTCTGGTCATCAATTTGAAAAATCAATAACTCTATGTCAAACTACACTGAGAATACAATAAGAAAATCAGCATCCTTGAAGACAGAGATTCTAAGAGAAGCAAGGAATAAAGACCTGCTCAACGAGAACATAACCGCAGACATAAATCCATTATACAACCTATATAACACCATCAGTTCCAGTTAAAACGCAGAAGATGAAACATTGTTTTCGAAAGGCCTCCATATTAGAATAACTTGAAGAAGTTTAATAATTTAGTTGAGGACGACTGACTTACCAGGTGAAAATTATATAATTAACATCTTATTACATAAACCTCAACGGTGCTTTAACATGAATTTCTAGTGTTAATTGACGAAGGTTGTTTTAAACATTTATCCATTTTAATTGAGGACTGCTGATACATCAGGTAGCCCTACTTATTTTAATATTTTTTGAATATAATATGTGTATCAGATTTATATTTAATGTTCGAAAATACGATCACATTTCTCCATTATTCCACGAATTGTCATGGCTACATCTAAAAGAGAGAAGGAAATCACACTTTCTAATTCTCCTATTTAAGATCCTACATACCTCAATTCCCAATTATTTATCATCTCGTTTTCAGTATTTATCCTCAAACCATAACTTAAACACAAGATCACAACATAGTCTCTTGCTTAATATACCGCAACATAGGACATTACATCACTCCATGTCATATACTACCTTCACTTCTCGCAACGGGAATTCCCTTCCACAAGAAATAAGGGGCTGCCGGACATTGGCAACTTTTAAAAGAAATCTAAATTTACATTTGCTCTAACCTCGACTTAATCATTACCCAGTGTAAGGTATATATATTAATTGGTGTTTCCCGTATAATTCATCATATTTATATTATTATTATATTATTATTATTATTATTATTATCGTAAGTATTATTATTGTTATTACTTACTCACTGGCACTATCGAACCCGTAGGTTCATGGCCGCGCGGACATAAGCTCTCCATACATCCCTATCCTGAGCCAATACTTTCCAATCATTCCCTGTATATTCTACTTCCCTCAAATCATAGTTAATGTTGTTCTCCCACCTCATTCTTGGTCTACCAACTGGGCGTTTTCCTTCTGGCTTTCCTACAAGAAATTTTCATGCACGTCTTTCATTCCCCATACGTGCAACATGTCCTGCCCATCGCAGTTATGAGACTTAATTGTTCTTATTATATCTGGCTTCCTATAAAGACCATCTAGTTCATTGTTATGTAGTCTTCTCCATTCACCTGTCTGTTCATCTCTCTTTGGTCCAAAAATTTTCCTAAGAACTTTATTCTCAAATACTCGTAATCTCCTTTCCTCCCTTAAAGTAAGAGTCCATGTTTCGCACCCATATAATATATCTGGTAGAATAACAGTTTTATATATTTTCAGCTTAACGTTTTTTGAAAGGAGTTGGGACATCAAGAGTCTCTGCAATGCATAATAGCACGCATTTTCAGAATTGAGCCTATGTTTAATTTCTTTGTACATCTCATTCCTATTTGTAATTATTGTTCCTAGGTATTTGAATTCAGCCACTTCCTCAAAATTTCCCTCATTTGTTATTGTTATTATCGTATAAAATGTTGTTTGTATAGGCCTACATGAAATTTCGTTGCTACATTTAATGTACATTTAACTGTTTATAATTATTATAGTGTATATCTATATTTGTCAAATATTTATTTGTATTTGTGCTGGTTGAGTGGAAGAGAAGGCCTTATGGCCTTAACTCTGCCAGAATACATACAAAATTATTATTATTATTACTATTATTATTATATTATTATTATTATTATTATTATTATTATTATTATTATTAAAATGTAATATTGTCATGCAATGGTTGACAGCTCCCATGTAATGACGGCAGTATAGACAGCCCATGCAGGACACTGGCTTGGAATTCTGATGGGAAGTTGCAACGTCTAAAAAAAGATGGGATAATAATGTTATTTCGTTAAATTCCTACCTCTGTGTAACATATATAATAATACAGGAAAATGTATAAAATATTACAGTTATTTATGGTGTGTGACCACTTCCATCACAATTAGCTCTTTCATGTGGATGAACAAAATACTTATACAAATCGTCTACCACGAATTACAGTGGTTTGTGGTATTTGGTTTTATGTCGGTGAATCTTGTTGATATGATGCCAGAACAAAGTGCAAATAATTTCATTAAAATACCGTTTCATTAGTTTGAAACTCTGCAAGTCACGCAAAGTAACAAACCAACCTGTACACCAAGTATTGGTAATACAATTAAGGATACGAAAAAATAACAAGTCACTTTACTCTGGAAATGGAGTTCGAGTTACCATTACATTCTCCATGGAAAGCACTATCATTTATAAGTGTAAAAAAGCAAAAGAGTTTAGTCATTTATTTATTTACGAGGGCGGATCGGAAAGTAACGCACAATAATTTTTTTCTGCCTTTGTATTGCAGCTAGAATGTTGAAATTTCACAGAGATATAGTTTGAAGTTTTCACTACAGATGGTATTTTTTTCTCAGGTGCACCTCTTGCGAGAGAAGCTTGAACTATGCAACAAAGATGGCGCGCATGCTACAGTCGTCCACCTGTGAGGAACAGAGAAGTGTTGTTCGATTTTTGTGGGCCAAAGGGCATAAACCCAGTGAAATTCACAGGGACATGCGTGGCGTGTATGGGGATGATTGTATGGACCGTAGCAATGTCTCCAGGTGGTGCACATTCTTCCAAGAAGGACGTGTGAACCTTAGTGATTCGCCACGCTCCGGCCGGCCGACAACAGCAGAAATCCCGCAGAATGTCAGAGGCATTGAGGCGGCAATTCTGAACGACCGGCGTGTGCAACTGCGAGCCTTATCGCAGAAGTTCAACATTTCCTATGGTGCGGTGTACGATATTGTTCATGAAAATTTGAAATTCCGTAAAGTTAGTGCTCGCTGGGTGCCTAAGAACCTGACAGACGACCACAAGGGCCAGCGAATGATGGCAAGCTTGGATCACTTAACGCGGTACACCGCACAAGGACATGACTTTATGGAAGGAATCGTCACAGGTGATGAGTCGTGGGCGTATCCACTACACGCCCGAAACAAAGCAGGCATCAATGGAGTGGAAACATGCTGGTTCCCCAGTAAAGAAAAAATTCAAAGTGACTCAATCTGCCAGGAAAGTGCTTGTGACAGTGTTCTGGGATATGCATGGTGTTTTATTGGTGGACTTTGCTGAACACGGGGCCACTGTGAATGCTGCGGCCTACATTAAAACTTTGGTGAAGTTGCGTCGTGCCATTCGTGACAAACGTCACAACATTAACGTTAAACTTCTTCATGACAATGCTCGCCCCCATGTTGCTGCTGTCGTTCGTCAGAAAATCGCCGAATTTGGTTGGGAGGTGCTCCAGCATCCACCATACAGTCCGGATCTTGCACCATCGGACTTTCATCTGTTTGGTCCCATGAAGAAATTCCTGGCCGGCAAACGCTTTGAGACAGATGTGGAAGTGAAATCAGCAGTGCGCAGATGGCTACACTCCAACCAAACGGACTTCTACGAACAGGGCATATTGAAACTGGTAACACGATGGGAAAAATGTGTTGAGAAAGTTGGTGACTATAAAAGTAGGTAAAAGATGTAAGTTCATTTGTGATTTTTTTTTCCTTTTTTTACTATTAAACTTTAAAAAAAAAAATATTGTGCGTTACTTCCCGATCCGCCCTCGTACTTGGCATGCAGGTAAGCAAGCACGGATGTAGTTCAACTAAAAATGCTTGATTCAGAAATATGGCTATACGTTTGATCGCATTTTGTGACGAAAATATTATTATTAAAGGAAATATGATGTTATGATTGGAAAGGGAATCCTTCAAATTACAACAATAGAACAAAACAAATCACTGCTCACGTGCAGCTTGGCGGGTTGATTTTGTGGGCTAGCGTCGAACGCCTCCACAATTCTCTTAGTTGTTTCTGCATTCGTTCTAATGCAAGGTCTTCCAGGAGGTTTGATTTTCTGCATCCTTCCCGTTTCCAGCAGTCGTTTTCTCCACTTCCCCACAGTCGACGGCTGCAATGCTACGTTAAACTCACGTCTTGCCCGTCTTGCAGCCTCACGAGCATTAGCATACGTTACTGCCAATGCAGCAATTGTAATTTGCTGTTGCATATTCAACGCCATTTTGACTAATGGCGTAAGTTCTACACTGTTTTGTTTTATACCACTGTTATAATTTCAATAATTGCCTTTCCAACGGTATTTTTTTATTTCCTGTAATGGTAATATTTTCATCACACAACGCGATCAAATGTATAGCCATATTTATGATTCACCCCGTAGATTTCAACGAAAAAGTTATTTACTTTAGCAAGATCCAAACAAACTCTACTAGAAACCATGAAGAAACTTAAGGTCGCTTGTAAGTGAATGTCCTCTGTTCGGTAAAGCTTTATCTTACTTGAAAATAAATTTAAGTTTCTCTTAAACTATAATAGAAAACAAAACAAAATTTCATCATTTATTGGACCCTGCTGAGTTGATTGATACACAAATTAAGGCAATTATTGTTATTTTATATTATTTGGCAATCATTAAAACATTGAAGTGAAAATAACTGAAAATTTGCATTCTGTATTCACCTGGCACCATTTTCTCAAAAACTGTTTGTATAAACTGCATTTTTTTATTTACACTGCTTACGAGGAGTTTGACTTTGAGCTTAAGACTTTTGGAAGAAAAGCCTTTATTAAGTTTCTAAAATGTCTTTAAAAATCCATAATTTTTATAAAACTTTTTTACTTAGCCTAATTTTTTCCTTAATTATATTACAATTTATAACAATAAGGAAGAAATCGCACAATATGCATATTTTTTATTCACTCTATGTTTTACAGAAGTCTGTAAGTGAATGTACTTTTTTTTGCACCAATTATAGTATTTTAATGCCTTAACGTTTTTTTGCATAAATTACATATCCATTTCAAAATGTTGACATTTTTTGTTATCTGAATTTGTACAGTAACTATAAGTATAAGATTGTATTTTAAAAATTATATTTTATAGTTATTCATAGGTTATACTGTATTAATAACTCTTGGTTACTTCTTCTCTTACTTATATGCAAGCACTTGACAGTAGGCCCTAATTTTTGTCAATTTAATTCTTCATCTCCCTTACGTAGAAATGTGAGATATATATCCTCTGAAAAAAAATCTATCTACAGCCGTTTCTGAGAAAAATGTACCTAAAATCTGAACAAAAAAACATAATTAAGGAAAAAATTTAATTTATAATAATTGCCAAGTAATAGGAGATAAAACTAATAACTTAATTTGTTTATCAATCAGCTCAACAGGAACTGTTTAATAAGTTGTACAATTTTTGTTTTGTTATCAAGGGTTCGAGTCCCGGTGGTGTCAGGATTTTTAAACTGATCCAAACCTTCTGGCGGCACTATGGCCCTGGGGTCGACTAAGCCTCTAACGGAAATGAGTACCAGACGCTTGTTCTGGGGGTAAAGGCGGCCTTCACGCAGGGCTGACAACCCGGCTGACATCAAGTGCCGATCGTCAAGAACAAGTGGGAGCTTTACCACTACCTCAAGGGCTTCCCGAGGCCTGTAGTGGGATCACTTCACTTTTATCTATTATAGTTTTAGAGAAAATATAATTTATTTTCAAGTAAGAAAGAGCTTGCCGAATAGTATACACTCACTACTAAGCGTCCTTAGAGAACAATACAATATGGGTTAATAATAAACAACGAGAAAACAAAATATTTAAGATGTTCTGTCAACTATAAAAATGTAAATTATATAAATATGGACAATGTAATGCTAACAGGAGTCAATTCTTATACATATTTTGAATCCAAAGTGAATTGCAATAACATTATAGAAGATGAGATGAAAGAGAGAATCGCCTCAGGAAATAAAGCTTATTTTGCAAATATAAAACTTCTTGAAAGTAAATCTGCACAAAGACAAACGAAATTAATATCATATTATAATGAGACAGTGCTAACCTATGCTAGCGAAACATGAGCCCTGTAGGAAGATGTTATACAAAAACTCCTAATATTCGAATGAAAAATCTTAAGAATAATATCTGGTCCAATTAAAGGAACGGCTGGCAATTGGAGAATTCGAGGTAACAGTGAACTTAACACCTTGACAGAAAATCAGTACATAATTAACTACATGAAGTCACGAAGACTAGCCTGATTTGGACATATCAACCGCATAAATGACGATAGATTAGTCGGAAAAAAATTATACCTGGAAATCCATTACCGCAAGAACCAGTGGTAGATCCAAGAATAAATGGAAAGATGACTTAATTGAAGATATAAGAAAGCTAGAAGTAAGAAACTGGCCAAATCTAATCCGAAATCGAAACGAATGGCGGAAAATTGTTGAGAAGATAAAAAAATTTCTAAGAAGTTGTAGCACCTAAAGAAGAAGAAGAAGAAGAAGAAGAAGAAGAAGAAGAAGAAGTGATTTCCCAGTCCCTTCAAATAATATACGAATAATATGAAATTAAAAAAAAAACATTCTTTAATCTTGATTTCTAAAATCAGGTCCGTATAGACTGAAGGGTCTGAAAATGATATTTTGAGTAAGAGAAAAATGCCAAAACAGAAAGAAGAACGGAAAATGAAAGATCAAGGATAGCGTATATCGAAGGTACCGAGGATATAACAAGAAGAAACGGGATATCCATCCATCCATCCATCCATCCATCCATAGTAATTCTGCCCGAGGGCAGGTCTTTCACTGCAGTCATAGCATTTTCATGCTATGCTTTGCAGCTTTACTAGGGAATTATAGATGTGGTAGCTTCCCGTTGCTTTCCACACGGTGGATGATGATGATAATGGTAAGGATGATGATGATAATGATAAGGGTGATGATGATGAAGATGGCCGGAGGATTTTTGGGGACCGTTGGGCCCTAAGCTTCCTGACATTTGTCTTACAGGTAAGGAAAAACCCCGAAAAAACCTGTCCCGACCGGGAATCGAACCCGGGCCCGCTGCGTGACAAGGCAGCACGCTACTTCGAGACAACAGCGGTGGACAAACGTGATAATGATTGAAGAATTGAAGAGATTGACAAAATTGTGGAGCAGGAAAAGTAGACTCCGAAAGTCCCAATGGTGTAATGACAGGAGAGTGAAGACGAAAAAAAAAAGTTTATCCCTGAATTTTCTTGAATAAAATTAGTACAATATTGTAGAAGTGTTAGAACTGGATATTTTGAAATAGAGAACCACAGGTTACTAGACTTGCGCTAGTTGGAGTTCCCATACGGGAATAAATTTTCTCATGGAACGTGGCCACTATGGGATCGATGCCCACCCAACATCGTGAATATTTTATAGCTACAATATGTAGCGGTTCCAGGTTGAGAAAAATAGGTTATAACGGCTCGGGTTCCGACATGCTGACCATATTTCACCACTTATACTAGCTAGAAGATCGTTCACCTATGTGATTAACACAAGTGGATAGGAGAACAGCAGCCGGCAAGTAGGCCAAGGGCCTTCTAGGCTCGTCCGCTATTGAATTTTGGAGAGAAAACTGTAGGTTAAGTTCTGTTTCAGGAATCGCATCTCTCCATAAGAAATGTTGACTTCCATGAACTTATGTGGTCAAAAATTAATATGTGATCCAGAGTTTAAAATCGTCTCCCTATAAGTCATATTACCTACAAAGGGAGAGGTTAAACTAAAGTAAGAAATAATAATAATAATAATATATTATTATTATTATTATTATTATTATTATTATTATTATTATTATTATTATAAAACAAGCCAACAAGCTGTTAGGAGGAAAATGGATTTTTGGAGGCGATCGACAAGAATTTAAAGAAGGGATAAGATCAGAAACAGCACAATAAGAGAAATTATGCAAGTTGAAAAACACATTAGGAAAAATAAAGAAAAGGGTTTGAAATGGTATGGACACCTCATAAGAATGGAAGAAGAGAGAATACCAAAGAAGATCCTTAATTGGAAAGCTAATGGAAGAAGTGGAAGAGGCAGGCTTATACAACGATGGATGGATGGATGGATGGGGTGAAGAGAAGTATGGAAGCTAGAGATTTGAGGGAAGAAGATGCTTTAGACAGGAACCTCTGGCGACAAATCACTTTGGGTTGAAGGGGGAACACTGTATTGTGGAATATTCTTAATAATAAAATATTATTATTATTATTATTATTATTATTATTATTATTATTATTATTATTATTATTATTATTATGGTTTGGCCACGTAAAGAGGATGTCAAATGACATGAAACCTAAGATGATATAAATCTTTCAGGCGGAGGGCAACAGAAGAAAGGGAAGACCAAAATAATAGTGGGTTCAAGGAGTGCATAGATGTATGGTGTCGAGAGGAATAACAGAGAGTGATGTAGAGAATAAGTTTTCATGGAGGAGTAAAATTTGTAGAAAAGCTACCGTATTGTAGAGAAATTCCTAATTAAGAATAAGATATTATTATTATGATTATTATGATTATTATTATTATTATTATTATTATTATTATTATTATTATTATTATTATTATTATTATTATTATTATTATTATTATTATTATTATTATTAGGAGGAAGAGAAGAAGACCGAAGAAAACTTCGATAGAAGGGGTACAATCAGATATGAATATCAGAGGAATGGAGGTATATCAATGGATGGATAGAGAGGAATGGCGTTTGGTTTGCGGAAGACGGCTGCAGCTGCCATGATACCGGATTATGATGATGTGATTGATGTGGATGATGATGATTTGATTGATGTGGATGATGATATGATGATGATGAGATGATGATATGATGGTGAGATGAGATGAGATGGTGGTGATGGTGGTGGTGATGATGGTGGTGATGTGGCGGTGGTGATGATGATGATTATTATTATTATTATTATTATTATTATTATTATTATTATTATTATTTAAAATACTTTTAAATAATGTTGAACCATTATCTAAAATGTCACGATAAAAGACGATACGATATTAGGCTTGCGTGCAAACTAGAGGTAACTTACCGCCTAACACTATATGCCACACCCAAGCATTTTGAATGATGCAGTATGATATATGGCTTACGAAACAGATTGCAAAGAAAATATCATTTCAATTACAAATGTTCAGTCTCTTTTCGCCATTACTATCACAGAATTTCCGCCCGTCATACAAAATACAAAGATGATAGATTGGATGCTAATGGGATTTTATCGCAATATTACGTAACTTTATATTGTATTCTCTTTGTTTATAAAATAAAACTAAGCCACGTGGGCTTTTATTTATTTACCTTGCAGGTCAAATACCATAACGGCTAACCAGATCTTCGCATGACAAATTCGAATTTTACCAACAGATAAATGATCGTTTTATTCCTTTCTAGCCTTTAATGTTGGTACAATTGCAACGGGAATATAATAACACTGCTCAACATGATTTTTGTCTCATGAGTACCAATAGTTGCACTTAATGCAGTTTTTTTTATTTCAATTTCAATTAATGGATTTAAATAATTATTTTTTAATAAAAGTATTTTCGTCCATTTGTCCATTGTAAAATAAAATCAAATGAGCTACTTACTTACTCACTGGCACTATCGAACCCGTAGGTTCATGGCCCATAAAATCCTTAAATAAATTTATAATTGAAATTCAATATTTTTACAATGAAAATGTAATGTTTTAAGTAAACTACATAAACTAAGAAATATAAATGGAATTAAACCACTAAGATAATAAGTTGGACATAAGCTCTCCATACATCCCTATCCTGAGCTAATGCTTTCCAATTATTCCCTTATAATCTACTTCCTCAAATCATAGTTAATGTTATTCTCCCACCTCAATCTTGGTCTACCAACTGGGCGTTTTCCCTCTGACTTTCCTACAACAAGCTTCCATGCGCGTCTTTCATTCCCCATACGCGCAACATGTCTTGCCCATCCCAGTTTATGAAAGTTAACTGTTCTTATTATATCTGGCTTCCTCCTATTCTACTTCCTTCATATTAGCCTCTGCCCGCTCCTGAAATCTCCTTCCTCAAGATATCAGGGGTTGCCGCACACTTGGCACCTTTAAGTCACGCTTATACAGTTACCTGTTGTCTAATGATTAATTTTTCTCTATTTATTTAATTTATACTATGTCATTAATCTTTTCCTCGTTTTTTTATATATCTTGTACATATTATATATTTAATTCGTTAAATTTAGAGTAAATCAAAATACATTGTAAATATTAATTGTATTGTATTTATAACCTGTAATCGTTTATATATATATATATATATATATATATATATATATATATATATAAGAGAGAGAGAGAGAGAGAGAGAGAGAGAGAGAGAGAGAGAGAGAAAGAGAGAGAGAGAGAGAGAGAGATTGTAATTTAGATTTAAGACTATTTTTTTGTATTTTTTAAACTTGGTTGAGTGGTAGACAAGGCCTTAAGGCCTTAACTCTGCCGGGTAAAATAAAGCTATTATTATTATTATTATTATTATTATAAAGACCACGTAGTTCATTGTTATGTAGTCTTCTCCATTCACCTGTTTGTTCATCTCACCAAATGAGCTAACTCAAGAGATTTCAGCTATGGAAAAGAGATATCAAGGCAAATGGAATCCCAATATGCTGGCCGATTATTGTTGGACCATCAAGAGGGATGCTCCACAGGCGAAATATAGCAGAAAAATCGTCTTTTCTTACTTTCTAGGTGAGTACGAATGTTCGAATATTTTGTAGTTACGAATGTAGAAAATATTAAAGTGTTTGAAATTATAAATTTCTGTCTCGGAAACCTTGCGTGATCGAGGAAAACCGATATATTTGAATTCAGGAGAAAAAATACTATCAGAATCACATATTTTTCTTTCTGAGACAAAAAAAAATTATTTTTTGTTACTCAGTGTTAATAACTTACGGCGCTCTGATCTCTAATTCCATCCTAAAGTAACAACAGCATGTTTTAACTTGACTATTTAAAATGAATTTTACACTCTGATTAGCTACGCCTAAACAAATTAAATATTAAAGGTTAATTGAATTGTATGGTATACGCTGAGACGAACCAAACGTAGCTGTTACAAGTCAATTTGTTAATTTCTGGTTTCAGATAAACCTCCACTTCTAATTGTCAAATTTCGCTCATTTTTGCATAATACCTACCTCGGTTTATTTTAATAGCAGATACTGAGTTTCGTTGTGAAACAACTAAAATTATGACCGGTAGAGTGATTTTTAAATTTTCACTTCAGATGAACTTCTACGGCCAATGGTTTTAGATGGTTCTATTGTGAATCAAACATTCAGGGACCCATTCAAACACACAAATAAATTAATCAAAAACAGTCCAGTCGTTTAGGAGGAGTTCTGTGACGTACACATGTACAGAAAAGTTATATAAAGATAAATATTGAATTTATAGCAGTAATCAACTTTACTGTAAAAAAAGATAATACAGTATGTCTATGTGTCTCACAGACATCATTATAGAGAATAGTAACTGTAAGATCCACTATCAATAACTCCTGGGGCATTATCAGCGAACATCGCGCGTGACATAAGCTCATCCATCAATCCCTATCCAGAGCTGATGTTTTCAAAAGAAAATCATCCCAGTACAGAATTTACTCCCCGCAAATCATGGTTAATGTTTCCCTTCAGGTTTCCTACGAGGAGTTTCCATTCCTCTCTTTCATTCCCCACTCGTGCCACATGTCCTGTCCATCGCAGTCTACGAGACTCGTATGTTCTTTGTATTGTATTGTATTGTAAGCCCATGTTTGTGTCCACTTAACAGAGATTTAGCTCTCAAATCCCGAACTACAGGGAAGAATTAGGAACTCATACTAATGTAATGTTTTTTATATGTTATATTCGTACATCTCACATGATGGATAAATCATATTTGAAGAGAAAAATTATACGCTCAGACCTAGGAAGCAGTTGAACACGGGACCCCTTGGTTACTCTAGACCAAGGTTAGCTCTACCAAAACTGAGCTCACCTGAGCAAGTACCGATCTAAACGTCATTAGCAAGCCGTACTTGCTGTAATGTATAATTCCCAAAGATGGTCTATAATTATAAAGGAGCAAGATAGAATCATGGCTGCACAAGCATTAGGTGGCATGAGGACTTACAATGTATATAGAGAACTATTTGCGTTTATATCGTAGTACTTGCTCGAAAGTAGCTCAGTTGGTAGAGCACTTGGTCTAGAGAAACCAAGTGTCCCGGGTTCAAGTCCCGGTCTGAGCGTATAATTTTTCTCTTCAAATCTCATACTAATTTATTTTACGCTTTGTTTTCTATAGATGTCATTTGAGTGGGAGAGAATCCCGGGAACATTGAATTATTGATCATTGTCGAGCAGAGATAATTCCAACTTAAATTCTACCCCCCCTTAAAGATAAAATTTTTATAAAAGTCGTAGGACAACCGGAAACCTTTATAAATATTTATAATAATTATACATGATATGTCTAAGGAACATTTTAAGTTACCTCGCACCGTCCATCATACTGAATAAATCTAGGAAAACCAAAGGTATAACTAGGATAAGGGTTACTTATATCTAATGAGTCAGGGACTGGTGTATAGGTAATGTAGCAGACGTAAATGAAGTTTCTTCTCTTTGTAAAATAGAGCGTATTTTTAAATATGAGAAGGCAAGTCAAGTAAGAACTATTAGAAACTTCGAGTCTTTGGAGTGAATATTCGCAGATTTCTCTTTAACATCCTGCCCCAAATGGTATTCAATTACCAATCACCTTTCAATGATTTCTGTTTTCCATCACAAAATCAGCGTCGATGTTTCACGAAATAATCTCATCAGTGTTATAATTACCATATTAAAGAAAGCTCCTCCTATTTTAATATTCTGAGCAGGTCTGACCATTATTTTTGGCAGTTACGGAGCCATGTGAGAATAACGGCTACCAATATTGTATATATAAAAGGGTGCATGAGTGTCGAAACCCATGCCAGCATACGGGAGTTAAAATAAAAATATTTGTAGCAATTTAGTATACCACACCAAAAAAACAAAACCCTGTTTGCACTTTCTTACAAATGTATTTTTTCGCAACCTTTGAACACAATCCAGAAAAATAAATTTTTCACAATGTTACCTCATACGACATCAGAAATGAATTAATATTCAGTTTGAGCCGTAGCGTATAGGTTACGACACTAAGAGCTACACGGCCGGAGGGTCGAGGGTTTCAAGTCCCGTTGGGGTCAGGATTTTTAAACTGACCCCGGAAAACCGTCTGGGCGGCACCATGGCCCTGGGGTCGACTCAGCCTCTAACGTAAATGAGTACCAGACGCTTGTTCTGGGGGTAAAGGCGGCCGTCACGCAGGGCCTGACAACCCGGCTGACATAAAGTGCCGATTGTCTAGAAAAAGTGGGAGCCTTACCCTCCTGCTACCCCCAAGGGCCTCCTGATGCCCGGTTGTTGGATTACTTTACGTTACTTTATAAAACATCCAGAAAAAATATCATTGGTCATATTTAACAAAATCATACGACATCATCAGAATGACTGTAATCTTCAGTTTGATGGTGTTTTCATTTTTTCTCCACTAGAGAGCATTCTTACAATATTGCGTTCCTTTGGCAATAAATAGATCTGATCTGGTTGCAAGTATAAAACAAAAGACGCAGATGACGCGGGACCATGCGTTTCTACTTTGTTTTCAAACAGCGCGGGACCGGTTACATTAAATATATAAATATTTTTAAAATAACTATAGTTAACTAATGATTTGATTAAGTAAAGAGCTCAATTTTATTCGTTAAATAGTCACAACCCAATGCCACTGAGCTTGATTTCCAAATTCCTCTATAATAATTTTCACAATACAACCTACGGCTTCGGGAGTCGTGAATTTATCGATCCGTTGGGAATCACTCGTGGCATTACTTATGCTAAAGATCAACTCCATTGATTAATACTAATAAGTGATATCATGCATCTTTTGTGGAACTTCACGGCATCTTTTAAAGAGACAATCTGTAGGTTATAGTTGTAGTAGAGAAGTCGAAATATTAATGACCGGATGATGGAAGTGTAGACACAAGAACAAAATAAACACTGAGCAACACAATAGAACTGTTTTATGTTTTCTCAGAAAAGAAAAATATGAGATTCTGCATAGTAGTTTATCATCCTGAAGTTCAAAAATAGGTATCGGGTTTGCTTGTCAAATCCATCACGCAGGAAATTTCCAAGAGACAGGAATTTAAAGAGTTTCACAAACACTTTGTAATAGTGTTCTACAATTCGTACCTACACAATATTCGAACATTTCGGACTCACCTACCAAGTAAGAAATTGCGATTTTCTGTCTATATTTCGCCTGTGGAAAGCAGTCCCTCTTGATGGTCCAACAATAATCGGCCAGCATATTAGGATTCCATTTGCCTTGAGATTTCTTTTCCATAGCTGAACCATTTGAGTTATGCTCATTTGTTTATATTTTACACTGGGTGACACAAAAAATGGACAGAAAAAGTGGTATTTAAAAAAAATTATTATTATAAGTCCATTAATTGAAATTAAAAATAACAAAAAAAACTGTGGTTGATGGAGAAATTCCTAATACGTACTTGAAAAACACACAATATAAAAAAACTGCAAATTAAGGTACGGAACTATTGAAATAAAACTCAAAAATGAGACAAAAAATCATGTTGACTAGTGTTAATAAAGAAACGTAAAAAAAGTCTCCAAGAAGTATTACAAAATTGTTTTTTATATATAATGCAATGCCCCAGTAAATTGTCATTAATCCGATTATTTTATGGTTTATCTCTCAACTTGCATTGGCGTAATTTTGTAATCCACTTTTTAAGTTGGACCGCCTAGAATGCGGATTTACGATACCCCGATGATATATTGGTGATAAATTGTAATGAAGCACCAGGAGAGTTCTTTAACCTAAACTTAGCCTAAATTTCAGACCATGGACGACCCACAACCGAAATACTTCCCTTTAAGGAAAAATGCCTATGGTTTGACCGGGAATCGAACCCAAGACCTCATGAACTATAGTCAGATACGCTGACCACTAACCCCTTAGGCTGGGCGTATTACAAATTGTAATGACTAAAATTGATATTACAACAACTGTCAATCATCATGGATAAAAATAGTATTTGATGTTTTGTTAGAAATAAAAAAGTAAGGAAGGTTTTGTTCCTTAGAAAACTGCCAGACTAATAAAGAGTCACTGAGTTTTTATAATACAGGGTCTATATCAGAAAGAAGGAACGAGACCTTACACATTTATAATCTTCCACACTAGAAAAAAATAAAACCAAATTCCGAAGCGGGTTCCTGGAAATGGATAAAAAGTTTGACAGTTCCGATCGACACCACTACAAATTGACGATGTTCCTTAAGTCATGTTGATTGTATTAAAACTACGACACAACAAGACGTTGGATTGGAAGAGGAGAAGCACAATACCAACTTTATCGCCGATGGCCTTCCTATAGGTCACCAGACCTAACCCCGTGTGATTTTTCTCTGTGGAGGAGACGTAAAAGGACCGTGTTTTAATACCCCCTATGCTGACGATTCTTCTTGAGGGATTTACGACCGATCGAATTGTTGAAGCTGTGAATTCGATAACTAGGAGACCAGCTGAATATCAGTGTGTTACAAGAAATGAGCAACAGAAAACACGTTTTACATATTTTGTGGTGTCACACGATAGGTGGGCTCAGTATTGAATGCATAATAATAATTGAATTTTGAACTTTTCTCTTTCCATGAAGGGTTGTGGTTTCTATATTTTTTGTTAGTTTAGAAATAAATACATGTTTTAACTCTGTTCTGTCTTTATGAATAAAGCCTACAGTATAATAAAATATGGTTTAATACCTTTCAATCCTCCCTACAAAATTCCTGTCTATATATAGAAAAATACTTTTATAAGATTCAAGATTCTGATATTTCCGTTGAGGTTATTATTCAAAATTAAAGTATAAAATTATGGAATATTTACCTAAAAGGTCCGTCTCCTCAACTTTATAGTTATTTAAATGTAGCGCTTTAGGAACTAGTCCCATCATCAGCAGGATTCAAAACTGGAAATTTTGAGAGCAGTTAACAACAACGATCATCTGATAAACGAAAACGAACCCAGTACGTGTAACCCCCCTCTACCAGATCTTCAGTGGAACACCAGTTTTGAATCCTGCTAATGATGGGACTAGTCCCGAAAGCGCTACCGTTAAGTAACTAATAAAATTGAGGAGACGGACCGTTTGGGTAAATATTCCATAATTTTATATTTTAATATATATATATATATATATATATATATATATATATATATTTAATTTACAAAATGCATTTGGCATTTGCTGTTCCCTCTTCAGAAGAGGAGATTCATGCACTGCGATAAAAGTAAACGTAAGTAAATCGCTATATTTTACTTAAAGGCAAGATCTTATCTCTCCATCAAAATCCAGGTGTTTCATAAGCAATTTCATGTTAAAAGAAAAATCTCAAAAAAGAGCTAGGTATAAAATAACATCTAACAAATGAAGGACAATAACATTAATTCTATGGCATATTCACCCAAGAAAGTAAAAACATACACACTTGTGTGTATGAAACTGGACATAGTTTGGAAAGAAAAGAGACACATTTGAACGAAATTACCATTCCATTAACAATGTTGGTGAAGAGCATAGCAGAAAAAAAAAAGAGAATGGAGCGGTAACAGAGGAACAAGTAGTTTAGTTAACACTCTGCCATTATCTCAATGACTTCTCCACGCTGTACAAAACAACTACAGTTTCGCACGTGTTACCAACTTTCAAGATTTTCCCAACTGCGACGTGTGAAGGTGATAACATAACATTAATGCAACGAGAGCATGCAGCTTTATTATTATACTGATAGGCATTATAGTGAGCTCTATTGTACTTCAGCATAATATTATGCGAAAAACACATAGTTTGAATTAATATGAAACATGAACAGTGTAATTCGATAAAGAATGAGAGAAACACGACTGTCATTGGTTACAAAACAAGGTTCATTGAAACGCGATTGGCCATTGACTCTCATTTGGGGCATAAGTTAAATAATCATAAGTAATGCCAAGAGTGCTTACCAAATTATCGATACATTAACATCTCACGAAGTGAGGACTGAATTTATCATAAGTAATGCCACGAGTGATTTCCAAATTATCGATAAATTCACGACCCACGAAGCGAGGAGTGAATTTATCTAGAGAATTTGGAAATCAAGAGTGGTATTTGTTAGGACTATTTAACGAATAAAATTAAGATGTTTACTCACAAATCATTATTTAACTATAGTTATTTTAAAACATTTATATATTTAATGTAAACGGCGATGTTTGAAAACAAATGAGAAACGTTTGGTACGCTTCGTTTCCTCATTATGTTCATCGCTGCAACCAGATTATAATATTATTCATTGCCAAAGGATCGCAATGTTGTAAGAATGCACCCTAGTGGAGAAATTTATAACCAACGATATAGATATTAATTTCTGATGTCCTATGATGTAAATATGTCAATTATATTTTTCTGCAACGTCATTTCCTGGAAAATAATTCGTTCAAGAAAGTGCAAACAGTGGTTTCTTTTTTTTTTTGTGGTATAATAAATTGCTACAAATGTTTTTATATTATCTCCCGCATGCGCTATCTGCTGACGTTCATATATATACAATCTTGTAGCCGTATTTCTTTCGCTGTCAGTCACTGCAAAATAATGTTATGGCCTATTCAGAATGTTAAAAAGGAGGAATTTTCTGTAATATGATAAACTTCGGTTGATAAATTCGAGGCGAAACACGACTGTGATTGGTTGTAAATAGAAAATCATGAAATGTGATTAGTCATTGACTCCCATTTGGGGCATGAGTTAAATAGTCACTGTAACAAAAATATTATGACTGATAGAAAAATATTCTAAATATTCTATACAAAAAGGTGTTAAAATAATGAACTAGAGAAAACAGAGTAAACTATGAAAATCACATACGTACAAGGGACGAAACAACAATTAGGATTTATTTAGGCTATGTGGTTAGACAAGATATATATTTTAATGATCACACGTTTCTGATTCGTCTTATCTATCAAAGCCTAATGTTTAATTCTAATGACACAGTGCAACAAAAAATATATTTCTTTGTCTCAGAAAGAAAACTATGCGATTCTGATAATATTTTTTCTCCTGAATTTAAATATGATATTGGTTTTTCTCCATCACGCAAGGTTTCCGAGAGACAGGAATTTTTAATTTCAAACATTTTAATATTTTCTACATTCGTAACTACACAATATTCGAACATTCGGACTCACCTAGAAAGTAAGAAATTACTATGTTCTGCTATATTTCGCCTGTGGAGCATCCCTCTTGTTTGTCCAACAATAATCGGCCAGCATATTAGGATTCCATTTGCCTTGATATCTCTTTTCTATAGCTGAAAACCATTTGAGTTGCTCATTTGGTTTTATTTTACAATGGACACATGTCAGAAAAAACGTTTATTAAAAAAAGTATTATTTAAATCCATTAATAGAAATTGAAATAAAAAACTGTGGGTGATGGAGAAATCCCGAATACATATTTGAAAACACGATAAAAAAAACTACATTAAGTACTACTATTGGCACTCATGAGACAAAAATGTTATTGACCAGTGTAAATTAAAATCAAACCATCAGAAGAAAATAAGATTGAATTCAGTATTTGGATCTATTATTTTATGAATTTATTTATTTATTTTTGAATGTATATCTTACTTCCCTTTATAAAGTTTCATTCCTCCATTTCCTAGGTGAGATAAGGAGAAGGAATAATAGACGTTAATAGTTTTTTTTTTTTGCCAGTTCAGTGTAAATGGAAATGCAGATATAGTCAAGTAGATTATAACAGATATAAGCAAACACTGAATCTAAATCTATTTATCAGGGGCAAAGGTCAAGCAGTCTTAAAAGGGAACAGTCAACCATTGCGTGTCGAAACCTTCAATACTTTTAAAATTCATATTAAAGCACCGTTGAGGTTATGTAATAAGATGTTAAATATAAAATTGGTACCTGGTAAGTCAGTCGTCCTGAAATCAATTATTAAATAGTACCAATATGGAGGCCTTTCAAAATCAATGTTTTATCTTCTGCATTTTAACTGGTACTGATGTTGTTGTACAACCTATACTACAACATCATTACCAGTTAAAATGCAGAAGATGAAACGTTGATTTTGAAAGGCCTCCATATTGGAACTATTTAATAATTCAGCTGAAAACAACTGACTTACCAGGTATTAATTTTATATTTAACATCTCATGTCGAATCCTACCATGAAATTTCTTCCAGATAAAAGTTGTGATGTTACAAAGCCATGTCTATTTTTTCTTGCCGTTTTACCTTAAAGGAACAAAAAAGAAGCTATTGTATAGCTGGCTTAACTTAGGAGAGAGAGAAAGAGAGAGAAAGAGAGAGAGAAAGAGAGAGAGAGAGAAAAAGAGAGAGAGAAAGAGAGAAAGAAAGAGAGAATAGAGAGAGGGAAAGAGAGAGAGAAAGAGAGAGAGAAAGAGAGAGAGAGAAAGAGAGAGAGAAAGCCCTCACAAGAGAGAAAGATCGAGAGAAAGAGCAACGAGAGCTTTCCCCGCTCTCCTTCCCTCTCTCTTTCCCTCTCTCTCTCCCTCTCTCTCTCTCCATCGCTCCTCTCCCTCTCTCTCTCCCTCTCTCGCTCCTCTCTCTCTCCTCTCTCTCTCCCTCTCCCTCTCTCTCTCCTCTCTCTCTCTCTCCCTGCTCTCTCCCTCTCCCTCTCTCCCTCTTTCTCTCCCCGCTCTACTCTCTCCCATCTCTCTCTCCCTCTCTCTCGCGTCTCCCTCTCCCACCTCGCTCCCTCACCCTTTCCCTCTCGCTCCCTCTCTCTCCCTCTCTCCCTCCTCTCGCTCCACTCACAAGGGCGATCGTTGACCATTTTTAGTCCAGATACAAAAGAAAGAAACTACCCTGTTGTCAGTTTTCCTCTCCCCCCTTTACCCTATTAACATCTGGCGAAGAAACTCCAACAACACTGGTGCGAGGGAGACAGGTGAGTACTGCTGTCTCATTCTACAAATTTCTCGTAAAGTTAAACCAGAGAGACTATAACATCCAGCAATAGCACCCCACTGTACGGAGCAGGTGAACTCCTTGCGTGAGGCAGAACACTGCATGGACGGCATGTAGTCAGGGTTATCCAGTCTATCAATTCACGAGTTGTATTACTTCCCTACTGTTTAAATGAGATATTTAGTGCTGGATTTAAGGCCTTGGAGTTTAAAACGGCATATAATTATTTGTACACGGCCTTGGTACTTGACAACTCTTTTCTTGAAGAAATTTCAAGGCAGGTTTCGGCATGGAATGGATAACAGTTCTCTTGTCAGATTTCCCAAAA
Source organism: Diploptera punctata (assembly GCA_030220185.1). Classification (NCBI taxonomy): domain Eukaryota; kingdom Metazoa; phylum Arthropoda; class Insecta; order Blattodea; family Blaberidae; genus Diploptera; species Diploptera punctata. The sequence goes on along the minus strand of JASPKZ010010655.1, from coordinate 3,271,217 downwards.
TAAAATAATTTCACGTTATATGGGTAATGTACCGGCCTCGGTGGTCTATATGTTCTTTACCTCTGGCCCAGGGTTCAACTCAGGTCGAGGTTAATGGATTTTTTAGGATGGAAAAATCCAAAAGACATGTCTTTCCGGAGGGACATTAAGCTGTGCATTGCGAGTCTCAAGAATTTCGGGATCGTAAAAGAACTCCAAGTCCCGCACCGTAGCTGAGTGGTTAAGTCAAATTGCTCTGGCTCAGAGCTATGGGACTTGTCTATCTTTTACATATAATTCACAATAACCGTTTTTGTTCTTTCAAAATTAGATTAAAAGTAAGAATTTAATTACAAAGTCTTTTCCAACAACACAATGTTAATTCTTATGAAATTAAATACCATGAGCATCTGGTGAAGGGCAAATTTGTATTTTACACTGTCATGTAATATTATACGTTAAAGAATTGCAGTAAGTACATATTTTTATTTGACATTTCTTTGTATACATATTAATAAATTCTTTATACATAATCCGTTTAAAATACTTTGTCCGCACGAACAACGTCGCGGATCCCGCTAATATCACTAAGCAACAAGAAATAAACTTTTTTTTTTGTCTCAGAAAGAAAAATGTGTGATTATGAGAGTATTTTTTCTCCTTAATTCAAATATGATATCGGTTTTACTCCATCACGGAAGGTTTCCGAGATACAGGAATTTATCATTTCAAACACTTTAATATTTTCTACATTCGTAACTACACAATATTCGAACATTCGGACTCACCTAAATGACGATTTTCTGCTATATTTCGGCTGTGGAGCATCCCTCTTGATGGTCCAACAATAATCAGCCAGCATATTAGGATTCCAATTGCCTTTTCCATATCTGAAATCTCCTGATGAAAGTGTTCCCCGTGCTCATCGCTCACTGCGTCAAGATTTTGCGGGACGAAATCTAGGTTTATTAAAAAAATAATTATTTAAATCCATTAATTGAAATTGAAATTAAAGAAACTGTGGGTGATGGACAAATTCCGAATACGTGTTTGAAAACACGATAAAAAACTGCATTAAGTACAACTATTGTTACACATGAGACATGTTGACCAGTGTATTCAATGGAATGAAGCTTGTTAAACACAAAATGTTGACTGCATTCACGTGCAATGCTGCAGTTGTTTCTTATCAGGTTATGTAACACAATCACGCATTTGTACATACAAGGCGAAATGTTGTGTTTCTTTACTATGTTTACTATTACAATGAAATGTGATTATATATAATCTAACTATTATCCAGTTACAACAACATCAAAGGAGGCATTACAAGTATTTGAGGAAATAAACAATCTTAAGGGCAATTTCATTGCTTGGTGATGTAATCTTATATTAGATATCTTGTGTTTTATTTAACAACACACTTTAGTATCATGGATCCCGTGCTATAGCGGAGCAATCTAAAGCATCATGCCTTGGTGTAGAGATACGGGAGACCTGCTGGTTCGAATATGCATGGGGGAAATCTGGTATTAATAAATATGGAATCGTTTCCCATCCAACATCAAGAGGAATTTGATTAGCAACAAAAAATGTGCATTTAATGAATCACATGGTATTTCATAGCAGGTAGAACTATATATCACCATAAAAAAATGGAAAACGATGTACCAAAATTTTAAAAATCCGATGCCGACAAATTTAACTTGGATGTTTCCCAAGTTTGATTCAATCGCCAAAGAGTCAAAGCAAATGCTAAATTGGAATTCCATTACCACGATATATTTCACCATCAATCATCATTTCATTATATATATACACACACGGTATATATATACACAATTGTCTGTCTGCTTGTTTGCCCTTCAGGCATTACTACACCTTTCATCCGATTGTGATGGGATTTTTTGCAAAATGTTCGGGAGTTTCCCACGAAGGTTTTAGGCTATAAGAGAGTTGTAATACTCAACCCCTTCACCCTTAAAAATCACCCTTTGTAACGAAAAAGTGTTTTAGGAACTTTGTGGATACTTAAATGGCTTATGCTGCCTAAACCATAACATATACTTCAAATTAATGTACATAGAATTAATATTTTAAAAAATCTACAAAAAAAGTCCGAGACAGCAGATGCCTATCGTTTACGGATAACTCATAACAACAATTTTTTATCTTTCCGCTCATTGATGCCAAGAAGATTGGGATGACTCTCGGGCAAGCGTGGCAGCGCACGGCGGGTATTCTTTTACGGATAACTCTCAACAACCATTTTTTTGTCATTCAGCTCATTTATGTCAAGAAGATCGGGATAAGTAGATTTGAGGGTAACGCCAGGTAATCAGCACGTGGTATCTAAAAATAATTTCGATATAAATTTATAATTATGTTTCTTTTTACTTGTTCACCTAAACATAAAACACATTTAATTTATTTACGCGTAGCAACGCACGCCGGGTATTAACTAGTTAATTATACATTTGTATCAGAAGCTTTTAAAGACGATATCTCGTAACACAAAAGTCCGTCACGCAGAACTGCGTAAACTAATCGAATCCCTCAAGCAAGTCAAATTTATATATATATATATATATATATATATTAAATATATATATATATATTAAATATATAAATATATATATATAATATATATATTATATATATATATATATATTAAATATATAAATTTATATATATATATATATATATGGATTAAAGATATCTACAGAAAAAACAAAAATTATGGCATTTCAAGGTGTAGATCCTGTCAGAAGTAAAATTGTACTGGACAATAAAATTTTGGAGCAGGTGAATAATTTTACATATCTAGGATGCAATATCTCATATGAAGAAGAAAAGGATGTAAATGCAAAAATATCTAAATTTTTAAGAATTTTAGGGTTAATAAATTCTATCTTCAAGCCACAGTTAGTCCAAAAGCATTCAAGACTGAAAGTGTATAAAACACTGGCTTCCAACTCTTTTGTATGGTAGCGAAGTATGGACGTTGAAACAGGAGGATATACAGAGACTTAGATCTGCTGAAATGACATATCTTCGGAGAAATGCAGGATACACACTACTAGATCACAAAAAAAAAAAGAAGACATCTTAGAAGAATTACACATGGAATCTTTAGAAAACAAAATTTCTGATTATAAGTCAAGATGGATACAACATGTTCATCGAATGGAAGATCACAGAATACCCAAAATAATGTTAAGATATCAACCTGCAGGAAGAAGAAGACCAGGACGTCCACTCAAAAGACTTCGGGATGGTGTTTCTCTTGAGGCCGAAACAGGTCAACAAATGGCCTAAATTCGTGAATGTACTATGATGATGATGATGATGATATATATATATATATATATATATAATATATATATAAAAGTTAAATTGGAGAAATTCAATTTCTGATGTCAGCAGGAGGAAACAAATTTACATAACCGTAAGTTATTTCGCATTTGCATAGGCCTATTGCTAATAATGACATCAATTAAAATAATACATACTGAATATTTTTTCCCATTACTTTATTTAAAATATTAAAAAAATTAAACTAATGTAGGCTTATTTTATAGAAAACATTGCCAATTTAAACCTTTAACTGGCAATGTACCCTATAGGATACATCAAGTAGTTCGATTTATTTAGTATTATTAATGAAACAAAAGAAAACTAACAAGTAGTAATAACTTAAATGCCTGCCGAATTACATAATAAACCTAAGAATAACAGCCATGCGTGATTCTGTTTTCAGTGCAGTCCGTCACATTTAAAAAAACTGGCACGAAAAATTAGTGTTTTGCCAATTAAATGTTAAGAATCAATTAAATTGTATAGTATACAACGTGAAAAAACAAAACATGCCACCCTGCTAGATCCATTTTTAATTTCGAATTTCAGAGAAGCACTCGCTTCTAAGGTCGGATTTGGCTGGAATTTTCGAAAATACTTTCCTTGGTTCATTTTAACAGCATATACTGAGTTTCATTGTGAAACAATGAAAATTGCGACCGCTAGAATGAGTTGTAAATTTTCGTTTCAGGCACGGCCTTGGTACTTCATAATTCTTCTCTGAGAGTAATTTCAAAGTAGCCTACGTTTCGGCATGCAATGGCTGAAAGTTCCCTTGTTGATATTATTTGCCAATAAATGTTTAAGATTTTGCGAAGAGATTTATTGATAAAAGTTTGCATTTTTGCATTGGTCACTTAATCTGATAGTCAAGTTTCTGATCCATAAAGCAGATAGCTTTAACATTGCTACTGAACATTTTTATTTTTGTACTAAAAATAACATAACACAACATAAAAACACAAACATGAAAACAGACTGCATGTATTAACATTTTGAGAATTCTAATCTGCCTACAGCCTTTATATCTCTATGTAGGACAAGGGTGCTCCATTGCGAGAATTATTTAACAAGTTTTAATTTAGTTACTTTTTAATAGCAACATATATGGATTACTGGAGGAAATCGTCGCGGAAGTCCAGATTAAAAAAACAAATAGAAACGAAAATTATTAAAGCTGAAAGAAATGTATTGCAGACAAATGAAGAGAGACGATTACAATAGCACCGACTCTTTTAAGAGTATGAAATCTGAGAGAATTCCTAAGAAGATCTTCGAGTGCAAAATAGATAGGAAAAGGAGAAAGGGATGACCTAAATGATGGGCGTTGTGAGAAAAAGGATGAGTGAACTGGGACTTACAGAACACTACAACTGGAGAAGGCAAATCTCTTGGGAGTGACGGAAAATCACTGCATTGTGGATAAATTCTGAAATTTAAAAAAATAGTTACGCTTATTTCCCCATAGATGTCGGTGACTGACAAATGGTTAGCTCATCTCTTCAAAGGAAGATCAGGTAGGAAACAAAAATATTACTTGGATGGGAAAAACCGATTACAATTTGTTAAGAGGCTATAATATTTTACCAACATGAGTTGAGGTGAAATGTGACATGGAATGAATGAATGGATATAAAACGACATGAAGGAGAGGTAACAAGAGTGGAGAATGTTGGTGGGATGAAATTGAGGATATGGGAGAACCCGAAAAAAACCCGAAAATCCGGAACTACCAGGATTCAAACCTGAGATCCCAGTCTGGGCAGCCAAGCATCCATCTAGATGCTTTGTGAACAGACAGGAAATAATTGGAACTATTTCATTAATATATTAATACGAATACATGATAAATTAAATTAATAAATTACAGAATTAAAAAGTATATTCATTTAATAGATAAAACTATCATCAAAGTTTTATATTTTTTTCGTAATTATTTATTTCATTTAACAATCGTTACAGCTGTTCCAATACACTGTACCATAACTAGAAAATGTATTTGTATTTATGCCATTCGTCAGATGAAAATACAGTGTATTGAAACAACTGTTAAGAATGCTAAATATAATAAACTAACGTACCCGGCAGACGTTGTCCTGCCCGAACGTTCAATTCTCATGTCATGGGCGGACGATACAAATATGTTACTTTTTTACCATAAAATTCAGCAATTAGGACATAATTAGATATTATTAAATAAGTTCGCAAGAAAACTTCTTACAGCCTTCTGTTGTGGCTCAAGAAGTGTGAATGATGACGTCACACAGTCATGAACATTAGAATTGTACTCTCCTTTGCAGATAAGTTAAGAACCGTCATATAACAATTACATTAGAGTGGGGAAAAAAAAGAAGATAAATTGATGAGAGTGAGTCAAAACAGCTTTTTTTTTCTCCCAGCTACATTTCATTGCTGACCCACTGTGCACCGGTCCCCTAATCGCCGACATTCCATGAGACTCGAACCAGCGTAAGTTCCGTAGTCCTGCGCCAAGACTTCTTGCCTTAACCACTCGGGTACGGCGCGAGACTCTTGGTATCAATGAAAGACAAAAATGGTTATTGTGAGTTATCCGCAAGAGATATGGTATCAATGAAAGACAAAAATGTTTTTTGTGAATTATCCGTAAGAGATAAACATATGCTGTCGCAGACTTTTTTGTAGAGTTTTTTGAGATATACATTTCCGTGTACATTAATTTTGTGTATTTGTTATGGTTTAGGCAGCGTAAGCCATTTAAGCGTCCAAAGAGCTACTTTTTTCAAGTTTTCCACTACAAAGGGCGATTTTTAAGGGTGTAGGAGTTGAGTATCACAACTCTCTTATAGCCTATGTTCATCCCGGGAATCTCCTGAACATTTTGCAAAAAACCCCGTCACAATCGGATCAACGGTATGGCCGCCCATAAAGTACGAACAAGCAAACAAACAAACATACAAACAAACAAACATTAATTTTTATATACAAGATATGGAAATAATAGAAAACATCTATAGTTTATGTATTAAATCCGCCATGGGTTTTCATCAAACAAAGGCCAAATCAATTGATTAAATAATAGCTGTTTATTTTATTAAGATTTGTAGGTTGCTTCATTTAAAATTTAATTTATATTTTAATTTATAAACAGAAAAAAAATTACACACCTTTATGCAATCATAAATCCAATTAAATGCTAAACAAATAACAGTAGGATTTAATCCCGTTTAATTTGCACCACTGATCTGAAAACTAAGAGAAATTTTCCAAAATCTCCTTAATTTTTTACATAATAAACATGATAAACACTATATTTGCTATCTTCTATAATGTTTAAAATTTGCTGAACACCGTTACGGTATGAGTTCGTAGTCGCACTAATAGGTTCAGAGATAAAGCAGATTACAGCATAAATCCTATTAGCGCTTAAATTCAGTCAGGTGATTCTTAGCAACAATTATGATTTTAAATTCGTTAGAGAGAGACTTGAAAACTAGTCAGTATTATTTATGAGCTCTGATAGTTACGTGTAGGTAAGAAGCAAAACGAAAAATCACAGTAAGTTATTGTCCCATAAATTACACTGATCAACATGACTTTTGTCTCATGACTACCAATAGTTGTACTTAATGCAGTTTTTATCGTGTTTTCAAATATGTATGCGGAATTTCTCCATCACCCACAGATTTTTTAAAATTCAATTTCAATTAATGGATTTAAATAATTATTTTTTTAATAAACTTTTTCCGTCCATTTGTCCGTTGTCAAATAAAACCAAAACAGCTAACTCAGGAGATTTCGGCTATGGAAAGAGATATCAATGCAATTGGAATCCTAATATGCTGGCTGATTATTGTTTGACCATCAAGAAGGATGCTCCACAGGCGAAATATAGCAGAAAATCGTAATTTCTTACTTTCTAGGTGAGTCCGAATGTTTCAATACTGCGTAGTTACGAATGTAGAAAATATTAAATTGTTTGAAATTATAAATTCCTGTCTCTCGGAAACTTTGCATGATGGAGAAACCCCGATATCATATTTGAATTCAGGAGGAAAAATACTATCAGAATCACACATTTTTCTTTCTGAGACAAAAACAAAAGTTTTTTTTTTTGTTGCTCAGTGTTATAGGACTGTTTCAGAGTAGGATTAAGGAAATATTTGGAATTTTTATACTATTTAAAAAATGTGTGTGCCTTGTTACACACTGATAAAACTGTTTTAAGATTATTCATACTTTTTTTATTTAGTTGAGAAACAAATATTACGATTAGGGTAAAAGAGAAGATTTGATTTATCAAAATCCTGGGGTAGCCTATAGTGAACCATTATTCCTCACCATACAGGACCCTTATTCTCTTAAACTAGAACTTCTTAACAGAAGAAAATGTGGACAGTTGTTCGTTTGAATAGTTTGGAAGAAATATATTTTATGCATTATTTTTTAAATAATTTTACTTTAATATAACGATATATTAAAAGTTCACACACACACACACACACACACACACACACATATATATATATATATATATATATATGATATGATAAGAAAAATAAATGCCTGGACGGGATTCGAATCCGGATCTCTGAGTCTGTACCTCAGTGTGATATCCATTACACCACCAGGCGAATCCAATTCAAGCATTCATTTTTCTTATATATGTATTATATTCTCCATTATTACTAGATGTCGCGAGAACTCAGTCTTCACTGCCATCTAGTAGCTGACTATAACAAGTAAGCAAATTAAAGAGAACATTTTTACTCTATAGCAGTGACGCTTTATCGATGTTATAATTAAATGTTTAACATTGAGCAATGAAAGCTTAATATGGTATGATAAGAAAAATAAATGCCTGAACGGGGATTCGAACCCGGATCTCTGAGTCTGTACCTCAGTGTGATATCCATTACACCACCAGGCGAATCCAATTCAAGCATTCATTTTTCTTATATATGTATTATATTCTCCATTATTACTAGATGTCGCGAGAACTCAGTCTTCACTGCCATCTAGTAGCTGACTATAACAAGTAGGCAAATTAAAGAGAACATTTTTACTCTATAGCAGTGACGCTTTATCGCTATATATATATATATATATATATACAGGTGTTGAAAAAATACTTTCAAATTAGTTTGTGCCTGTCTATTTAAATTAATAAAGTAAATAAACTTTAAAATAATCTAAAAGCTAGGGTGGAATCTGGGGTCCACTTTACCCGAATATGGAGGTTAAAGTGGACCATTCTTTTAATGTAAAAAGCTTATAAATTATGAAGATGTTTCCATATTTGAATAAAATAACAATGGCATTTCATAGTTATAATACTATTGATAATGTAATTAAACGAAATTCAAATTCTTTAATTAAAAGAAGAAAAACAACAAATTCAAAATAGGGGTTCTAATTACCCGACATTCTTCTAATTATAATTGTACGTATCAAGCAATCACCAAGAAAGGAAGATGTATAGCCTATATGCAATGTATTGTACATGTGCATTCTAGACTCTTATGTACGTATAAAGTGATCCCACAACAGGCCCGGAGGCCCTTGGGGTAGTAGGAGGTTAAGGCTCCCACTTTTTCTAGACAATCGGCACTTTATGTCAGCCGGGTTGTCAGTCCTGCGTGACGGCCGCCTTTACCCCCAGAACAAGCGTCTGGTACTCATTTCCGTTAGAGGCTGAGTCGACCCCAGGACCATAGTGCCGCCAGAGGGTTTGGGTCAGTTTAAAAATCCTGACCCCAACGGGACTTGAACCCTCGACCCTCCGGCTTGTAGTTCAGTGCCTTAACCACTACGCTACGGCGCGCCCCCTTATGGAATTAAAGTCAACACTTTTGGGTTTGTAATTCGATACATAAAAAGTTGTAACTTTTTCTTTGGCACCAATAAATAAATTTAGTCTGGGTAATCTTCTAAGTACCAATAAAAAAGTCAATGTTCCAGACAGTAAGAAATCTGGAATTTATCAAATAAATTGTGAAGATTGCAATAAAGTTTATATAGGAAATTCAAAAAGGAATTTGGAAATTCGGACAAAAGAACATTTCAGAAATATTAAAAATAGTGAAATTGAAAAGTCTGCAATTGCTGCACATAGTTTATTAGAACATCATAAAATTGGAAGAGAAGCTAAACTTTTAAAACAAGTAGAGAAACCTTTGGAATTGACAGTTTGGGAAAAAATATACATTCAGAAAAACATAAATAGATCAATGAATTTTGATATCCCTAACGAAATTACATTGATTTCGAAGTTCATAAATTCAACCATAGATGGCAGCACTGAAGATGGCGACAATAGAATAGTTGACGGCCGAAGAATAAAGTTTATATAGGAAATTCAAAAAGGAATTTGGAAATTCGGACAAAAGAACATTTCAGAAATATTAAAAATTGTGAAATTGAAAAGTCTGCAATTGCTGCACATAGTTTATTAGAACATCATAAAATTGGAAGAGAAGCTAAACTTTTAAAACAAGTAGAGAAACCTTTGGAATTGACAGTTTGGGAAAAAATATACATTCAGAAAAACATAAATAGATCAATGAATTTTGATATCCCTAACGAAATTACATTGATTTCGAAGTTCATAAATTCAACCATAGATGGCAGCACTGAAGATGGCGACAATAGAATAGTTGACGGCCGAAGAATTTCGTTAGTCGGAGTTATGGCTGACGATGAACATGACTATGTTTGAAATCGCGATTTCATGGAAGCATGAATCCTATGAGGTGAGTTGTTTAAACAATATGTTCTCCGATGAATTTTAATTAATAAGTTGTAACTTTATTTACTGGTTTGAAATAAAATGTTAATTTTTATAGTTTTTATTATTTTCTAAACAATTTATTTTGAAATTCCTAGCTATCTTTAGTAAGTTTCAATAAAAAGAATTCCCAACAGTAAGATCTGTGATTAATCTCTTTAATAGCTGAAAACGTAAATAAATGAGAAGTAAAAACGATAACTGTAACTAGTAAAGAGGTCTACAAATATAAAAATTTATTACGCATCTTTACGGTTTGAAAGGTTGAATTTTCAATCTGAAGAGTTTGTTTTTATCTCCAAGAGTAGGCCTACATCAGAAAAAGAGCGACTGAAATCACAAACGCTATAAATTTGTTTGTCGTTAAAAAGAAGAGCATTTTGGAGTAGCAGACATATAAAACCTCCTACATATATTTTTACTTACTAAATTAAAGAGCATTCAGGGAGGACTAAAAAAAAGGGGGTCATCTTTGATAAGGTCGTAAGGTCTTCCTTTTTTCCGCATAACGGAGCTGATAAATCAAAGAGAGAAGGGGTGACGTCACACGACGCTACAGTAATCATTACGGCGTCCATAATTCGTGGGCCCCAGAGGGTCATCCATCAAACGAAGCGCCGCTTTCCCTAGAGTAGCTGGACGAAGATGCAGCGTCTCGTATAATAGCACTGCACCTATGTATTATGATTGATTGACGGTAGCGGATGACTAAAGTTCTAATCATATTGACGGCATATAGTAACACGGCTAATATCCGCTCTGCCGATAAACTTCTAACTTCTGTCAACGTGTTCTCATTTATATTAGTATTAACTAACTCACTAGCACGGTGCGCGGACAATAACTCTCTATACATCCCTATCCTGAGCTAAGGTTTTTTCCAAACATACCCTTGTATAATTTATTTCCCTCAAATCATGGTTAAAGTTATTCTCTCATCACATTCTTGGTCTACCAATTGGGCGTTTTTCCGCTGGTTTTCCTACAAGAAACTTCCGTTTTCTCTTCTATTACCCATTCGTGCTCATCGCAGTCAACGAGACATAACTGTCCTTATTGTATCGGGTTTCCTATAAAGATCATGTATATAACTTTATGAAGTCTTCTCCATTCACCTGCCTATCCATCTCTCTTTGGTTCAAATTTTTTTCATAAGAACTTTACTCTCAAATAATATTAATCTTTTCTAAGAGTCCATGTTTGACATCGATATAACTGGTGTTCTCCCCTGGCATTGGCATAATTGTAACCCACTTCCGAAGTTGGGGCCCCTAGAAGGTGGAGTTACATTACCCCGATGATGGGTGATAATAATGATAATAAAAATAAATGCATTTATCTATTATTATTATTATTATTATTATTATTATTATTACAGACGTTCTTCATTAATAGTTCCAAGTTTAGGAGAAGGGGATCCCCATGTTACATTATTTTTAATTTGCAGCCTTTACTTTTCTTTAAACAATTCAGCCATATACAGAAATACATGTAAATCAAGAACAAATTTCGTTCTCAATTGCTTGATACATTAAGGCAGAACTGGGGTTAAAATATGTGAAAATCGGACGATTAGATCATGCCTAAATTATACTAAGTTATTGGTAATTAAATTGCATGATTAATCAGCCTCGGTGGTCTAAGGTTTAAATTCCTTGCCTCTGGTCCAGAGGGTCGTAAGTTAAAACCCGGCCTTGGTCGATGGATTATATTTAGCATGGAAATTTCCAAAACAAAATTCCTCCGGGAGGAAAATTAAGCCGTGGCCCCAAGTTTGAAGATTTTCAGGCCCGTAAAAGAACCTCAAGCCTCAGGACCTTAATCTACAGATAAATAAATTATATTGTTCTACCCAACATCTCGAAAGAAAAAAAAAAGAGTGAGAAGATCTCCCTCTTTCACTAGCACTAATCGAAGCCGTAGGTCCATAGCAGCGCGGATATAAGCTCTCCACACATCTCTATCCTGAGCTAATGTTTTCCAATCATTTTCTGTTTAATCGACTTCTCCATTCACCTGTCAGTTCATGTCTCTTTGGTCCAAAATTTGTCCTAAGAACTTTATTCTCTTATACTAGTAGCCTTTTCTCCCCCCTTAATGCAAGATTCCATGTTTCGCATCCATATATTGTAACTCGAAGAATAACAGTTTTATATATTTTTAGTTTAACTTTTTTGAGAGAAGTTGGAACGACAATAGTCCGTGTAATAGCATGAATTTCTAGAATTGAGCCCATGTTTAATTTCTTTGTGCATCTCATTCCTATTTGTCCTATTGGTCCTATACGCATGATATTATGCATTACAGAGACCCTTGACGTCCCAAACATTATACTGAAAATATATAAAACTATTATTCTACCAGTCATATTATGTGGATGCGAAATATGGACTCTTACTTTAAGGGAGGGAAGGAGATTACGACTATTCGAGAATAAAGTTCTTAGAAAAACTTTTGGATCAAAGAGAGATGAACAGACAGGTGAATGGAGAAAACTACGTAACAGTGAACTACATGGTCTTTATAGGAAGAGAGATATAATAAGAACAGTTAAGTCTCGTAGACCTCGATGGGCGGGACATGTGGCACGAATGGGAATAAAAGACTTGCATGGAAGCTTCTTGTAGCAAAACCAGAGGGAAAACGCCCAGTCGGTAGACCAAGAATGAAGTGGGAGAATAACATTAACTATGATTTGAGAGAAGTCGATTATACAGGGAATGATTGGAAAACATTTGCTCAGGATAGGGATGTATGGAGAGCTTATGTCCGCGCGGCCACGAAGCTATGGGTTCGATAGTGCCAGTAAGTTAGATATTATAATTCAGCCAATTCTTCAAAATTCCCTTCATTTGTCATTAACTGTCCATTTCCATTATATCATGTATTTCCATCTGTTAACATGTACATAGTTTTGTTGATGTTTACTTTCAGTCCCAATTTCCTAGTGTTACTCAATAGTAAGTGTATGTGCCCCTCAGTATCATCTTGCTATCACTAATAATATTGGCCTAAATCATCAACATAATATAGACAAATCAGTTATTCTGTTCTAAACTATATCTCGAAAGAAAAGAAAAAACGATAAGAAGAAATAAAGTAATTAAATAAAAATAAAACGTAGTTTTATTTGATTTTCATATTTATTATATAATTCAGTGACAGCTGTTTCGGTACACTGTACCTTCTTCAGACATGTTAACAAATTATTAATTGTGTTCCATCTGATCTAAGCAACAATACAACAATATTTATTTAATTTTTTTTAATTTAACAAAGGGGATTCATTCAAATCAAGTTGAGAATTTAACAGTTTTTTACTACTTTTAAACTTATTAATTTCTACAGCCTCCAAAAGATCTAACTTCTTACCCTTATCACAAATATGTAAAATTTCAAAATTTGGATCGAAACAATGATTAAATTGGAATAGGTGGTTAGCATATTTTGAGTTTTCTAAATTTCTGTTATATGCTCTCATGAAATAAGAATTATATAGAAATAAGTATGTTGTAACTTAGAGTTTGGAGATCACGACATGAACAATAGGTTCTTTTCTCGCAAGAAAACTAAAACCAAGTCAATATGATGAGAAAAAGGAACTTAGATTGTCTTCTTTATGACATGGCAATAATTTTCTTGCCCTTGGAATAAAAGAAATAAGAGGGAAAGAAAAGAAATAAACGTATTAGGTACACATCTGATTTCCCAAGAGAGATGTCACCATATTGTCGACAACTTAATGTAGGCCTATCATTTTTGTTTCCATCACATCATCAATGCCATTTTTACAAACAATGGTTGCAATCTTGATGTAAGTATTAAAACTAGGTAAAATTTTTATACACTGAAAGTTAATATTTCCGCGGTAGTCTAGCCCCGAGATTCGTGGGTTAAAACCCGGCAGGTGTCCATGGATTTTTAGGAAGGAAAAGTTGAAGGGAGAAGTCCTCCGGGAAGGAATTCAATCCGTGGGTTCCGAGTGTGAAGAGTTTGAAGCTCAGTCTGAGCGTGTACATTTCTCTTCAAATGTAATTTATCCATCATTGAGATGTATGGAATGAATAATAAAAAATATCATATAACACACTCCCTCCGGAAAACTTCACTCCAATTAAACCCATGTCCGCATTTCTTGACGGTTGTATTTTTTACGGTGAAAGATCGTCACTCTTTCTACCAAGGTGCTTTTTTTTCGTCTGGCTTATCACCTTCGACCAGTTCGGCATGGGTAACGCTATCGGCAGCAATGTTACCGCCGGCATAGCTCTCGGGATCATTTAAGCACGCAAGCCACTCCACCACGACAAGTTAAAGATACCATGGAGGGTATGAGTAACACTAAGAAATTGGGACTGGAAGTAAATGTCAATAAAACTAAATACATGGTCACACATAGAAATACATAATATAATGTAAACGGACAGCTAATGACAAATGAGGGAAATTTTGAGGAAGTGGCTGAATTCAAATACCTAGGAACAATAGTCACAAATAAGAATGAGATGCACAAAAAAATTAAACATAGGCTCAATTCTGGAAATGCGTGCTATTATGCATTGCGGAGACTCTTGATGTCCCAACTCCTTTCAAAAAACATTAAACTGAAAATATACAAAACTATTGTTCTACCAGTTGTATTATATGGATGCGAAACATGGACTCTTACTTTAAGGAAGGAAAGGAGATTATTAGTATATGAGAAAAAAGTTCTTAGGAAAATGTTTGGACCAAAGAGAGATGAACAGATATGTGAATGGAGAAGACTACATAACAGTGAACTACATGGTCTTTATAGGAAGCCAGATATAATAAGAACAGTTAAGTCTTGTAGACTGCGATGGGCAGGACATGTGGTACGGATGGGGAATAAAATACGTGAATGGAAGCTTCTTGTAAGAAAATCAGAAGGAAAACGCCCGGTTGGTAGACCAGGAATGAGGTGGGAGAATAACATTAACTATGATTTGAGGGAAGTAGATTATACTGGGGATTGGAAAACATTAGCTCAGGATAGGAATGTATGTAGAGCTTATATCCGCGCGGCCATGAACCTACGGGTTCGATGGTGCCAGTGAGTTAGTCAGTTATAAAGATGATTTTAGAGGGGTCAATATATAGGGGATGATTGAAAAACATTAGATCAGGATATGGTGAGCTTATGTTCGCGCGGCTATGAATTTCCGAGTTCGATGGTGACAGTGAGTGAGTTAGTTAGTTTGTTGAACCTTCACTTTTTAAAGCTGAAAAATCTGAGGTCTCCATATAATATGAAAATAAATACAATACCATATTTAGTTAGTAACGATCTCCTTAATATTCATTTACGCACTATTGTGTGTAACAATGCTTACTAAATTGTATGGGTGGTCATGTCACGAAACCGGTATCTTTTTAACATAACATCTGTGTGCTTCCCTAAAAAAACAGAGTTTTTATTTCTGATATCAAAACGAAGCCTTTGTCATACTATCAGAGAAAGTGTGTTGTTTTAAAAATGCTGTCAGCCATGCCAACTTCATCAAACTTATTCTGCTTCACAGCGGGAAGAATGGCACATCGCGCAAAGTTAATAAAAGTCTTGCTGGCGACGTACAGCGTCGCAGACAAATAACAATATGGGGAAGGATGATGTAATAACAAACTTTAATTCCAAAAAAAGAAGAAAAAAAGCAAGCAAAAGAAAAGTATTTTTATGTACTCGTAGCCTCTTCCTCTTCCGGCTTCTTCCCTATGATGCGTTCTCGAGACCGGGGACCATTGTTCAAACAAAAGCACAAACAAAAGACGGACATAGTAAAGTAAGTCTCTGAGAAAAATATATAGTTAAGTAAGTAGTGGTGGATGGGATGAGAGAAAAAATACACACTACTCCCAGACTATGGACAAACAAGACATAAGAGAGATAATGCATTTCCCAAAATCCCTAAACAAATATAACAAGGAAATAGCAGAACAAAATGGGAATAGAAGTATCCATCGAATCCTTAAAGACCTTATATAAATTCCGAAAACGATGTCAGACTAAATGTGCTCTGAGTACCAATAAATTTCAAGGATAGAATCACATGAAACTTGATGGCATTAAGGAGTGATCCCATAGGAGAGAAACAGAATTGACGGAAAAAATATCATAGTAAGAAAAGTTTTTTTTTTAAGCTATACGGTAGATAAAGATTCAGATATCCATGCATGAGCAATAAATACAAACAGGAGTAAGATGCAAAAATAAAGATAACTCAAATATGGAAACACCTGCTATTCTCATAATAGGAATACTGGTCATCCCAATTCATCTAATAATAATAATAATAATAATAATAATAATAATAATAATAATAATAATAATAATAATAATAATAATAATAATAATAATAATAATAATAATAATAATAATAACAATAACAACAATAATAATAATAACAATAATAACAATAATAACAACAATAATAGGCCTCTAATAATAATTTATCTTCGAGTTTTTACAGCTGCTGCAGTATTCCCGTGCCAAACCTCCAAAGCCTACGATAATAATAATAATAATAATAATAATAATAATAATAATAATAATAATAATAATAATAATAATAATAATAATAATAATAATAATAATAATAATAAAGAAAGAAGAGTTAAACTGATAATATGTGAAACTGTTATTCTTCCAGTTATATTATATGAATGTGAAGCACGGACTTGATTTGAGGAAAGATAAAATATTGAAAGTATTTGAGAATAAAGTTCTATAGAAACTTTTTCTGGACCATAGAAAGACAAACACACAGGTGAATGAAGAAGACTTTCAGAACAGTGATCTTTATGGGAAGCCAGATGTAATGAGATAAAATTAAAAACTAACTCTAGCAATCGCCATGTTTAGCACGTCATAATGTAAACCCAGGATGTAATTAACCCTTAAATTGATAAGTTTTCCTATAAAATATATCAGTATAATTTAATATGTTTAGTGAATTGTGGTTTCGGACCTCAACTTAATTTACTTCTTTGAAAATGGACATCCATGAAATCTAATTGGACCCCTGCATTAGATTAGTACGTGGATTTATTTGCGATATACTTTTATTTTTTAAAGAAAATGGTTTATTATCAAAAGAGATACATGCAGAAACGAAGGGAGAATGTGCCTGATTGGGAGGGAAGAGAGAACAAATGAAGGCCGAATGTGAGAGACAGGAAAGGGAGAAATAGAACGCAATAACAGAATTTGGATCATTATCATTAAACAAACTCCGATTAAAAGTCTAAACATGTTGAGCAATTGACCAGAGTTAGTTAAAATCCACTGAAGTATTTTCCAATACTCGCTCACCCTGGGTCAACACTGATTTTGTCAACAACACGTGTGCATCTCTTCAAGCACTTTAACCTTCCCACCGTTGTTGCCTAACTTCTGTTGTTTTAACGGAATTCAGGTATTCACTTCACTAAATTGACACTAAATAGGAAGAAAATGTTCTTCCAAAATTGTCTAGTATGGAAATAAAAGAAAATATACTCTTACACCTAAACAAATAATTCTGTTACTCAGGAATTAAGCCTAAGTGAAACTGACACGAGTCAAGCAAACAATTCATTTGAACTTTGCATGCAATTCATGCAATATATTTTTTTTCGTTTGTTTGTATATTTAGGTATTAAATATAAAATTGATACCTGGTAAGTCAGTCATCCTCAACTAAATTATTAAAATCATCAAGTGTATCTAATTTGGAGGCCTTTCAAAAACAATGTTTCATCTTCTTCATTTCAACTGGTTAAAATGCAGAAGATAAAATATTGTTTTTGGAAGGTCTCCATATTGGAAATATTTGATGAAATTTAATAATTTAGTTGAGGACGACTGACTTACCAGGTACCAATTTTATAATTAACATATTATTACATAACCTCAACGGTGCTTTATGAATTTTAAAAGTGTTGATTGTATATTTAGTTAATATCATTTATACTTGCATGTATAACTACTTTAATAGGCCTTTTTAAACCTATTACATTTCAAAAATGGAGATGTCTAATGTACATAATAGGGGCCTACATGATCTTTATAGGAAACCAGAAGTAATAAGAACAGTTAAGTCTTGTAAGACTGCGATGGGCAGGTCATGTGACACGAATGGGGAATTAAAGAAGGGCATGAGGACTAATTGTAATTAATCCAAGTTTCCAGTAGGTAGGTAAGAATAAAATGGAGGGAGGTCAGCTAAATACCCGAGATGATTTGAAAAACCTCAGGATAGGGACGTATGGAGAGCTGATATCTGCGCGACCATGAACTCAAGGGTTCGATAGTGCTGGTGAGTTAATTGTATTCACTTCGTAATATTCCTTTCCTCCCTTAAAGCAAGAGTCCATGTTTCACATCCCTATAATGTAACTGGTAGAATAATAGTTTTATTTATTTTCAGTTTAACGTTTTTTGAAAGGAGTTGAGACATCAAGTATATCTGTAATGCATAATAGCACGCATTTCCAGAATTGAGACTATGTTTAATTTTTTGTGCATCCCATTCCTATTTGTAATTATTGTTACTAGGTATTTAAATTCAGCCACCTCCTCAAAACTTCCCTCATCTGCCATTAGCCGTCCATTTCCATTATATAATGTATTTCCACGTGAGACCATATATTTAGTTTCATTGATATTTACTTCCAGTCCCAATTTCTTAGTGTTAATAAAGTCCTAACATTCCATGTTCCTAGGAACCTTTGGCATGGTTTCCCTGAAGTAGTCCCCGCCCGGAGAACCGAATAGTGGACTGGTTCAGTCCACACGCATGTAAATTGAACTGTTCAATATTCAATACTTAGGCGTATGAACGAAATAGCCATGAATGTAACCTATGTTTATCTCTCTAGCATATAATAAAACAATGTATCATGTCCCAGTATTTATACTGACTTCCTATAGGGGCGACACAGCCATTTGTAACAATTACGCATACTTCATTTTTGGAGACACGAATCGATTATAAAATGACGATAATATGAAATTCAAAATAGCTACATACATATTTATTAGGCAGTAGAAAGCAGTAACTACTCTAAGAGAAAGGGTATACTTTTTCACAGACAAGCGAGAGAGGGGAATGGAGGGGGAGAATTTGTTGGTATTGCTTATGATGGTACTGGGGGGAAGAGAGTTACAGGAGTGCGTTTTTGATGAAACAGTATTCTGATGTTTATACATTGGACTTGGAGGATGAAGGGGATCGTATGTTAATTGCTCGTTTTGCGACTCAAAGTCATGGAATACGACACTCGTTTCAAATACAGCCAGTAACCGGGCAGTGTGCTAAACCTCTAATTGTAAAATACAATCATCGATTCTTTTTTCTTCTTCAATCTGTACCATTTCAACAACAAAGCAAATTAGTATAGAAGCCGCTGTTACAGATCTCCTAAGAGTATCATAACATTTCCATCAAAGACGTGAGTTGTTCTATCGCTCGCATTATCGTCGGTGTGTCGTAACACATGGCTGGATTTAATGGACTATAAAAAACTTTTACAAAACTATCTTGCAAACTCTCTCTTTCCCTGTTTGTCTTTCTGAGTCAAGTCATGTACCAGTTTTAGCGAAGTTTGTGTGGGGTCGAGTGTGGGTACAAATAACCGGCATCACCAAGACTCGATCGAACCCGTGCACCTGACCAAGCTATGGGCAATTTGCCTGGTAAGCCGAACTACGCAGCGGCATGTCCGCACAATAATTACTAAATTATTATAACTAGGGAATGATTTTATATAAAATAACAATGTACAGGGGTAGTAGCAATTCCGCTAAAAAAACAGTACTCCATCTGGGATTCCAGTTTAAGGTAAAATCGACAAAACTAATTAACAAAAAATACCGGGCAACATTTGAACCCTACAGCGTAGTTTCGCGGCCCTGTGAACACGGGCTCATACAACAGAGTGAGACGAGAAACTAAGGTGTGTGTTGTTCGTAAGGTTTTACATCTCGGTACTAATTCTCCCCAATCTGGTTGTAATTGTTCCTGTACTAAAAAAGAGGGGCAATATCTGAGCTATGTTCCATTTGTACTGCATACAAACTTGTATAAGTTATTACTTCGCCGACACCGTCTATTGGGGGAAACATAGTGCTAATTTTACCCACCATGTGACTGAATTGTATATGGAACTGTCATCGAGAGAAACGTTGTTCTTAAAGAACATCGTATTTTACGGGAAATAAGACTGAATACAAGGTAAGAATGTATCAATAATTAGAAACTTACATTTTTTATTTATCTATGAAAAAAATTAGACATGGGTCTACCTAATCAGACGTTTACGTTTTATTTTTTATTTATTTATATTTTTTATTGTGTCGATAGATGTCTCTTAGATACAATTCCATGACGAGCAAATGTATGTTCAATACTGACTCACATATAAATTCTGCTTTTCACCACATCGGTCAATGGCTAAATGTAAGAAATAATGTTTCACTGAATTGATGTGGGGAAACCCTTTTTCTCATACCGCTTTTTAAATACTTATATATAAGTGATTCAGAAATATGGCTAGACTTTTGTGATCGGGCATTTTGTGACGAAAATATATGATATTAAAGGAAATATGTTTCAACTATTGAAAAGCGAAAGAATCCTTCGAAAAATTACAACAATAGAATCAAAACAAAACAAATCTCTGCTCACGTGCAGCTTGGCGACATGATTTTGGTGGGTTAGCGTAGAACGCCCTCCACAATTCTCGTCGTGTGTTTGGCTGCATCCGTGGCTAATGCGAGGCCTTCCAGGAGGTTTGGTTTTCTGGCCGTTCTTAGCCCGTTTCCACAATTCGGTTTTCTCCACTTCCTCCCCACAGTCGACGGCTGCAATACTACGTTAAACTCACGTCTTGCCCGTCTTGCGGCCTCACGATCATTTGCATACGTTATTGCCCATGCAGCAATTGTAATTTGCTGTTGCATATTTAACGCCATTTTGACTAATGACCTAAGCTCTACACTGTTTTGTTTTATTCCATTGTTGTAATTTGAATAATTGCCTTTCCAACTATAATTTCATATTTCCTGTAAAGGTAATATTTTCATCACACAACGCGATCAAACGTATAGCCATATTTATGAATCACCCCGTACATAAGAATATAACAAAGCACATTTAATATATTAGAATTGTAATTATATATTTTAAAATTCTCCTATATAATTTACAAAGACATGAGCTAGATAATAACACATATTTTATTTATTTGTTATTTTCTCTATTTCGAGTGTTGGAGGGAACTGCATTTTCTTACACAATTAAAGGTAGTAGTTATGTATGCAACAAGGGAAGTAAGAAGTACATTACTAGTCGAGGACGTGTTTGAACCCGAGCTTTAGCGAGGACTAGCAAATAAGTTTGAGACTAGTAATTTACTTACTTCCCGAATTGCATACGGTATATAATTTTGTTCACTCCTATACTAATAATTCTGTTTAATTTTTATATTTCATGTGAATTTATATCTTGGTTTGAAAAACGTTCAATTGTTTGATAGCAAGGGAATGTTCATAAAACAATTACAATATTATTATGATCTTGAAGAAGATTTTCGGGCTGTAGGCCGTGGTCGTGATGCTTGTAGTTCCCCGACGTTTCGCCAGAGACTGCATCTGGCATCCTCAAGGGTTGTCTTGAGACTTGAGGATGCCAGACGCAGTCTCTGGTGAAACGTCGGGGAACTACAAGCCACACGACCACGGCCTACAGCCCGAAAATCTTCTGCAAGATCATCATAGCAACTCCGGCCGTGAAAGTCTACGTGAATAAATTACAATTTTATTTATTGTTGTCTGAAGTAGTGGCAGACATTTTAAGTAACAGTTTCAGACTACATATTAATTACGGATTTGATCAATTGTGATGTAGAGGAAGCGGTGAATGCTGTGGTTTTGTTTCCATTACCAGCAAAATCGAATAATAGATATGAAAAAGTATACATCATATATAAGGACTGGTGTAAATTAGTAAAACATCTTTACAATATTAATTAAGTCAATTACTTATCTTTCCTACGGAAATAAGTTGAGCAATTACATGCCATGGTCAATGGATACCAAGGCGCCTCTGGTAAATTCAACTTACTCCCCTAAAAACAGAATAACTGAAACCATCCAAATATACCAAAATTGGCATGAACACCTCCTTAGAATGCCAAACAATAGACTACCTCTACAGTTATTCAACCCATAGGACGAAGATACCCAGGAAGACCTAAAAAAGCGATGGAGGGATCGATTTCTATCCTGAAACGGAACAGTCCAATGACCTAATCCATGACTGCAACTGATGATGGTGATGATTAGTATAGGAGGGAACAAAATCGTTATTCGACCAATGAAATTGCTGCGTTATATCTGCTTTGTTTACAATACAACTGGAATTTAATTCGAAAGAGGTATAGAAGAAATCACTTACTAGAATAAAATTTGATTTTTCAAATGCTTGATCAATAATTGATTAGATACTTGAAGCCACTTAGTGAATGCTAAAAGACATTTAATGGATAGTGTAATAAGGTTAACCGATGTCATGAAACGACGGGAAGAGGTCGCTAATTGCCAACTCAGCCCACGCTTTTACATGAACGCTAATCTGATTGCGCGGAAATATGGCCTACAAAAATCCGCAGAGGAAAGTCAAATTCAATTTCCATTCAATCAATAAATAAAAAGCGAAAGTAGAAAATGGAGGAACACAAATATTGCTATAACCGTGGCACGAGGGTGTGAATATGGGCTTGGCCTTCTGTTAATTGCTTGCACATGTCATTAGCTTCCATAGCCCCACGTGACACAAATCGAACCTTACAGAGTCTCTTAAATAGCCTATTCTCGGTTGTCAAATGCCTTCAATCTTCGCTTGCATTAAGTCTAATCTCGTTTATGAGTGAGAGTCTGTTTGTCTGTCCTTTATAGACTCAAGAATTAATTGACAAATTTGAATGGGGACTTTTCCATCATTGCCCTACGTACTGTAAGGTTGGAGCTAATATAAAAGGCATCGGTGCACTAAAATATCGCTTTTTGGACGCTTAAATGGCTTACGCTGCCTAAATTGTAACAAATACGCCAAAATGTACACAGAATTGGAATTCTCAAAAAATCTACAAATGAGTTCCCGACAGCACATTTATATCCTTTACGGATAACTCAAAATAATAGTTTTTGTCGTCATGGAAGAGAAGACCAATCACCTTAAGTGTGCCATTTTGAATATTATTATTGGGGTTTGAAAATAAATTTAGAAACAACATTTTATATGGGATGTGGAGCCGAAACCTAAGATTTGATATTAGAAGATGAAAAGGGTATATTAGAGGATGTGAAGAATTTGAGTATCTGGGAGTAAAATTAGATAAAGAGGATAAACAAGAAAGTGATATTAAGAACAGAATAAATAAAGGTAGAGCAATAACAGCAATGATGAATGGAGTCTTATGGAACAGACATATAACCAGGAAAAATAAGTTACAAATATATAATTCAATAGTGAGAAGTACTGTCACATATGGAGCTGAAGTTCGGAAATTCAACAAAAACTTTGAACGAAAGCTTATGTCGATGGAAATGGATTTCTTGAGGAGAGCAGTAAGATGTTCAAAATTAGACCAAATAAGAGAAAAAATGAATATTGGTTATTCAATAGTAGATTATACGCGGTATAAGCAATTAAATTGGTATGGGCACGTACGACGAATGCAAGAAGAAAGATTACCCAGGAAAACATTGGAATGGTGTCTACCTGGAAGAAGGAAGAGAGGAAGACCTCGAAACTCGTGGATGCAGGAAATAAGGACTGGAAGACATGGATTGGATGGAGAGAGACGAATGGAGAAGAAACATAAAACTTTAGACACAAAAAGATGTGTAAACATTAAAATTCTGTATATAAATAAAAATTATTATTATTATCATTATTATTTTTATTATTATTATTATTATTATGTTTAAAATTGAAAAAAAGTTATACGAGAAAAAATTGAATATTAAATGTTCAATAATAGATTGTATAAGACATAAGCAATTAGATTGGTATGGGCATGTACAACGAATGCAAACATAAAGGTTACACAGAAAAACATTGGAATGGTGTCCACCTATAAGAAGAAAGAAAGACTTCGAAACGGCCTGAATGCAAGAAATAAGAACTGGAACGAAAAGGAGAGGACTGTAGGACATGAAGTGAATGGATAGGGACGATTTGAGAAGGAAAATAATACTTTAAGCACAGAAAGATGTATAAACATTGAAAATCTGTATATGAAAAAATCTATTATTATTATTATTATTATTATTATTATTATTATTATTATTATTATTATTATTATTATTATTATGTTGTAATAATACCATATTGATTAGAATACCTAAGAAAAGTGGGGGTTCTCTTTGGTTGGCTTTAAGATAGGATCGTAAATTAAGTTATAGTTAGCAATTAATTTTAACAACCCAGGAAGTATGAGAACAATAGCCTATATAAAGACTGTAGAGCAATGTAACACAAATCGACATTGATTATATGGACACAGGATATGTGATTGTTGTCTAATCTCATACATATTAATGCTCGTTACATTACTGCATAATCCTCTTCCGGTTCACCCACAACTACGACAATTGGATATTGGAACAATTATTACAAACACATCCTTCAATGACGATGTTATCGATGCTGATTGCAATAATAATAATAATAATAATAATAATAATAATAATAATAATAATAATAATAATAATAATAATAATAATAATAATAATATGCCTATATATATATCCGGTTTTTAACAATGAATACATTTTTCCGGCATCAATGATTCATCTTCAATTTAATTTTATAATTTCTCTCCATTTGTCTCTATTATAACACATTCTTCCTCTATTTCTCAGTTCTTCAAAGTTTCTCTAATCCCTTGGATCCACGTGAGATTTGGTCGTCCTTTCCTTCGCGTTCCTGATGGTGTCCATTCCATTATTTTCTTCGGTAATATTTCATAATAATAGTAATAGTAATAATAATAATAATAATAATAATAATAATAATAATCCGGTATCATGCTATGTGCCGCGGTCTTCCGGAAACCAAACGCCATTCCTCTCTGTCCATCCATTGATCTTCCTTCAATTCTCTGATATTCATAGCCGATTGTACCCTTCTATCGAAATTTTCTTCGGTCCACCTCTCTTCCCCTTTCAAGTGGGATCTATTCCATAACAATTTTAAGCAATCTTTGCTCTGGCATAATAATAATAATTAAGGGGCGGATTCCTTTCACATGTCATATTTTTACCAAAGCCTATATTCTAAGCTTCAAGTAAGTAAAAACATTTATATATGCCTTATTATTAAGATTAAGTGGTTCTTTTTGGGGCTTAAAAGTCGTGTTTCTCACTTTTTCAGATCTTTGATCATACTTCTGCTCATTTCTGGGATAAAGTCATATTTTGGGTTTTTTTAATAGCCTAATCATCAGGCGATTGGAAATAACCAACATTGTATCTGTATAAAAATCGTCAGTTTCACAGTTTACTTGTTTCGAAGGTTTCTGTTAACAGGTAGCAAACGTTTGCACTGGACAATAGAAGAAGGTTTCCTTTTTCTTGTGATACAATTGAAAATGTATATGAGTGAACAATTGATATAGTATGGGTAAAACATTCAATCAACTATAAGGTCATATTTTTGTCTTTTTTAGGTCACATTTAAACCTTTTTTTAGGTCATAAATGCATGCGTATTTTCCACTTTTTAGGTCATAGAAATCCGCCCCTTAATAATAATAATAATAATAATAATAATTTCCCTTCTATAGAATTAGGTCCTTGCTGGCCTGTTCCAGTCCCACTTTGGGCTGAGTCCACAAGTTTCTTCATTAGACGTCCTCGTCGTCTTTCTCCAATTGATTTGTAAAACTCAGGATTTTTAGTAGCCTGCCGCTTGCCATTCTACCGACATTTATAAGCACTCAGTTTAGTAATTTTGTGTTTTTTATAACTCTCGAACCCATAGCTTCATGGCCGTGCATACATAAACTTCCATACAACCCTATCCTGAGCAAATGATTTCCAATCATCCCCTGTATAATGTACTTCCCTCAAATCATGGTTAATGTTGTTCTCCCACCTCATTCTTGACCTACCTACTGAGCGCTTTATCTCTAGTTTTCCTACAATCAGTTTCCAAGCCCCCCTTGTATTCCCCTTTCGTGTCATATGTCCTGCAATCGCATAGCCCCTTTACAACCGGGAGAATATAATTAGCTCGAACACCCATTAAGGATTTCTGCTGTCCCAAGATTTTTCGCCATTCTTCTCTAGTCTCATCCTTGTTTTTCCAGTTACGTGCTCCATACCGTAGTTCTCTCATGTGATTTTCAAGCTATCTCTATAGCTCTGCTATTCCTAAGTTGTACAAAATGAACCCTTTCTATTCTTCCCGGACGATGGACAGTACGAGCCCGTCTGGATAACATGGTTCATTTTCGATGGCCTCCACGGTCTCGCGATCTCACACTTTGTGATTTCTTCCTGTGGCGGTATGTGATGGACTATGTGTACGTACCACCACTTCCCGTCGACATTATAATAATAATAATAATAATAATAAAACTAATAATAATAATAATAATAATAATAGATTTATTTTACCTGGCAGAGTTAAGGCTTCAAGGCCTTGTCTACCACTCAACCAAGTTTTTTAAAAAATACAAAAATATAGTCTTACATCTAAAAGTAAAGTAATCCCACTACAGGCCTCAGGAGGCCCTTGGGGCAGTAGGAGGTTAAGGCTCCCACTATTTCTGGACAATCGGCACTTGATGTCAGCCGGGTTGTCAGCCCTGCGTGACGGCCGCCTTTACCCCAGAACAAGCGTCTGGCACTCATTTCCGTTAGAGGCTGAGTCGACCCCAGGGCCATAGTGCCGCCAGAAGGTTTGGGTCAGTTTAAAAATCTTGACCCCACCAGGACTTGAACGCTCGACCTTCCGGCTTGTAGCTCAGTGCCTTAACCACTACGCTCTAAATTACAATAAACATAAACAATTACATGTTATAAATACAATACAATTAATATTTATAATGTATTTTGATTTACTCTATGTATTTTTATTTACTCTAGACTTGAGAAGAAGATTATTGCTGCTATTGGATCCATTACAGTCCCGCGCCGTAGCCGAGCGGTTAAGGTAGGAAGCCTTGGCGCAGAGCTACGGGACTTGCGCTGGTTCGAGTCTCCATGGGGGAAGAAATTTTCTCATGGTATTTCGGCCAGTATGGGACCGGTGCCCACCCAGCATCGTGAGGCAATTGGGTAGCTACAATAAGTAGCGGCTCCAGGTTGAGGAACCAGCTATAACGGCTGGGGGACTCGACATGCTAACCACATGTCACCCCTACACTGGCTGTTGATCATCTACCTCTGTGATTGACACGTGTGGATGTGAAGGGCCAGCAGCCGGCTGGTAAAAGGGCAACCGCTGAAAAGTGGAAATACCCTCAATCGGAATCGGATCCATTACTCCAAATATGGCGACCAAGGTTTGGGAGAAATTCGATTATCGGCTAGATGTGTGCCGTGTAACTAAAGGTGCTCACTTCGAACACTCATAAAGCATGTAATGAAAGCTCGAAGAGTTTCTCTTTAATCCCATGTACGTTTTGTTCTTATATACAAATATCATGTAAGGGAAATTAACTTTGAAGCTCAGTCATCATTTTGGAATACTATGTATATTTATCAACTGTGAAATTCACCCAACTGACATTCGAACCTGGTGTAGCTGAGAGAGAAACATTGACGTGACCTCTCTTCCATCGCTCTAGACTTCAGAGATATTAAAAGTACAGACAACTCATGTATAAATTCTCAAGAGAACTAGCATGGTGCGGTTGTCAGTAACATATGTAATTGCTTGGACGTTTCGCATGTGCTCATTTATGTGTTAGCAGTACAGTAGAATTCCTATGCAAATTAACGTCCGACAGGTGAATCCCTAGAGGTGCTGCACTAACAGATGCATACATAACACAAACCAACGCAAACAGCATCATTTCTCTGATTAAACAACACAAGCAAATTATTGTAACCATTTTAACTATCAGCTTCAAATATTTCGATAAATGGACAATGTTATGCACCAATCGGCTAAGCGCCATTTAAAAAAATAGAGATTTTGATGCCATCTGTTGCACTGGTTCATGAAGTAAGTAGAGCAACTGATTTATTTTCATGACCATGCCCTAATAATTGTCACAATTTTAGCTGTTGTACACTTCTAGCGCAAAAAATCTTTAAATATAACATTATTAGCACATTCACCTCAAAAGACGAGGTAGACTCGCCGGCAGTTAAATGGCCTTCAACTCAGAAGACGAGGTACACTCGCTTAACTCTGTTGTTATATATTTTGCAATATTTTGTACACACGTTAGCAGAGTAATCTTTTGTTAACATTTATGAATTGTAGAGGAATGTGTTTTTGCCTTCACAGTTATTGTGATCCCAAGTACCGTTATCTTTTGTTTGTTTTGAATGTCTGAAAATAGACAATATAATTTACGGTAACTTAAATCCGGTTTCTGGGGAAATACATATAACATTCAATCCTCAAGCTAATGGGTTAAAGAAAAATGTAAACACCATCAGTCCTATCAGAGATTCTGTGTTTTGTAACAAACGGATACGAAACTAGATCTTCATAAATGCTAATCTAAATCTTGTATCGTGCAGCTAAACGCCAAAAGTTCTCGCTCTTAAATTGATTACGCATATCTGTCAAACAAGCAAAATAACTTATAATATCCAGTATTATTAGTTTCGCGCTACAATAACTAGTGAAGTTTGACTTACAATTTAAACGCATTTTTCTCGAAACTTACATAATGGCGCATATCCGGTTGATGTATATCGCCGTCCAACTGTGTAATCGTATCAACTCTTCATTACACTGAGCAACAAAAAAGAAACTTTTTTTTTGTCTCAGAAAAAAAAATGTGATTCTGATAGTATTTTTTTTTTCTTCTGAATTAAAATATGATATCGGTTTTTCTCTATCACGCAAGGTTTCCGAGAGACAGGCAATTATAATTTCAAACACTTTAATGTTTTCTACATTCGTAACTACACAATATTCGAACATTCGGACTCACCCAGGAAGTAAGAAATGACGATTTTATGCTATATTTCGACTGTGGAGCATCCCTCTTGATGGTCCAACAATAATCGGCAAACATATTAGGATTCCAATCGCATTGATATCTCTTTCCATAGCCGAAATTGCCTGAGTTAGCTGTTTTGGTTTTATTTTACAATGGGCAAATGGACGAAAAAAAGTTTATTAAAAAAATAATTATTTAAATCCATTAATTGAATTTGAAATAAAAAACTGTGGGTGATGGAGAAATTCCGAACACATATTTGAAAACACGATAAAAGAACTGCATTAAGTACAACTACTGGTACTCATGAGACAAAAATAATGTTGACCAGTTTAATTAATATATGATCTATAAAAAATGAATAAAGCCGTCGCTCATACACAGAAATGCAGTTGAAAGATTAAGATATTATATAATATTATATAATTGAAATTGACAACTAATTTTGAAGAAGTGGCTGATTTCAACTATCTAGGAACAATAATCACAAATAGGAATGAGATGCTCAAAGGAATTAAACATAGGCTCAATTCTGGAAATGCATGCTACCGTATTATGCATTACAGAGGCTCTTGACGTCTACACCGTATGTAGGCTATTCTATATGTTTTGTAAATTTGTCATTATTATTCTTTTTTTTTTCCTAAGCCTCTAATCCTAATGTTACAAATTGTAACAATACTTCGGCGATTCGTACTCCTCTATACAGGAGTGATTCATGGAATATCAAAGCAGCTGATGTCAACAATAAGAGCAGGAGAGATTCAGTATAGGCGATTTTAATATTCCTTCTTTCTTTATAATAATAATAATAATAATAATAATAATAATAATAATAATAATAATAATAATAATAATAATAATAACAATAACAATAACAATAATAATAATAACAATAATAATAATAATAATAATAATAAAATGTTAAGAGTATTTGAAAATAAAATTCGTACGATTTTTTTGGCCAAAAGCAGTTGAACAGTCAGGTGAATGGAGACAACTACATAAGTCAGCTCCATGACTTTTATAGGAAGCCAGATATAATATGACCTTCTGCCATCTATGAGATAGATTTTTTTTATGCCAATACAACTTCGTTTCAAACGAAAAGAAAAATAAGTTTATAACGAAATTATCTTGTCACGAAATCAGCCGAGTTTGCCCTATATATATTGTTCCTATATTACCTAATGTTTTTATTGTTTTCCTTCTCTATGGTTAAGTATAAATTGTCACTTTTGGCAGACACTAATTTGTTAATTAAAATAAACAATTCCGCGTATTCATAACAGCGAATCATCCTTCTCAATGCAATTGGGCAACTCCTCATTCAAGAATATTTTATGACGGGAATCTATATAACACTACTACTAAAAAACAAATAACTTCTCTTTCAACTTCTCAGAAATCGATGGTTAAAACTTTTTCAGAGAGAGCTCTTTACTTATTATGTAATTAAATCCAAAAGGTTATTTTATTTTACAGAGAAGTGAAATATGTCATTTGCTTATCCAGTTTTTAATGACATGGTAAGAAAGTCAAGCAGGCGTAAATAAAGAGTCACGATAAATAATAAATGACAAGCAAACAGACAAGTTTGAAAAATACAAGAAATGGGCGGCATAAGACTCTTAAATTTAATTTTATGAGCGTCTTTATCTTGATCATAAAGTATGTGGCAGAAACTTTCTTCGTCAGAGAGACTGGCTCATCTTCGTAATAAGTTGACGCTAGCGGTCGCATCATCTATCATCCGGGCCGACATCGCACAATGTGTCGTCATTAAGGAAAAATCAATCAATTTTTAAAGACATTAATGTTCTCACACAACTCTCCCATAGAATCAAAGGCGCTAGCCCACACTAATTGCACGTTTGCCCTTGCAATCAAATTTCAAATTGGCCATCCCTGACACCACATGCTAAAGACTAATGGAAAATGAAAGGGGTTGAGGGAAATGCATATGACCATCTGTTACACTGGAAACATCGAATGTGTCAGGGTGGAATGGAAAGGGGGGGGGAGTATATGCCCACAAAACAAACCCCAAGTACTCTTTGGGTATCCCGGCTAAGTGCACTGAAATTTACGAACTTCTGTTATTGAATGCGATGGGTTGGTTGACATGGGTTTGAAAAACGAGCTTATATCCATTTACAAATATTTTTTGATGCTGGTAAAAACCCCAGAATTACAATATTTCCATTCATTAGTCTACGCTATATGAGTATCTATGAGTCAGATCCTGCAGAGCTGGTCATCGATAAGCGAGGGATCATGCACGCACTTTCAGTTACATCAATCAATTTTGGGCTGATTCAAACCAAAGTCGATTTTTTACCTATTCACACTCCATCAGGCTAAGCAATAATAATAATAATAATAATAATAATAATAATAATAATAATAATAATAATAATAATAATAATAATAATAATAATAATAATAATAATAATATTAATAATACTAATAATAAGCATCATCATCATCCTCAACTCGTGAGATGAGATGAAGCCCCCCACCTTTATAGAGGTCTGTGAATTACAAGGGTGCCGGTCAACCACGGGGCAGATGAAACGAAACGAAATGAATGAGATGAGTATGGAGAAATGGTGGAATGAAATTGTGGCAGGAAAAACGGGAGAAAACCCCGAGAGAAACTGCCCATGCTCCGTTTCGTCCACCACGAAACCCACATGGAGTGACCGAGACTCGATCTTGGGATCCCAGCGGTGAAAGGCGAGCCTGTAACTCCTTGCGCCACGGGGCCGCAATAATAATAATAATAATAATAATAATAATAATAATAATAATAATAATAATAATAATAATAACAATAATAGTAATAATAATAATAACAATAATAGTAATAATAATAATAATAATAATTAAAAGGACAAATATATTATAAGGTTAACTGTTTTAAATATTTGGGTACACAAGTCAACAATCTAAATGAGATAGCAATAGAAATAAAATCAAGAATAAATCCTGCAAAATATTCCTATTATGCATTTCAAAACGTATTAAGGAAAATATATTTCACAGCAACTTAAAATTCAACTTTATAAGACGGTAATAAGGCCTATCATACTGTATGGATCTGAACAATGGGTTTTGGCCAGTAAAATAGAAGGACTTCCCCGGAATTGGGAGCGGAAGATTTTAAGAAAGATATATGGACCGACATGTGAAAATTTACTTTGGAGATTTAAAATGAATCACGAGATATATAGACTGTTTAATTCAGTATATATATATATATATATATATATAGTAACTACTGTAAAAGTGCATAGATTGGAATGTAAAACAGAAGGAAGTCAAAAACATTTTAATTGAGGAACCAGAGGAAAAAAGAGAAAGAGGAAGACCTAAGTTGTGATATATGTCTTAAAGGAAGCCAAGATCAAACAGAAGATAATAAATATACCTAAATTGATCGCAACACGTGTTTCGTCCTTGAACAGGTCGTCATCAGGGGGATCAAATCAAAGTGTCTTAATGGTCTTCTAGTAGTGATTTACTTTGAGGTGATCACCCTGATGATGCCCTGTTCAAGGACGAAACACGTGTCGGGATTAATTTGGGTATGTTTCTTGTCTTGTTTTATCACCTTAACCGCTATATGTGGTTTTAATTGAACATATTTGTATACCAGTTTGACTGCTGATTCTTTTATCTGAATTAATTCTAAGGCAAATTGTTTTATTTTAAATATAACTTAATGTGGTGGACAGAACGGAGCTTGGGCAGGTTTGTCTTGGGGTTTTCTTCCGTTTTCCCCTGCCACGATTTCATTCCAACATTTCTCCATACTCATGTTATCCATTTCGTATCAGTATGTTCATCTGCCCACCAGATGGTGCGTCAGGCGTCGTCGGCCGGCACCCTTTGTCATTCACAGACCTCTGCAAATATAAGGGTTTCGTCACATCTAAATCCGTCGGCTCGACCCTGAATTGAACACGAGCTAGTGGTCAGCGTTCCTGAAGTCGCTGGTTCGATTCCCGGTCAAACCATAGGAATTTTTCCTTAAAGGGAATCATTCCTATATTTGCCCATGGTCTGGAATTTAGGTTAGGTTTAGGTTAAGAACTCTCCTGGCTTTTCATTATCATTTATCACCCATCATACGATCGGGGTAACGTAACTCGGCTTCCCAGGCGCCCCAACTTCAGAAGTGAGTTACAATAAACCCAATGCCAGGAGAGAACACCAGAAATGTCGAAATGACAACCTGGGGCATTGGAAGAAAAAAAAGCATTTTCCTTTTTTAAGAGGCTATTTTCATTTTACAATCTCACAACAAAAGCATTGCAATTATCAGTTTTTTTTTTCGCAGAAAATAGCCTGCTCTTAGAGGATGATATGCAGGACTCCCGTATATTTAATTTAAATTAAATGCAAAACATCTTATATTGAAGAGGCATTCATTTGTTTTTGTTTTTTCTGCGCTTCTTCAAACCTTTTATAATAATTAGCGTTCTTTATTTGAACTAAGCTGTTATATATTAACCCAAGTGCTTCCATATTCAGAAATTTTCAGTTTAAAATGTAGATGTAAGGTCAATGCTATGCTTTTAAGAAAATTGGCTAACTCTAAGCAGTATATAATGAAAACATACATGCAAATCCCTATTATATTATGAGTTAGAGAGATTCTCTGGCTTTTATCTTTATCGCATAATAAGATATCTCAATTGTTCTGTAAATCTTTACACAAAGGCACGACTCAAGCGAATTAGCTAAATTTAATATACATGCAGTTTCCATTATATCACGAGTCTTTATATCATATACTTTATAAAAACTCTCGGCTTATAAGAAATTAATTCAGTCAGTTCTCTATATATTCTACTCTAGTATATCCACTCTAATGCTTTTATTATTTGTAACAGAGGAAAGATGAAATCTATGATCATTAAGGCAAGGATTTGTATGTGATTGCATATTATTTTACATTGTTTAAAACTAACTAACTCACTGGCACTTTCGAACCCGTAGGTTCATGACAGAGAGGACATAAGCTTTCCATACATCCCTATTTTGAACTAATGTTTTCCAATCACTCCCTGTAGGCCTATAAACAACTTTCCTCATATTATAGTTAATGTTATTCTCCCACCTCATTCTTCGTCTACCAACTGGGCGTGATCCCTCTGGCTTTCCTACAAGAAGCGTCCATCTACTTTTTAATTCCCCATTCGTGCCACATGTCCTGCCCATCGCAGTTTACGAGACTTAACTCTTCTTACTACATCTGACTTCCCATAAAGACCTTGTAGTTCACTGTTATTTAGTCTCCTCCATTCACCTGTCTGTTCATCTCTCTTTGGTCCAAAAATTTTCCTAAGAACTTTATTCTCAAATACTCACAATCTCCTTTCCTCCCTTAAAGTATGAGTCCATGTTTCGCATCCGTATAATATAACTGGTAGAATAATACGTTTATATATTTTCAGTTCAACGTTTTTTGAAAGGAATTGGGACGTCAAGTGACTCTGTAATGCATAATAGTACGCATTTCCAGAATTGAGCCTATGAAAATGTATAAGAGCATAATACATAATACTTTGTCATATAGAAGTGAAACATCGTCTTTGATGGAATAACAAAGGAATGAAATTAGAACAGTTGAATTTGATTATTTTAGAAGAAGCCTCCAAAAAAACAAGACAGGATAAAATAAGAAATGAATTCCTTTGGAGAGAAATGAATGTCAGCACATCTGTTGTTAAGAGGATTGAAAATCAAACGCTTAAATGGTATGGTCATGTATGAAGAATGGAAAATGGTGAAAGATAGCCAAAAAATATATACCAATGGTCACCCCCTGGAAGAAAAAAACTTGGCAGACCTAGATGGAAATGGAAAACCTATGTCAGAACTGTAATGGATGGTAGGAATTTGGAAGAGGGAGATTGGAATGATAGAGATAAACGGGAACTGAAGACGGCAAACCTATAAGTGGGGGAAAGCCGAAAAAGAAGAAGAAGAGCCTATGTTTAATTCCTTTGTGATTCTCATTCCTATTTTTGATTATTGTTCCTAGGTATTTGAATTCAGCCACTTCCTCAAATTTCCCTCTTTTGCCATTAGCTGTCCATTTCCATTATACAATGTATTTCTATGTGTGACCATATATTTAGTTTAATTGATATTTACTTCCAGTCCTAATTTCTTAGTTTTACTCAATAGTGTGCTTTAATTCCATACAGACTATAAATACTCCTTTGATATAGTTAGTAAGTTTATACAATTTATTAAAGACCCGTAGATATTTATTATGTCTATAAAGGTGAATTTGAGATAATATGTGTAATGATTCTCATAAGACGAGAACATTAACCACCGAGTCAAAGAGACATCTGCTCCATTCATTGAGTGACATCATTTAGAAAGGCATCTCCATGATTCAGTGGCGTGCAAGTCCTTTACAAACTTAATAAGAAAACTCTGATACTTGAACCGGCAAATCATTTATTTTGAATCTCAAATTGCTTGTCTAAGAAACCTCTAACGTCACTGAAGTAACTGCGGTTTATTTAATTATCACTCTGTATATATAAACAGTATAAATCATGCTGTAGTTTACATAAATCAAAGCGACAAAAAAATGTTTTTTTTTCTCGTATTTCTTAGACTTCCTGACGCAAATCCAACAAAAATAAAGCGAATTCTTTATTACTTTATCAACACAGACCTAGCTTCATATACTTTTCCATGAGAATGGGGAGAAACTTTATTTTCTACAACACATGGAGGAAAAAGCTGTGAAGAAGCAATAAAATTGTCTTGCAGGATAAAGGTTAGACATTTCACTCGCTGTAAGAATAAAAAAACTAAATAAAGTATTTTATGTAGTGAATATGTTATACATAGAAGTTGTACATTATAAGAATTGTAGGTAAAGCCGAAATATTTTTTTAACTTTTTTGCCATCATTAACAAAATCATGTTGTTCCACTATTATTTCATCACTGTCCTAAGTAGGGACAGAGATATATATGCTCTCCAAATTCTGAATCATATTTACAATTATGTTCGAAAAAATCCAAAATATGCAATTAAAATATGCACATATTATTAATACCTTTATTAAATAACATCTTCTAAGGCATTTTACTTTAATAAATACGTGTATTTAAATGAAAGGGTGAGCGCCATAACACAAATTTAAGGAAATTAAATGAATGAATGAATGAATGAACGAGTAGACAGTCTGGCAAAGTCAGATGCCAGTTCAAATTTACCAATTATTTATGACTTGTGTCCTCTTACTTACATAAAGTGGAAAATCAAAGAGTACATTATTGCTGAATGGGATATATTATGGTAAAATACTGACAATGACGTGACAACTAGAGAATTATTTTTCCCAGCAATCTACGACAGACTTAAATGCCCAAATATAGTTCCCAGTTTCATATTAACTCAATTTTTAACCGGACGTGGAAAATTTCAGGCATATTTACACAAATTTAAAATATCATCAAATGCAAACTGTAAATGTGGAGAAGATGTTCAAACAATCAAACATATTCTATTTAAGTGTCCAATGTTGTGGTTTGAACGTTATAAACTTGAAACATATTTGAACTTTAATAAAAAAAAACATTTTCAGTCCTCTTTGTCATATTCTAAGCGACAAAAAATGTTATAATTGCTTCTTCTCTTTTGTAAATAGTGTTAATTCTCACCTATAATTTAATTTTACTGTGTTCATCTTTGTTAAAATATTGTTATATAATTGTAATTTGTTTTACTGTTTTATGTTAATTTATTTGTTAATGTTACATAATTGCAACCCTTATATAACGTAAGGTAAAAAGGGTTTTAATCTTTGGATATAACAATAACAATAATAATAATAATAATAATAATAATAATAATAATAATAATAATAATAATAAGGAAATTATCTATTCAGTGTCTAACTTTCATTCCCATTCGTGCCTTATGTCCTGTCCACAGCAGTTTACGAGACTTAACTGCTCTTATTACTTCGGTTTCCATAACGGTAAGTAGCTCAATTTATGTAGTTTTCTCCATTCACCTGCCTATACGGCATTCTCCGATTGAGGGTCTTTCCACTTTTCAGCGGTTGCCCTTTTACCAGCCGGCTGCTGGCCCTTCACATCCACATGTGTCAATAACAGAGGTAGATGATCAACAGCCGGTGTAGGGGTGACATGTGGTTAGCATGTCGAGTCCCCCAGCCGTTATAGCTGGTTCCTCAACCTGGAGCCGCTACTTATTGTAGCTACCCAATTGCCTCACGATGCTGGGTGGGCACCGGTCCCATACTGGCCGAAATACTATGAGAAAATTTCTTCCCCCATGGAGACTCGAACCAGCGCAAGTCCCGTAGCTCTGCGCCAAGGCTTCCTACCTTAACCGCTCGGCTACGGCGCGGGACCTATACGGCATTCTACGTTCCAAAAAAGTTTCATAAAAATTTTATTCTCAAACACTCGTAATCTTTTATTCCCCTCTTAGCCTGTGTCCGTTTCTGGCATTCCCTCCCCCAATATATCAGAGGTTGCCGCACACTTAACACTTTTAAGTCACCCTTAAACAATTACTTTTTGTTAAATAATTTTCCTCCAGAACTAAATTTATTCTATATCATTAAAGTATCATTTTTATATCTTGTATATTTTATATTTCATTCGTTAAATCTAGAGTAAATCAAAATATAGATATATTCTCAAGTGATGTTCAATTCAGGGTCGGGACGAGGAATGAGATGAGATGAAGCCCTTCTATTTATATAGGTCTGTGAACTACAAGGGTGCCGGCCGGCCACTCCTAACGCACCGTCATAGGGGCGAATGAATTAAATGAAACGAAATTGATGAGATGAGTGTGGAGAAATGGTGGAATCAAATTTGTGGCAGGGGAAAACCTGCCCAAGCTCCGTTTTGTCCACTACTAACCCAAACTAGAGTGACCGAGACTGGATATCGGGACCCGAGCGGAGAGAGGCGAACGTCTAACCGCTTGCGCCACGGATCTGCCCTAAATCAAAATATATTGCAAATAATTATTATATTGTAGATATACCATGTACTATTAACGTTTATTGCAATTTAGATGTAAGAATAATTTTGTATTTTTAACCTGGTTGAGCGGTAGACAAGGCCTTAAGGTCTTAACTCTGCCATATAAAATAAATATATTATTATTGTTATTATTATTATTATTAAGTATGATACTATGTTTCGCATCCATATATCAGCAATAATAATAATCGTTTTATAAGATTTGTAATCTTAATAATACTTAATAATAATAACAATAATAATATATTTATTTTATATGGCAGAGTTAAGACCTTAAAGCCTTATCTACTGCTCAAACAGGTTAAAATCTGCCAGGATACAAGCTGCTGAAATGAGATTCCTCAGACCAATAGCAGGATATCAAAAAACAGACAAAAAACGTAACACAGAAATAAGACATCATCATCATCATCATAGTACATTCACGAATTTAGGCCATTTGTTGACCTGTTTCGGCCTCAAGAGAAACACCATCCAGAAGTCTTTTGAGTGGACGTCCTGGTCTTCTTCTTCCTGCAGGTTGATATCTTAACATTAGTTTGGGTATTCTGTGATCTTCCATTCGATGAACATGTTGTATCCATCTTGACTTATAATCAGAAATTTTGTATTCTAAAGATTCCATGTGTAATTCTTCTAAGATGTCTTCATTTTTTTTGTGATCTAGTAGTGTGTATCCTGCAGTCCTCTGAAGATATCTCATTTCAGCAGATCTAAGTCTCTGTATATCCTTCTGTTTCAACGTCCATACTTCGCTACCATACAAAAGAGTTGGAAGAGCCAGTGTTTTATACACTTTCAGTCTTGAATGCTTTTGGACTAACTGTGGCTTTAAGATAGAATTCATTAACCCTAAAATTCTTAAAAACTTAGATATTTTTTGCATTTACATTTCTTTCTTTTCTTCTTCATATGAGATATTTCATCCTAGATATGTAAAATTATTCACCTGCTCCAAAATTTTATTGTCCAGTACAATTTTACTTCTGACAGGATCTACACCTTGAAATGCTATAATTTTTGTTTTTTCTGTAGATATCTTTAATCCATATTCTTCTGTAATTTTGTTAAGTTCATACAGACCTTTCTGTAGATTATCTTCGGAATTTGCTATTATTATTTGGTCATCTGCAAACAATAGGGTGTTTAATTTTCTATTTTCTGATATTCTTATTCCAAATTTATATTTTTTGTTCCAGCAACATATTACTTCATTGATATAAATTGCAAAGAGTGTTGGGGATAGGGGGCAGCCTTGTCTCACACCACGATTTATAATTCCTCAGAAATAAGACAACAACTGAAAATAGAGGAATTAAACTCAACAATAGAGAAATACAGAACAAACTGGAAAGAACACTTGGCAAGGATGACTGAGAATAGAATACCAAAAACAGCATACAACTATTCACCACGAGGGAGGAGCTTGGGAAGACCAAGGAAAAGATGGAAAGAGCAGCAATTTGGAGCCGGAACAGGCTAGTAAATAAGCCTAAACCGTGAAGAAGAAGAAGAAGAAGAAGATAAGATTAAAAATGTTTAGTTTAACTTTTTTTTTGAGAGAGAGAGAGAGAGAGAGAGAGAGAGAGAGAGAGAGAGAGAGAGAGAGAAAGAGAGAGAGAGAAAAAGAGAGAGGGAGAGAGACAGAGAGAGAGAGAGAGGGGGGGTAGGATGAGAAGGACCCCTTTAATACATAGTTGCATGCGTTTCCAGAGTTGAGCCTGTGTTTAATTTTTTTCTGCACCTCATTCCTGTTCGTAATTATTGTTCCTAGGTATTTGAATTCAGCAATTTCTTCAAAATTTCCCTCACTTGTTATTAACTGCACATTTAATTCCCGTTGTATATACATGTTTAATGCATTTATATGTGATGGCCATATATTTAGTTTTATCCAGCCTAAACCATAGAAAACAAGAATGTTGTTTATATAAAGGAAAATAAGATGGGGAAATGATAAATGTACCTAGATTTCGTGAAGATAATTCATAAAGAATTGCATTTCCCTGTTAAAATATTTCATAAAAACATTATTTATCAGTTTTATACAGTACCAACATTGGCAGGAGAGTAATTAAGTAGATTTGCTGGTAGTACCATGACCGTCAGTTTGGAGACGCTGTGGTTCAAGGCAAGAGCGAGGTACGGAAAAGGCCACAACATTAATAACAATGTATTGTAAGAATGGTTTCGTTAAATTCCCACTCCCCGGGGGGCAGTGATGACCTTTCCCTCCAGTGCCTCGCCCCAGCTACACCGTCTTTTCATTCTTCTTCCGCCCCATTGTTGATGGGGAGAATACAACCTCGAGGGACATCCCCGATTGTCCGTAGGGTCAATGTCATATTCAGGATATATAGGGGATCCCTGCTTATGTCTCGCTAATTCCATGTACAGTCAATGTCAGAGTGATCTCTGATCTAATCATGATATCCCACAGCCTGCAAGTTCTTTGTCAATCTAATCTTCTACTTACAGTATTATTGTAAGTTAATAGGTTCTACAGTAATATGTAGGGCTCGGAAGTTGAGGGGCTATAAAATACCTTTAAAAAGGCCGAAAGATATTCTACAAAATACCTAAAAATTGGGGAAAAGGGGCGTAAAAATGTTGCAGTTGCTAACGAGTTGATAAAGACAACCTCGCTTGCCTTCACCCTCTGATCGAGGTGGCAACTTCTTAGAAAATTTGAAGTCGAAATATAATAGTTCAGGCGGTCAGTAGGCTTGCGGTTAAAAATAACGGGTAGTTTGTAAGGGTTCAATAGCTTATCGCGGAACAAAAGTGTTTCGAATATGAAAAGTATTTAGAAAGTAAACATATATATTTAAAAGAAGTTGGAATTGAGACTAGAGTCTGCGGATTCTTGAATTAAACAAATGGTATAAATATAGTGAAAAAAAATGAGGTTGCCAAAAAAGTCGTTAAGACCTAAAAAAAAGGACCAATAAGCCAAAAAAGAAAATTAAAAGGGCAAAAAGGACAAAAAGGGCGAATAAAACCCACCATTTTCTGACCTACAATGACCCAAAATGTGTGTATATATATGGGGTATGATAAGAAAAATAAATGCCTGGACGGGATTCGAACCCGGATCTCTGAGTCTGTACCTCAGCGTGATATCCATTACACTACCAGGCGAATCCAATTCAAACACTTATTTTTCTTATATATGTAGCCTATATATAAAAAAAATAATAAGTGTTTGAATTGGATTCGCCTGGTAGTGTAATGGATATCACGCTGAGGTACAGACTTATTTTTCTTATATATGTATATATAAAAAAATAATAAGTGTTTGAATTGGATTCGCCTGGTAGTGTAATGGATATCACGCTGAGGTACAGACTCAGAGATCCGGGTTCGAATCCCGTCCAGGCATTTATTTTTCTTATCATACCATATTAAGCTTGCATTGCTCAATGTTAAAGATTTAATTATAACATCGATAAAGCGTCACTGCTATAAAGTAAAATAAATACTCTCTTTAATTTGCTTACTTGATATAGTCAGCTACTAGATGGCAGTGAAGACAGTGTTCTCGCGACATCTAGTAATAATGGAGAGTATAATACATATATAAGAAAAATAAGTGTTTGAATTGGATTCGCCTGGTAGTGTAATGGATATCACGCTGAGGTACAGACTCAGAGATCCGGGTTCGAATCCCGTCCAGGCATTTATTTTTCTTATCATACCATATTAAGCTTGCATTGCTCAATGTTAAAGATTTAATTATAACATATATATATATATATATATATATATATAATATTGGGCCTCTTCTTTAGACACAAAATAAAAAACAATGATTTTTCCTCAACTTCTGAGCCCTAGCAAAAACCAATTCACTGACACTATCGAAGTCAGAGGTTCATGGCTGCGCGAGCATAATTTACCCATACATCCCTATCCTTAGCTAATATTTTCCGATCATTTACTGTGTAATTTACCTCCCTGAAATAATGGTTTAGGATATTATATGCCACCGTGTGACACCTGTGAATATTCGATCGGAGAAAAGTGTCTGCTAGCGTCATATTGGCCAATATGATAACATACGGTGCCGCTAGAGCCAATTGCCAAGATGTTTACTCACATAGCCTATAAGCAAGTTCCAGAAATTGAAAACATTAACTGCGTAACAACTATATACAACATTCTATAAATCATTATGTAGGAAGCTACTTACTTTATTTTGTATTATTTTAATTTTATTATATTCCATGTTTTTGTTAGTATTAGCTGGTATTACATCACATCATCATTGTATTTTGTTTAGTCTGCATTTTAATAATATCTTAAAATTGTAATATGTATGTAATTTTTTTACAATTCTACTATTCGCTGGTTGAGTGGAAGAGAAGGCCTTATAGCCTTAACTCTACCAGCTAAAATAAACCATTATTATTATTATTATTATTATTATTATTATTATTATTATTATTATTATTATTATTATTATATAAGGGGATTCTTTCCCAGCAATCCACCTACATTAGTGGGCAAGTTAAGGTGAGAAAATGGGGAAGTTAGTGTTAGATGGACAAATTAGTGTTAGCTTGAGCAAGTTAGGGTGAGAAAATGGGAGAGGTAGTGTACCAGATTAGTTTAGCGTTCACTTATTTGTTAGAGGGTTTTTGTGATAAATTGGCTACACTCTCTGAATAATAACTAATACATATTTTACATTTCAAATATGGCAATTTTAAGTTACTTTCAGCTAGATTTCTCACTTCATTTCAATACATTATTCACATTTTTCTTGGAGAAAAAAATGTATTTATCAGATAATTATACACATACTGCAACAATA
Organism: Diploptera punctata; assembly: GCA_030220185.1. Taxonomy (NCBI): domain Eukaryota; kingdom Metazoa; phylum Arthropoda; class Insecta; order Blattodea; family Blaberidae; genus Diploptera; species Diploptera punctata. The sequence goes on along the minus strand of JASPKZ010010655.1, from coordinate 3,228,038 downwards.
AATTTGACGGTCTTAATGAAATCACCGGCTATGAATGATATGAGCGTTGGTCATTAATGAACTTTTCGGTAGAAATACATTTAAAGTTTAAAAGTCAATCTTCACCACTATTTATTGTATCGCGGTCAAATTAATAATCCTGGAATTGCATGTTATTATCCTTGTTTGACAGTTATGCATCAACAATCTAAGAGCGGAGACATTTGGCGCTTATCTACATGATACAAAATTTAGATTAGTATTTATAAAGATCTGGTATCATAGACGTTTGTTTTAAAATATAGAATCTCTGATAGGACTGATGTCGCTTACATTTTCTTTAATAATAAGGCTACATTTAAAGATTTCGTGCTAAAGGTATGCATACAATTATTTCATAAGCCAGTGCAACAGATGACATCAACATATTTTTTTAATTGCGCTTAGGATGCGCTTTTATCCGTTGAATGCATAACCTCGTTGAATTGTGTGTGTTTTCCGTTTTTATTTGAATCTATATAGGTGACATAGTGACGTAGAATCCCCATGGTTTACATCATTCTCACACCTCCTTTTTGCGTCTGCTTGTCTCTCTTTGGTTCAAAAATATTTCTAAACACTTTATTATCCGTTTTTCATCCGAGGCTTGATCCTTGGGGCTACGAGCAATGTATAAGATACACCTTGAAGTGGGTTGCTAGCCCGTTTTCATGGCGGGTTTATTATTCGGGGTTTCCTCCCTAGGCTGATCGCCTTCACCCAGCTCCAGAGCTCAGCCTGCCCCGTATTATTTCGGAATTCTCTCTCCTAGATGGGTTATCTTGTAGGACTAACGAACCCCATCTGCCCGAAAATCTTAAGAAATATTCAGGGGAAAACATTATTTGATAAAATACACAACACAGAAATTAGGGACAAATGCCATATTCAAGACATAACCAAATTTATTATAGATAGACGAAAATATTGGAAGGGTTATATAGAAAGAATGGAAGAAAACCGGCTTGCAAAAAGAGCTAAAGACGATAGACCAATGGACGGGAGAAGAACAAGAGGAAGACCAGCCAAGAGATGCATAGACAGTGAATGCACATCCAGTACGTCTTCCTCCGAGGAGTGATTTTGGAAATACACAGAATGAAAATCCTACAAATTAAGCTTAAGAAGAAGAAGACTTTATTATCAAGTACTCGTAATATGTTTGCTCCCTTAAAGTAAGAGACCATGTTTCGCATCCATATGATATAACGGAAAAATCACGCTTTATATGTATTTTAGTTTAACATTTCTGATAGCAGTTCGAATGACAAGAGCATAGCCTAATGTACAAACGTTTCTAGAGTTGAACCTACGTTTAATTTCTTTCTAAAAGTCCTAGCTTTACTTATCGCTCTACAACAATTGCCACTTCCTGCTTTAACAATACATTTGCATTGATTTAGATGTGACACATACAAAGAAGAACTTGAGCAGAATCCAAGCTACAGAAATTAAATTCTTACGTGGTATGGCACAAAAAATGAGAGCTAGAATAAGGAACAACAAAATCAGGGAGACATTAAGTGTAAAAAAATAACAACAGACGTAGAAAAAGGTAGACTAAAATGGTTTCGACATTTAAAAATAATGGAAAAGGAGAGACTACTATCACTATATTAGGACTGAATGGAGCTGCTACTGCTGGAGACAAATTTAAAGTATTTAAAGATGAAACAGAAGCTAAACAACTTGCTTCTAGAAGAGAACAATTACAAAGAGAACAAAATATACGAGCTCAAAAACATCTTACATTGGATGAAATAGGGAAACTCTTAAATATCAATCGAGGTAGATCACGAGAAAGATGGATTAATCAAGTGAAGAAAATTCTACAAGAGAAAGGATACGAGTGGGAAGAACTAAAAAGAAGAAAAGCATGGGAAGATAGAGATGGTTCGAGGCATATTTGGAATCGACCTTCTGCAAGGAGGTCATGATAAAGAGCATGATGACGATAATTTAGACGTGAGTCTAGTTTTTCTTTCTTTCTGTAGAAGATACAGAATGAGCAATACCTATTACAATATAAAAATAAACACAATTTATATTTTTCCAATTTTCATCCTTCGAACGTCAGCCACTCTCCTCGAGATATCAGGGGTTTCAGCACACTTGGGACTTTTAAGCCACGCTTATTCAGTTACCTGTTGTCAAATAATTATTTTTCTCTGTTTATTTAAATTAATTCAACCATTAATAAGTTGTTATCTTTTTTATATCTTGTATATTTTATATTTAATTCGTTAAATCTAGATTAAATCAAAGTACATTAAACATAATAATCGTATTGGATATATAACATGTAATCGTTTATGTTTATTGTAATTTAGATGTAAGGCTATTTTTCTATATTTTTTGAAACCTGGTTGAGTGGTAGATAAGGTCTTAATGCCTTAACTCTGTCAGGTAAAATAAATCTATTATTATTATTATTATTATTATTATTATTATTATTATTATTATTAATATTTAAGCAATTAAGATGGTATGGGCATATCCAACGAATAGAAGAGGATCGGTTACAAAATGTGTTTTGGAATGGAAACCCGAGGGAAGACGAGGTAGAGGAAGACCTAAAGCCTCCTGGAGTCAGGGAATATATTTATACATGAAGGAGAAACATCTACAACCAGGAGATTGGATGGACCGTCACAATTGGCTATGGGCAATCGGACGATGTCAAAGACATTAATCAACTGATGATCTAAAATTATTATTAGTCCGGTGCACCATTAACCCGAACTGTCCAGCAGTAAGGATCCCTCATCCTTAACATGGAAGGAGTGAACCCTGAGGCAGGCTATCCCGCTTCATAGTGGCCCTCCAAAGTGGTGCTTCATAGTGGCGCTTCATAGTTGCAACCAACAACGTGGGGCAACACAAAACCCCACAGAATCAACACGCTCCAAAGTGGTGCCTCATAGTGGCGCCAAAACGTGGTGCAACAATCATTATTATTATTATTATTATTATTATTATCATAATCATCATCATCAGATAATAACCTTTATTATCATCATTAATATTGTTATGATAACACAGTATGGTACTTAATTCATTCATCTAGATTAGCTGATATTTGACGAATGAAAATTGAAAAAAATATAAATTATATTTAGTTGCATATTGTAATATCTCTTGCTCATTCTGTATCTTGTACAGACATAAAATATACTCCGAATATGGGTTGCTATGGAATTTTGAAAGACTTCTAAATTCCTAAAATAGGAACAACAAGAAAGTGACATTTGTTTCATCTTTGCAGTTTCCAATCCATATAACGATATATTGTATTTAATTACTTACATTGAGTCAAAAATCTCTAGGCCTAGCTTCTTGTATTGTTACGTACCTGAAACAAAATAAAAAATAATTAAACAATTTATACAAGTTATTTTAAAACAGAATATTAACTAAAATATATACCTAAAAAGTAGTGTTATCATTCAAATAGCTCTCATTAAAATAATAATAATAATAATAATAATAAGTTTTTCTTTATTCTTGGCAGAGTTAAGACCATAAGGCCTTCTCTTCCATTCAACCAGTACAAATATGCAAATACACTTTTACGGTAAAGATTACATATACATTACAATAATTATCTAATATAAATTTCATATATGTAGACCTATACTTTTTTTACGTTAAACTTATTATTAATAATAATGATAATAATAATAATGATAATGATAATAATAATAATAATGGTAATAATAATGATTATGATAATAATGATAATAATAATAATAATATCACTAACTCCATGACGCGACACACCTAGAAGGGCCTTGGCCTAGTAGCCGGCTGCTGGCCTCACATCTATATGTATTCATCATAGAGGTAGATGATCATCCTGCCAGTGTAGAGGTGACATATGCCAGCATATCGGGTCCCCAGCCGTTATAGCTGATTTCCTGAACCTGGAGACGCTACATATTATTGCTACCCAAATTCCACACGATGCTAGATGGGTTCGGTTACATACTGGCCGAAATTCCATGAGAAAATTTCTTCTTCCGTGGAGACTCGAACCAGCTCAAGTCCCGTAGTTCTGCGCCTAGGCATCTTGCCTTAATATAATAATATCAACTACAGTAATTTCATCATCATCAGCTTCCTTCACGGATTACGTATTTGCCTGTTCCGATCTCACATCTGTTCAGCCCAGTGCTTTCTTGGTCTTCCTACCGATCTTCGTCCTCCAGTGTAATTTTTTGTATCCTATCCTCTGACATTCTTTGCAGATGTAGTATCGAATTGTTCCTGTGTTCTTCTATTTGTTGAAGAAGAAGTTATACTTTTAATTTCTCTCTAATATTCTCATTTCTAATATTTTCTTCTCTTGTACAACTTTTCACAGCACATAGGAAGCTCATTTCCGCTGCCTGTATTTTACTCTATTCTCTCTCCTTCAGGGCGCAGGCCTCACTTCCATACATCGCCACCGGTAGTGTCATTGTTGAGTAAAATCTTAGCTGTGTCTCCTTTCTTACTTTGTTCCTCAGTGTTGGTCTCACACGATTAAGCCATTAGTAATTTAATAAATTAAAAGGGAAACACTGACTAAAACATGAACATTACACGAGGTAATGATCAAACCGAAGTTAGAACAAATATAAATATTTATTTAAAATGATTCTACCGTCCGGCAGCACCTGATTCCCTATGGGAAGAAATTCCAGTTTAGAGAATTGGAGTGCCTAGAGTAAAAATAAATTAATTTTTACACGAAGTTCACAAACTGATACGTTTATCAAGCAATATAATAACCAGGGGAGAACATTTTATGAAGCACAGACTTTTGAAAAAGTTACCATTGACTTACATTAGAAAAACTTCTCCACAAGTGATACAAAAAAATCGGCTTATATTCTTAGCTTATGCTGAAAAAAAAGAGGATCACAGTGGATGGCCCTTAAAATGACAGGATCGATTGAAAAAGAAGTAACATAAGAGTTTTCAAAGTCTTGACATGCCTGTCTGTGGTCTTTTGTTAAAGGAGTTTTATCAAATTGAACCCGAAGTAAGAAGCTTACTACATCGCTAATAGAGCACACCATTATTTTCAGTTCCAGCAAGCGTTCATGGCATTTCCCTTTCCAACCAGAAGAAATCTCTTACATCATCCGTAAGAATGACACACCAACATGCCTGAACTATAGATTCCAAATTATCACAAGAAATACATTAAGAAATTTCAACAGAAACAGAGGGTCAATTCTAGAAATGTGTGCTATTATTCAAAATAGGGACTCTTTTCGTCCTAACTCCTCTAAAAAAATGTTAAACTGTACATAAAACTGTTATTCTCTCAGTTACCAAATATGGATGCGAAACGTGGACTCTTACTTTAAGGGAGGAGATAAGATTACGAGTCTTTGACAAAAAAGTTCTTAGGTGAACGGAGAAAACGACATAATAGTGAGCTACATCGTATATATATGAAGCCAGATATAATAAGAACAGTTAAGTCTCATAGACTGCGATGGGCAGGACATACGGCACGTATGGGGGAAGAAAGAAGTGCATGGAAGCTACTTGTAGGAAAACCAGAAGGAAAACGCTCAGTTGGTAAACCAAGAATGAATAGGGAGAGTAACATTATTTATGATTTGAGGGAAGTATATTATACAGAGGATGATTGAAAAACATTCGCTCATGATAAGGAAATATGGAGAGCGTATGTCCGCACGGCCATGAACCTACGGGTTCGATAGAGCCAGAGAGTGAATTAGTTAGTTATATCAATGAAGAGTAGTTTAAAATGTTCATAGGCTTATGAGTTACACAGAACCGTACGAAGTTTAAGGAGGACAAGATCATACAAAGAGGAACATTTTTTTAAGAAACATATTACTCCCAAACAAGTGTGCGACATTGATTTAGATGTAACGGCTACTGTGAACAAATCATAAAAAATAAGAAAACAGAAAAGGAAGAACAATGTATACAGCATAACCCAACTCGAAAAAATAGTGATAAAAATAACACATACACAGGCAAATAGACTAGAAAATTAGCCAACACAGTAAAATATTTGATAAAAACGTGAAAATCGCATACAAAACTGGAAACAAACAAAACTATATAATAAATAATAGCAGAGATAAAAAAATAATTTCAACAACAAAGGCATACATAAAATAAGGTGTAAAGTTTGTAACAAGCTTTACATAGGAAGAACCAGTAAAAGTTTTCATATTAGATTTAAAGAACATTTTAAAGATTTTAAAAATGCAGAAGGCAAATAAGTTATAGTTACCCGAAGTAAGGAAATGACATCATATGCAATGTATAAACAAGACCCTCATAATATTATACAAAGAATGGAACCCAGTAAAGATAAACATATTGAAGGAGTGGAAGTTGAGAACAGTTTGATTTTAAATGAGAACATACCCAGTATGCACAACCCTATCTACATCATCAGAAACCAGTCAGTATTTGGATAGTAGCTGGAGATTAACATACAACCTTCTGCTGAGGATGTAACTGGTCCCGGAAGGCCTACTATGTTTTAATAATTTTAACAATTGAGGAGACCGAATAAAGGTACATAATGTTATGATTTTATATTATATTTTTTATGTATATTGACTTCGTCCACCTAGTACACTCTCGGAAACGAAACTTATTATGGAAAAATAATCGTATAAATTGGTAATTGTCCAAGAAATTATGGCAACAGTTTCCTGAATGGGGGGAGAATGTCCTCTTCAGAAAAGCCGGAGGAACACCACAATGCAAAGAGATTTAATTGCTGAAAATGTTGATCGAATATGACATGGACATGTTCACAACTATGGAAGCCGAGTAAAGGTAACGAAATTTGAAAATATAGTCCTCAGAATAATGGTTCGACCAAAGAGAGACGAACATACATATGAATAGACAAAATTTCATAATAATGATCTATATGGTATTTCATGGGAAACCATATTTAATACGAGCAGTTAAGCCTCATAGATTTCCTGAAGTAACGTTTTCCAATCATCCCTGTATAATGTACTTCTCTGAAATTATTTTTGGTCTACCAAATGGGCGTTTTCACACTGATTTTCCTACAAGAAGTTTCCGTGTTCCTCTTTCATTCCCAATTCGTGTCACATGTCCTGTCCATCGCAGTCTACGAGACTTAACTGTTCTAATTGTATCTGGTTTTCTATAAAGATCATGTAGCTCACTGTTATGTAGTCTTCTCTATTCGCCTGTCTATTCATCTCTCTTTCGTCCATTTTTTTCCTCCGATTGAGGGTCTTTCCACTTTTCAGCGGTTGCCCTTTTACCAGCCGGCTGCTGGCCCTTCACATCCACATATGTCAATCACAGAGGTAGATGATCAACAGCCAGTGTAGGGGTGACATGTGGTTAGCATGTCGAGTCCCCCAGCCGTTATAGCTGGTTCCTCAACCTGGAGCCGCTACTTATTGTAGCTACCCAATTGCCTCACGATGTTGGGTGGGCACCGGTCCCATACTGGCCGAAATACCATGAGAAAATTTCTTCCCCCATGGAGACTCGAACCAGCGCAAGTCCCGTAGCTCTGCGCCAAGGCTTCCTACCTTAACCGCTCGGCTACGGCGCGGGACCATTTTTTTCCCTAAGAACTTTATTCTCAAATACTCATAATCTTTTCTCCTCCCTTAAGAGTCAATTTTTCACATCCATATAATATAACTGGGAAAATATTAGTTTTATATATTTTCAGTTTAACATTTTTCGAGAGAAGTTGGGACGACAAAAGTAAAATTTAAAATATAGTGAAAATAATAGAAGAAATTATCAGTATTTTGCGATGATAAAATGATCAATGTAAAATTCTTGATACAGTTAATAGTTATTCTTTTTAAAATGCAGATATACATGATTTATTCAACATCCAAAACCCTTTTCCTTTTGAGATACAAACTCCCACAGCTGTCTTTTAATCTTATTCCTGTAAAAACTCTATGAATATTTTTGTTTCTCCTCCCAGACATTTATCATGACTTGCCCATTCAAGTTTCTTGATTAAATTATTCAACACTCATACTATTTTATTCACTGCTTCATTTAAATATGGCTGCTCTCCTTTATTAATATTGATTGAAGAATAAAAAAACATTCATTTTTACAAACAATACAGAATAAATAATAATTTAATTTAATGTATTTATTTCGATCATTAACGTTGTTGGTACTGATGTAACATCTTTCAAACATGAATTCAAAATGATTTGAAATTTAAATATTTATTTTACAAACGTTTATTTTACGAGATTACACAAAACAGGCGTAAGACTCGAAATATTTACGTAGGTTGAATGTGGTTTTATTATTCAAGTGATGTTGGTGATCGGGTGTTTTCCTTTTCTCACAAAATGCTGACACGCCATAAAGTGTATTTGAAATGCAGTTTACTTCTATTTATAGACTTGTTTCCGAAACTAGAAAAAGCATAAAACATGGCTCGGTATGTGTGTGTCTTTGAATACGGATACATGATACAATATCCTGGCATTCTGAATGTAAGTTTCCAAGAATGTGTACCTTTTCGACTATATAATAGCTTTATTTATTTATATACATATATTCAATGTTTACACACATTTCTGTGCATAAAGTTGTATTTCCCTTCTCCACTCGTCCTTATCCATCCACTCCATGTCCTCCAGTACACTATTTCTAATTCCATTCTCATTTCTTGCTTCCATGAGTTTCGGGTCTTCAGTTCTTTCTTCTTCCAGGTGGACACAAATCCAATATTTTTCTGGGTATCTTCCGTCTTGCATTCGTCGTATATAATCACACCAATTTATTTGCTTAAATATTACATAATCTAGTATTGAATATTTCTATTAATTTTTTCTTGTGATTTTAATTTTCCAATTTTGAACATCTTGTTGCTCTCCTCAATACATCCATTTCTTCATCTTCTTCCTTCCAAGTATTAGGCCAAGGCCTGTTACGATCCTATAGAAAATTTTCCCTCCAGCGTTTCATAGGACGGCCCAGTGATCTTCGTCCTCTTGGTATGTAATTATAAACAGCTTTGGGGATCCGATTTGAACTCATTCTTTCAAGATGGTGTTTCCAATTTAGTTGGTACTGTTTAATATCCACCGATATAAGTATCCACTATTGACTCTGGATCTCCTTATCACAAGAGACCAGAGACTGTCGGATATTAGCTTAATCTAATATATAAAAATGAACGTTTGTTTGTTTGTTGGTTTCTTTGTTCGTACTTTATGCGCGGCCATACCGTTCACCCGATTGCGATGGGATTTATTGCAAAATGTTCAAGAGATTCCCGGGATGAACATAGGCTATAAGAGAGTTTAGATACTCAACTCCTATACCCTTATAAAACACCCTTCGTAGTGAAAAACGTGAAAAAAGTCCCTTTTTTATCCTTAAAACGCTTACGCTTCCTAAACCATAACAAATACACAAAATTATTGTACACAGAATTGAATATCTCAAAAAAACTCTACAGAAAAGTCCGGGACGGCATATGTTTATCTTTTAAGGATATAAGATTCATGATGTGTTCCGTCGAGGTATTATTCAATTAATATAAAATTATGGAATATTCACCTGGAAGGTCCGTCTCCTCAACTTAATTAATCATTTAACTGTAGCGCTTTCGGGACTTGTCCCATCATCGGCAGGATTCAAAACTGGTGAATATTCCATAATTTTATATTAACTTTTAAGGATAACTCACAATAACCATTTTTGTCTTTCGTTGATGCAAAGAAGATCGGGATATGTAGATTCCCGGGCAAGCATAGCAGCGCACGGCTGGTATTCTTTTATGGATAACTCAAAAGACGAATTTTGTCTTTCAGCTCATTTATGCCAAGTACATCGGGATGCGTAGATTCTCGGGCAACGCCGGGTAATCAGCACGGGGAAATTAAAAATGACGATATACATTTATTTTATTTTTCCTTTTACTTATTCAACTAAATGCAAAAACGCATTATCATTTATTTAGGTTTCGCAGAGTATTAGCTAGTTTAAAATAAATTCAAGTATCAGTGGATTAATATTGATAGTTTGATTTTTCGCTTCCCTAGCAATACTGAATCAATTCATTTTAATTTCAATTTTGTCTGTACAAATATTTTTCTGGTTTAGTGGGCGAGAAGACCTAATGGTCTTAACTGTGACAGTTGAAATAAATTATATTATTATTTTCGAACAAAAGAGTGATGAACAGGCAGGGAAATGTAGAAGATTAAATAACAGTGAGCTACATGATCTTTATAGGAAACCAGATGTTATAAGAAGAGTTAAGTCTCGTAGACTGCGATAGGCAGGACATGTGACACAAATGGGGAATGAAATAGGTGCATGGAAGCTTTTTATAGGAAAATCATAGGTAGAACGCCTAGTCGGTATACCAAGAATGAGGTGGGAGAATAACATTAACCATGATTTGAAGGAAGTAGATCACATAGGGGATGATTGGAAAACAATAGCTCAGGATAGGGATGTACGAGATCTTATGTCCATGCGGCCATGAATCCGCGGGATCGATTGTGCCAGTGAGTTAGTCAGTTTTATCATTATTATTATTATTATTATTATTATTATGTCCAGCGATGGAAGAGGATCGGCTACGAAAATGTGTTTTGGTGTGAAAACCTAAGGGGAAGACGAGCCAGAGGAAAACCTAAAACCTCCTGGAGCCAGGGAATATATTTATACATGAAGGAGAAACATCTACAACCAGGAGATTGGATGGACCGACAAAATTGGCTATTAAGAATCCGACGATGTCAAAGACATTAATCAACCGATGATCTATCTATCTATCTATCTATCATTATTATTATTATTATTATTATTATTATTATTATTATTATTATTATTATTATTATTATTAATATTATTATTATTATTATTATTATTATTATTATTAATGCAATGCTTCTAGGTGGGAGATTAATTGTCAACACCCATTTCATAATAAACACCGTTCCGAATATGAACACAATTTTAAAAATGTATAAACGTATGACAATCATAAACGCGATATTATAATCTTACACGTTAATGAGTCTATAAATAATGAACAAAAATAAATAATAAAAATATAGGAAGTTTTACCCAAATAGGTACCGGACATATGTTATGGGGGTAAACGCAGTCGTCACGCAGGGTTGACATATCTTGTCGATTGTCTAGAAAGGTGGAGATCTTAATCTCCTATTATCTCAAAGGTCTCCTAAGACATCACTTTACTGTATTTATTATTTCTATAGAAAATAAAACGGAACACCTTTTGGTTATTGGTCTCCCCCTGAAAAGCCCAACTTTTCTTTCATTATTTACCTTCTATGAATCTCATTCCACACCTTGCAACTTTCTTACAATGAATAACAGATGGTACAACTTTTGTGTGCGAAGTCAATGTCACCAAGGCCACTGCGAAAACCTGTTTATTCTATATCAAACAATGCACACGTATTTTACCAGCAGACACCCTCGCCGTCGAAATCTAGAGATTAGTAACAGTGAAAAAATATTAAGTTCAAGCTTGACAAACATGAAAATTAAATCTTTCCGTATTTTTTTTACCGTAAATTAATGTCATGACATGAATTTACACACATTATCCTCCAGCATAACGAATTAAGAAACGGAACAGATTATAAATTTAAGAAGGTGACAAGACAAATTTGTAAAAATAGGATCTGCCAGTTTAAAAAATGTTCTTCATGCAGGAGCTAAGAAAGCGAATCAAATTCTTCGGCAACTGGAATTTAGTTGGTTAAGGCAATACACTATAATCATAAAATAAAATAAGTTAAAATATACCTTCTTAGGTAAGATCCGTCGTCCTCAACTTATCTCTTCTCTTCTTCGGCTTTCCCCCACTTATAGGCTTGCCGTCTTCAGTTTCCATTTATCTCTGTCATTCCAATCTCCCTCTTCCAAATTCCGATCATCCATTATAGTTCTGACGCAGGTTTTCCATTTCCATCTTGGTCTGCCACGTTTATTTCTTCCAGGGGGTGACCATTGGTATATATTTTTTGGCCATCTTTCATTTTCCATTCTTTGTACATGGCCATACTATTTAAGTGTTTGATTTTCAATCCTCTTAACAACAGATGTGGTGACATTCATTTATCTCCAAAGGAATTCATTTCTTATTTTATCCTGTCTTGTTTTTTGGAGGCTTCTTCTAAAATAATCAAATTCAACTGTTCTAATTTTGTTCCAAAAGAACAATTCCGTCAAAGACCAAGTTTCACTTCCATATGACAAAATATTCTGTATTATGCTCTTATAAATTTTCATTTTAGTTTCCTTAGTAATATTTTTATTCCAAATTATTCCACGTAATGTCTTAGTTGCATTTTTTGCCATTGCAATTTTAGTCTGTACATCTCTCTCACAGGTACCAAAACTTGTAATTATTGACCCAAGATATTAAAAAAATTCACACTTTTTTATTTTCCCTGTTTCAAGTATGAGGTCATCCACATCCTTTCCCAAACACATATATTCTGTTTTCCGTAAATTTATATTCAGTTCCCATTTTTTATATTCTTCCATTAGTTTATTTATCAACTTATGAAATATCAATATCAACATATTGGAGGACCTGGAAATTATGAAGGAAATAGACAACAAGCTGTTAATAAATGAAAGCACTCCCAGACTAAACCCACTATACGTTACCGTCAGGAAGAAGCTTTAGTCACGACAACACTACATTGGGACCAGCAGCATCAACCATCATATCAGATAATGTAGCGAAGAAAGACCTGCTGAAGATGGAACGGATATTCTGAAAGGCCTACAGACATAAAGAATAACACATTTTATAAGTTGAGGACGACGAATCTTACCTCCGATTCCGATTGAGGGTCTTTCCACTTTTCAGCGGTTGCCCTTTTACCAGCCGGCTGCTGGCCCTTCACATCCACATGTGTCAATCACAGAGGTAGATGATCAACAGCCAGTGTAGGGGTGACATGTGGTTAGCATGTCGAGTCCCCCAGCCGTTATAGCTGGTTCCTCAACCTGGAGCCGCTACTTATTGTAGCTACCCAATTGCCTCACGACGATGCTGGGTGGGCACCGGTCCCACACTGGCCGAAATACCATGAGAAAATTTCGTCCCCCATGGAGACTCGAACCAGCGCAAGTCCCGTAGCTCTGCGCCAAGGCTTCCTACCTTACCCGCTCGGCTACGGCGCGGGACCGAATCTTACCTAAGAAGGTATATTTTAACTTATTTTATTTTATGACTATCCACCTCAATGGTTTTAACAATGAATTTTATTAGTACTAATACATTATAAGCCGGAAGGACGGGGGTTCGAGTCCCGGTGGGAACAAGAATTTTAAACTGGCCTAAACATTCTGGCGATACCTGGGATCAACTGAGTCTCTAAAGTCAGTATCAGATGCTTGTTCTGAGGGTAAATGCGGTTCTGATACTTAATTCGGCTCTCATCTAGTGCCCATTTTGAATCTGCAAAGGACTAAGGTGTAATCACTTTACATTTTTACATTATATATATATATACACACATACATATATAGTTACATAAAACGTCTTAGTAATTCCTTAGTTGCATGCTAGATGTCTCATTCAGTGAGTGTGTTGACCGCATGCCATTAATGATATTTATGGGCAAATAAGGTTAAAAATAACTTGGTCTAGTGGCTCCTGACAAAGGAGAGGCTATGACTCAACAATGGGCTACGTCATTTATATATATGACTTGCCGGCACTGTCGAACCCACAGGTTCGAAACAGAAGAAACATAATCTCTCCATGTCCCTATCCTGAGCTGATGTTTTCATATCATCCCTGAATAACCTACTTTCTTCAAATCGTCGATAATGTTATATTCTCCCACCTCATTCTTGGACTATACGCTGCACGGTTTTCCTCTGGCTTTCCTACAAGGAGTTTCCCTGTCACTCTTTCATTCTCCATTCGTGTAACAAGTCCTGCCCATCACAGTCTACGAGACTTAACTAACTCATTATCCGTATATATATATATATATATATATATATATATATATATATATATCCTGTATATTTCGATGTTATAATTAAATTATGACATTTATGAATGAAGACCTACTATGACATGAAAAGAAAAATAAATGCCTGAATCGGGATTTGAACCTAGGACTCTAACTTGACACGTTAGTGCGCTACCAGTTACGCTATTGAGGCATCCTAGCACAATCATGTATTTTTCCTTTATAATATATACCGTATTCTCTATCAAGTGAGGTAATGGGAACTCGGTCTCACTGCCCTCTCGAGTTCCCGCTATCTCTCATGATAGAATATATATATATATATATATATGTGTGTGTGTGTGTGTGTGTGTGTGTGTGTGTGTTGTGGTGTGTAAAGGTAAAATAAATGTTTCTGCTAGGATGCCTAGATAGCATAACTGGTAGCGCACTATCGTATTAAGTTAGAGATCCTGGGTTCAAATCCTGGTCCAGGCATTTATATTTATTATCATGTCATATGTGTGTGTGTGTGTGTGTGTGTGTGTGTGTGCGCGCGTGGTCTAGGCGTTTATATCTATTTTCATGTCATATGTGTGCGTTACATTGTAGATTTTCGCCGATATAGGTATGATTAAGAAAGTTTTTTTTTCGGATTTTCCGCGTCATGGATTCAAGGCTGGCCTCTGGCCACTGATTCCGACGTTTCGGCATGATCCCACATGTCATTATCAAGGAATGATTCTATATTTCTATAATGAATAATGATTCTATATTTCCTATAATGAATAGTTGGTAATAATCATTCCTTGATAATGGTATGTGGGATCATGCCGAAACGTCGGAATCAGTAGCCAGAGGCCAGCCTTGAATCCATGACGCGGAAAACCCAAGAAAACTTTCTTAATCACACACACACACACACACTCATATATACAACTACTGGATGTAAGTAAAGATTTTCTAGACAAGTTACGGTCCTAGCCTAGATGTTAAAGCATCAATAAATAAGCACGAATTATTAAAAAAATATTTGAAGAAGAATATGAGTTTAGCCTTTAAGAATTTTAACATGGAGACAACGGGGTGTTTATCTTACAACGTTCGGATGAATAGATGCATATAGTAGTCTACTGTCATGTCAGTAGAGTTAAAGAACAGATTTCCTTTCTCACTAGCCGTATCGACAATAAAGGGGCCACCGAAGAAGACGGAGACTTAGCAATAACAATAGCCAGAGAGTGATTTGCGTAAATTTCCTATAATGAATAGATTGTGTAAAATAATATTCAGTAACCTTACAGACGTCAAGGTTCATTATGTTACTGCGTTTCATTAGGAACCTTTCTTCTGAGAGATTCCTTGTTTTCCATGCCACGATTCCAAAATGTTTGGATTACGTTCAAGAATTCACACTGTCTAGCTTTCTTTTTATGGAAATACGTAACATGTTGTTGAGAGTAACTGCGAATATCTGTATACATTCACAGACTACCGTACTATATTACAACACTTAAAATTCAATACATAAAGTTTTTTCTTCTCATTGAATTCACAAAAACTCAAAGCGCGACAGGCCTAGAAGGCCCTTGGCTGACCAGCCGGCGCTGGCATCACATCCACATTAATCACAGAGGTAGAGCATCATCTGGCCAGTGTAGGGGTGACATGTGGTCAGCATGTCGGGCCCCCCAGCAGTTATAGCTGGTTTTCTCAACCTGGAGTCGCTACTCATTGTAGCTCCCCAAATGCCTGACGATGCTGGGTGGACATCGGTCCCATACTGGCCGAACTTCCATGAGAAAAATGTCTTCCCCCATGAGACTCGAACCAGCTCAAGTCCCGTAGCTCTGCGCCAAGACTTATTGCCTTAACCACTCGGCTACAGCGACGATTGAATTTACAGCACATCGCTAATATAGCAGCAATCCTGCTGGATTTCTAACCCTATTGTTGATAGGAAAGAATTGTCCAGAAGTAAATAAGCCATTTATCATTGAATAATTCAATTATTTTAACGTTTTTATACGGCGGACTACCGTATTGTGATGTTCTAGTTCCGAGGGTCGCGGGTTCAAACCCGGCCGGAGTCGATAGATTTTCAAACTCTCAAAAGAACCTTCAGCCTGAATAAAGAGGCCTCTAAGCAAAATTTACCAACATTAACGTCCTAGTAATAACTTAGTTGCCTGTTAGATGTCTCATTGAGTCAGTGTGTTGACCACATGCCATCCATGACATCTGCGATATATAAGATAACTAAAAATAAATAAGTTGGACTAGTAACTCCTCATAAAGCAGAGGCCATGACTCAAAAATGAGCTAAGCAATTATAGATAGATTACTCGTTTTGCAGTTTTCAGATAATTATTCGTGGTGTTATAATAAATATACTTATAAAAAGTTATAAGTATCCTCAACTCGTATCCAACTCAGCGGCGGGACAAGGAATGATGTCTGTGAATGACAACGGTGCCGACCGACCACGCCTGATGCACCATCATAGAGGCAGATAAACGAAATGATTGAGATGAGTATGGAGAAATGGTGGAATTAAATTGTGGCAGGGGAAGACGGGAGAAACCCCCTAGAAAAACCTGCCCACGCTCCGTTTCGTCCACCACAAAACCCATTTGGAGTGACCGAGACTCGATCTCGGAATTCAAGCTGTTACAGGTCAGCGCCTAATCGCTTGCGCCACAGAGCCACAAATATAAGGATATTAATATGAATTATAATAAATCATTTATTGCTGTAGTGTCGGGATAGTCACTCAAAATAAGGTCGTAATAGAAAACATCTTTAAAAAAAAGCTACATGGCGCTACAGACCTAGAAGGCCTTTGTCTTCCAGCTGGCTGCTGGCCTCACGTCCATATGTGCTAATCACAGAGGTACACGACCATCTACTCAGTGTACGGGCACATGTGGTCAGCATGTCGGCCCCCCAACCGTTATAGCTAGTTTTCTCAACCTGGAGCCGCTACTTATTCTAGCTACTCAAATTTCTCACGATGTTTGGTGGGCACCGGTCCCATACTGACCGAAATTCCATGAGAAAATGTCTTCCCTCATGAGGACCCGGACCATCGTATGTCCCGTAGATCTGTAAAAGGACATACTCATTATTTAAATTTAGATTTTACATGGACAAAAGTTCATTGTATTAACAATCAAAACTCAACTTCACTTGTTCGGAACGGTTATTCAATTATTAAAAACAGTGCGTCCTCATGTTTTTGCGAAAATTTCGCCATCAACATCTGTTCAGCCCAGCGCTTTCTTGGTCTTCCTACCGATCTTCGTCCCCCAGGATTATACATCAATGCCATCTTATATATCTTATCCTGTGTCATTCTTTACAGATGTTCTATCCAATTGTTCCTGTATTCTTCTATTTGTTGAAGAAAGGGTTGTACTTAGAGTTCCTCTCTAATAATCTCATTTCTAATATGTTCTTCTCTTGTACAACTTTTCACAGCCACTAGGAAGCTCATTTTCGCTGCCTAATTTTTTAAAAATATTTTTTCTTTCAGGATCCAGGCCTCAATTCCATACATCGCTACTGGTAGTGACGTCGTTTAGTAAAGTCTTAGCTGCGTATCCTTTTTAACTTTGTTCCTCAGTGTTCGTCTGATTGTTCCACAAATAACTAACTAACTAATTCACTGGCACTATCGAACCCGTAGGTTCATGGCCGCGCGGACACAAGCTCTCCATATACCCCTATCCTGAGCCAATGTTTTGCAATTATCTCCTGTATAATCTACTTCCCTCAAATTATATGTTATTTTTCCATCTCATTCTTGGTCTACCAACTGGGCATTTCCCTTCTGGTTTTCCTACAAGAAGCTTCAATGCACCTCTTTCATTCCCCCATTCGTGCCACACGTCCTGCCCATCGCAGTCTACGAGACTTAACTGTTCTCAATATATCTGGCTTCCTATAAAGACCATGTAATTCACTGTTATGCAGTCTTCTCCATTCATCTGTCTATTCATCTCTCTTTGGTCCAAAAATTTTCCTAAAAATTTTATTCTCAAATACTCGTAAGCTCCTTTCCTCCCTTAAAGTAAGAATCCATGTTTCGCACCCATATAATATAACTAGTAGAATAATCGTTTTATATATTTTCAGTTTAACGTTTTTTGAAAGGAGTTGCAAGTCAAGAGTCTCTTTAATGCATAATAACACGCATTTCCAGAATTCAGCCTATGTCTAATTTCCTTGTGCATCTCATTCCTGTTTGTGATTATTGCTCCTAGGTATTTGAATTCAGCCATTTCTTCAAAATTTCCCTCATTTATCATTAGCTGTCCATTTCCATTAGGCTATATAATGTAGTTTTATGTGTGACCATATATTTAGTTTTATTGATATTCACTTCCAGTCCCAATTTCTTAGTGTTACAAATATGTTGAAAATTTAAAAAATAAACTTTATTAATCTTTTACTAACGCCGTGGACTTTGCAATTATTATTTTTATATCTTACTCCAGTGAAAAGTTAAAAGATTTTATTGCACACTTGGCTTTTTGATTAAAGAAAATTTAAGAGTAGCTAGTATAAAGCATCATGACGAATTCTCGAAAAGCACATTAAAACTGTTACTTACAGCTGAGATGATTCCAGCATTTGAGACGTTCATTTAACAAGTTTTACAGCAAAATTATTACCTTCGCGTTGAATTATAAGAAGTCACTTAATATCATGTCGTTATTCTGGTGCCAGTATTTAAACTGTTTGTAAAAGTCAACAAGCCATCGCGTATTTAATTTACAGCATTTTAACAGCTATCATTTTAAATGTTACTTCTTGAACGAAGACTGTAATCTCCGTCTTAAATAAAACTACGAACAAATGCTTCATAAAATCCACACTAATTAACATATGAATAGCCATTTAAGGTTTTATGCAATTCGGAGCATTAGTAATTAAATGTCTTTCAAGTTTATTACGTTGAGTTTATTTTTCACCTATTATAAGAAAATCCTTAAAAATATAAATAAAACTAAATAAAATTCTAAACTATTTTATTATTATTATTATTATTATTATTATTATTATTATTATTATTATTATGATAAGGGGTATATTAGAGGATGAGAAGAATTTGAGTATCTGGGAGTAAAATTAGATAAAGAGAATAAACAAGGAAGTGATATTAAGAACAGAATAAATAAAGATAGAGCAATAACAGCGATGATGAATGGAGTCTTATGGAACAGACATATAACCAGGAAAAATAAGTTACAAATATATAATTCAATAGTGAGAAGTACTGTCACATATGGAGCTGAAGTTTGGAAATTCAACAAAAACTTATGTCGATGGAAATGGATTTCTTGGGGAGAGCAGCAAGATGTTCAAAATTAGACAAAATAAGAAATACTGTCATAAGAGAAATAATGAATATTGGTTATTCAATAGTAGATTATATACGGTATAAGCAATTAAATTGGTATGGACACGTACGACGAATGCAAGAAGAAAGATTACCCAGGAAAACATTGGAATGGTGTCCACCTGGAAGAAGGAGGAGAGGAAGGCCTCGAAACTCGTGGATGCAGGAAATAAGAACTGGAATGAGAGCAAGAGGACTGGAGGACATGGATTGGATGAAGAGAGACGAGCGGAGAAGAAAAATAAAACTTTAGGCACAGAAAGATGTGTAAACATTAAGATTCTGTATATAAATAAAAATTATTATTATTATTATTACTATTATTATTATTATTACTATTGAATAAAACTAGAAAATAAACTATTTTAAAATTTTACAAAGTATTGGCAGTTCCATCTCTGTCTATGGATGTTAAACTTGGACATTAACAATGGCAGATAGTAAACAAATAGAGGCTGCAGAAATGAAGATGTTGAGAACAATAGCAGGATACCAAAGGACCGATAAAAAGAAAAACGAAGATATAAGAACAGAACTTAATATCATTATTTAATCTCTGTGAAAGAATAAAATAGTATCAAAATGTTACCTTCAGCACGTATTACGAATGAATGAACAGCACATACTAAGAATAATGTATAATTATAAACCAAAAGGGAGAAGATTGTTGGGAAGACCATTGAAGAGATGGAAGGACCAATTCGACCAGTAATGAGATCGGAACAGGCCATCGGGCTTAATCCTTGTTTATTAATATTATTATTATTATTATTTTATTTATTTATTATTTATTTATTTCAGATAAATAAATAAAAATGTAAGTTATGAAGAGGGAATAAGGAACAGAAATAATAAAGGAAAATTTGGAATTGCTTACCTCAATAGAATATTGTGGGATAAAAATATAAGTAATAAAAATAAAATGTATATATATCATATAATTGTTAAAAGATAATTACTTATGGAGTAGAACTTTGGCCATTAACAACAAAAACAAATAAGTACGAACCTTTTGGCAAACGGAAATGGATTTTATACGAAGGGCAGCAAGAATTTCAAGAAAAGAAAAAATTAGGAACTCAGTTATAAGGGAGAAAATGATGATTGAAGAAACTATTTCAGATTATATTAAAACTCAGCAATTAAGATGGTACGGACATGTCCAGCGAATGGAAGAGGATCGGCTACCAAAATGTGTTTTGGAATGGAAACCAGAGGGGAGACGAGGCAGAGGAAGACCTAAAACTTCCTGGAGTCAGGGAATATATTTATACATGAAGAAGAAACATCTACAACCAGGAGATTGGATGGACCGATAAAATTGGCTATTAAGAATCGGAAATTGCCAAAGACATTAATGAACCGATGATCAATTTATTATTATTGTTATTGTTATTGTTGTAGGCCGCGGTAGACGTGGAGTTATGTTCCTTGCCTCTAGTTCCGAGGAAAGCAGGTTCAAACCCGGCCGGGGGTAGGTCGATTTTAAGGGTGGAAAAATCCAAAGAACAAGTCCAGGACGGATTTTGAGCCATGGGTCCCGAGTCTGAAGATTTTCAGGCTCGTAAAAGAACCGCAAGTCTGAATAAAGGTGCCTGTGTGGAACTTACCGGCTGTTTCCTATCCAAGTAATACCTAAGTTGCCCGCTAGGTGTCTCAATTAGACGATATTCCGACCCCATATCACTCGTAGACATCCACGGGTAAATAAGCGTAGCTAAATTAGCTTGGTCGAAGCACTCCCACTAGGAAGCGCCCTAATCCCCACGGGGGTTACATTGATAGATTATTAATATTCTTATTATTGTTATTATTATTATTATTATAATATTATATTATAACACAAAATTATGTCAATGAAAATTAATTATTATTAGTGTTATTATTATTATTATAATTATTATTATTATTATTATTATTATTATTAGTGTTATTATTATTATTATTATTATATTATAACAAAAACTTATGTCAATGAAAATGAATTCTTGAGGAGAGCAGCAAGATGTTCAAAATTAGAAAAAAAAAATAGTGTCATACGGGAAAAAATGAATATTATATATTCAATAGTAGATTATATAAGATATAAGCAATTAAATTGGTATGGGCACATACGACGAATGCAAGAAGAAAGGTTACCCAGGAAAACATTGGAATGGTATCTACCTGGAAGAAGAAGGAAAGGGAGACCTCGAAACTCGTGGATGTAAGAAATAGGAACTGGAATGAAAATAGGAGGACTGGAGGACATGGAGTGGGTGGATAGAGACGAGTGGAGAAGGATAATAAAATTTTAGGCACAGAAAGATGTGCAAACATTAAAAAGCTGTATATAAATAAATTATTATTATTTTGTGAATACAATTTTGTATACCGACGATTAGGTACTTATTGCCGATACAAAGAAGAGCTTTAATATAATATGTATAAATTATTAAATGAAATATCAAAGAAATATAATTGTAAAATCAACCGAGAAAACCCAAGTTATGGTTTTTAAAGATAAAGATCCGATTAGACCTAAAATTGTAATGGATTAAATAATATTGAATCAAATTTGATATTTTAACTATCTTGGAAATAACATTTCTTATAACTGTGATAAAGATATACAAAAAAAATCTCGCGTTTTGAAAGTACATGTGCAACAATCAGAAGAACATTAAGAAACAAAACAAGAAAGAACATTAAATTCAAATTTTATAAAACAATGGCTGTGCTATCATGCATGTATGGCAGTGAATGATGGGTGTTGAATATAAAGGATGTAATCAGAATAAATGCATCAGAAATGAAAATTTTAACAGCACCTAAAAGAATGCTAGTTGAAAGACAACATTAGAAATGAAGATATATGTAAATAATTTCAAATTACATCCCTCCTAGATAAAGTTAAAACTTACAGAACAAAACTGATTCAACATCTTGATAGAATGGAAGAGATCCAAATACCCAAAATAACCTGGAAATATGCACCTATTGAGAAGAGATTCCAAGGAAGACCAAGAAGTCGGTGGAATGAAAAACCGAACAGACCAAGAAGTGCTATGCCGTTAATTTGAATAAAAATAATAATATATAAAATGGATTGGTGAATAAAAAATAAAGACAAATTGGCAGGAGTTACAAGAAGATATAAATAGAGATTTATTTAGAATTAAAGTACACTAGTGGCAGGTTGACCAAAAGGGGGGGAAAGAAAATAAAAGAAAAAAACGGGAACATCATGGACTGAAGAGAGAAAGAAAGCAAATACATAGTCAAAATATGAGGGACATATGGAGTAAAAGGGAACGCTTCTTCCACTTAACTTCACGGTCTAGGTAACAATTGCCTGTTCCGCCTCACAATTGTTCTGTCCATCTTTTCACTGGCCTTCCTATTCCTTGAACATCTTGGCTTGTAGTTGAATGCTGCTCTTGGCAATCTTGTTACATTCATTCTTTCTACATGTGTAAACAATTTCTCTCTATATTATTTGATTTTCTCATTCAATGGATATATATTTAACTCTGTTTGTATATATTCATTCTTTATCCGATCCAATCTTGTGCATCCTTTTGTTTTTCTAAGGAAGTTCATTCTGCGCTTTGTATTCTGTTTTGTAATTTTTTTGTCATTACCCAAGTTTCGCGCCCATAAAGTAATGCAGGAACTGCCAATGTTTTATAAAACTTCAATCTAGTATCTCTTCTTGTTTTATTCTTTAATGTTTTATGTATAGTTCCGCATATCATTTGAAATTTTGACAGTTTCATATTTATGTCTCTTTCAGTTTTTGTGTTTATAGTAAAATTACAACCCAAATAATTAAAATTTGTTACTTGTTCCAGAGGTTTGTTGTCTATTACGATTTTTCATCTTATATGTTCGTTTCCCCAAAATGCCATTATTTTCGTTTTTTCTTTTGATATTTTAAAATTATATTCTTGGCATAACTGATTTAATTGATGTAAAGAGTACTGCAAATTATTTTCATTTTCTTGAATAATAACCACATCGTCAGCATACATTAAAACGTTTAATATTTTAAAACGGTCCATTCTTATACCTATATTAACAATACTTTTCCAATTTTGGATGATGTCATTAATATAAAGGGAACGCATCTAAGTATTTTGCGTAGTTCTACATGGGCATATTCACAAAATAAAATAATAATAATAATAATAATTTATTTATTTATATACAGAATTTTAATGTTTACACATCTTTCTGTGCCTAAAGTTTTATTTTTCTTCTCCACTCGTCTCTCTCCATCCAATCCATGTCCTCCAGTCCTCTTGCTCTCATTCCAGTTCTTATTTCCTGCACCCACGAGTTTCGAGGTCTTCCTCTCCTCCTTCTTCCAGGTGTACACCATTCCAATGTTTTCCTGGGTAATCTTTCTTCTTGCATTCGTCGTACGTGCCCATACCAATTTAATTGCTTATACTGTATATAATCTACTATTTAATAACAAATATTCATTTTTTCTCTTATGAAAGTATTTCTTATTTTGTCTAATTTTGAACATTTTGCTGCTCTCCTCAAGAAATCCATTTCCATCGACATAACTTTTTGTTCTAAGTTTTTGTTGAATTTCCAAACTTCAGCTCCATATGTGACAGTACTTCTCACTATTGAATTATATATTTGTAACTTATTTTTCTTGGTTATATGTCTGTTCCATAAGACTCCATTCATCATTGATTTTATTGCTCTACCTTTATTTATTCTGTTCTTAATATCACTTTCTTGTTTATCCTCTTTATCTAATTTTACTCCCAGATACTCAAATTCTTAATAATAATAATAATAATAATAATAATAATAATAATAATAATAATAATAATAATAATAAATTTGTTATGTATCGGCAATTGGGTTTCAAATTATTATTTCCTAATTCTGAAGTAGCACTGAGCATCAATGAAATATTCTTACAAATATGAAACATATGGATATATCCGCAATTCTTATTCACAAATTTGCATTCAAAGCATCCGGTTTTAAATCAGCATTCGTAAGTTATGCTTCGCTCCCTGAATACACAATGTCATGAGACACAGAAACATTGGAAAGATTGTGGAAATATGTTTAACCTGATGGCAAATAACAGTAATTTTGTCATTGTGTTCTCGGAAATGATGAACAAGAAGGATTCTTTTTACACTAGTAGAAATGTTTCTTACGTCTTATATTTCACTGTCTAGGGTTGCATGCCTGGAGCGTTATTGCCGACTATTTTTACAACTTAGAGTGTCAAGACGTGTTCACGCCTCCTTCAACAAAGTCGGGCGCACTTCTATAAACTAAAGATCACCTTGACATCGAGTGTATAGACATTTAAAAATGTGAGAATTTTTTTTTTTTTTTTTACTTTCGAGTGTATATTCGTTAAAATACATTAGATTTCATATATGGTGTGTAACTAAATTCTCATTACAGACTTTGAAACATGTAGTGGGGACCAAGACGGTTACGTTTAGCTTAGGAACTCATGTCCGGAAACGTATATATACATTTTGGATCAATGTAGGCCAGAAAATGGTGAGTTTTATCACTCCTTTTTGTCCTTTTGCGACGTTTTTTGGCTTATTCGTCCTTTGTAGCCTGATTTTTTTTTAGGTCTTAACGGCTTTTTTTGCTACTTTACTTTCGTTTGACCTCACTCATACCATTTATATAATTCAAGAATCCGCACAGAGTCTAGTCTCAGTTCCAACTTCTTTTAAAAACATTATCTACTTTTACTTTCTAAAGACTTTTTACATTCCAAACACTTTTGTTCTGCGAGAAACTATTGAAACAAAAAAAAAATTCTTTATTTTTAATCTGCTTCCTACTGACCGCCTGAACTACTGTATTTCAATTTCAAATTTTCTAAGAAATTGCCACTTTGTGAATATTACCTCGAGCAGAGGGTGAAGGCAGCGAGGTTGTCTTTATCCACTCGTTAGCAACTGCAACACTTTTTACATCCTTTTTTTTTCAGTTTTTAGCTTTTTTAGGTATTTTTAAAGATCTTTTATAGCCATTTTATACGTTCTCAATATCCGAGACCTAGTTATTAATGTAATAAATAGAGCTAGGATTTTTATGTACTAAAATTTAAAATTGCAACATAGTATAATGAGAAGTTAGACTCGTGACTGTCTTTTGTTTTGGTTTCACACACAAACAGTTGAATAGTACAGGGTGTCCCATTCAAACCTCCCACATTTTAATTAATCGCAACTAACAAAGTATGCGGAATTATGAAATGAGGCCGGTATTAAACGAAACAGGAACTCGAAGAACGTTCATTGCCACACATTAAAACACCTCTATATGTGCACCATTAGTAGCACGAACAATATAAAGTCTGTATTCGATTTCGTGCCACGTTCTGTCCAACATGTCCAATGAACTGCCGGGAAGCTTGGCGAATTGATTTTTTGTGGACTTATCTGAAATCCTGCTCTAATTTATTCAGTATTTTCTTCTAAAACACGTATATGGGCACCTCCTGAATCATTTTTAACGCTTCCAGTCGCCAGAAACTTCTCAAACCATGTCTTAATGGTCATCCCATCGGGTGTATTTCCTCCATATTCTCTCCGGTAATTTCTTTGCACTGTAATTATTAACCACTGAGCTACAAGCCGGAGGGTCGAGGATTCAAGTCCCGTTGGGGTCAGGATTTTTAAACTGACCCAAACCCTCTGGCGGCACTATGGCCCTGGGGTCGACTCAGCCTCTAACGGAAATGAGTACCAGACGCTTGTTCTAGGGATAAAGGCGGCCGTCACGCAGGGCTGACAACCCGGCTGACGCAAAGTGCCGATTGTCTAGAAAAAAGTGGGAGCCTTGACCTCCTACTACCCCAAGGGCCTCCGGGCCTGTTGTGGGATCACTTTACTTGGTCCCGCGCCGTAGCCGAGTGGTTAAGGCAGGAAGCCTTGGCGCAGAGCTACGAGAATTGCGCTGGTTCGAGTCTCCATGGGGGAAGAAATTTTCTCATGGTATTTCGGCCAGTATGGGACCGGTGCCCACCCAGCATCGTGAGGCATTTGGGTAGCTACAATGAGTAGCGGCTCCAGGTTGAGAAAACCAGCTATAACGGCTGGGGGACTCGACATGCTGACCACATGTCACCCCAACACTGGCTGATGATCATCTACCTCTGTGATTGACACATGTGGATGTGAGGCCAGCAGCCAGATGGTAGGCTAAGGGCTCTCTAGGCCTGTCGCGCCAGGAGTTAGAGAGTAATTATTAACTTCGTCTCTGCATACCAGAAAACACTTTGTGCTCGTTTCTGAGGAGTCGCCGTTTTATGTCATTATTGTCCAACATACGACAGATGAATTAACTACAACAATGAAAACAAAAATTCTTTGAGTTTCTCTTTCTTTTAATACCAACCTTATTTCATAATTCCGCATACTTTGAGAGTTATGATTAATTAAAATGTGGGAGGTTTGAATGGGACACGGTGTATAATGAGAAGTTAGACATATGACTGTCTTTTGTTTTGATTTAACACACAAACAGTTGAATAATATGTACTATATGCATTGCAATCTTATCTTTTGTTACATAAAAATCCCAGCCTTAGTGATAAACAAGTAGCATGTTTGCACCGCGCGATCCTACCTTTTTTATTACACAACATAGAGTTTGAAAGTTTTTTTGAGTGACTATATCGAAATTCCTTTGCCCGGGCCCATAGAAGGCAAAGATTAATCCACCTTTTCTTTGTAAATTACTTAACATATAGTACTGAATGCTAAACAGTATTATAATCGTGGAAGCTAGAAGGAGAAAGGGGATTAATTTGGCTTGAGAAAGCTTTAGAATATATATATATATATATATATATATATATATATATCAATAAGAAACATGAGTAGCTACACAATTAGTAAACATACGTTACCTAAAAAAAATGTAACTTTTAATGAGAATCATGAGTCAGTTAATTGAAATACAAATAATATAACAACAATTTATCTTCTTGACCATTGAAAGAAAAGATATGAATGAAATAATATAAATTAACAAACTCGGTCATCGATAATTTAAAACAAGTCAATAATAATAATATTCATACATACACACACACAATCCAGTCCAGCCAAGGGCCAGGGTTCACAGTCCTGGTTACCCTACCCAGGCTTATGGGACTGATGAAAACCTTACAGCTCCCTCGAGCTACATTCGACCTGACCACGACGATCCAAAAGTTGATGATGACCCTGATACTAACTTGCACAGCTCATTTGAGGCTTTCGATAACGAGGGGAAGATGCGCAGTCACACGCAGCGCATAAAGAAGGAAGGGGGAGGTACATAGGAGAGAGGACAACGAAGACAGCAATTTGGCACTGTTCCATAACATCACTGTAGAAGGAAGACACGATGACGTACTTGTTACGTAGTTTTCATGTACCGAAAAAGTGATTTCGGTACATGTTTTTGGACCGCGTTTATGATAGGTTAAAATTAAGAAAATAAACATTAAATATGACTTGATGTAGGCACTCCAGAAATCATAAATCGCAATACAAATAATACAGAAATTACAAGAGTAATGAAACCATTCATAAACATAATTCATACTTTTTTGTTAAACACTAGCTCACTCTGCACTTTTCAATAATATACGTGCTGTTTATTAGTTACAGGAGCTGTTCTAATTGTCGAATGTTGGGCCTACGCATCAATTTAAACCAAAATCATGACGAATACAAATCTAAAGACACGAACGGTGGTTAAACACGTTCAAACAAATACGAATATTTGAAATACGATACAAATGCTATGCTAAGTCTAAATAAATACTGTACTACCGATGACGCATGAAGTGCATTTAATTAAATCCCCACTTTCAAAGTCTTCGTTTCAAACATAGACACTGCACTTGTCAGACACAATTAGCCTATTATTTCATGTTACTCAAGTACTGGCTCTTCAACGTAAATAGACTGGGGATCATTTCACAGTAGAATATTTTCATCACCGTAGTCATCTGTAAAATGTATATGAGAGCAAATATTCAACTTTAAAAGTAATTTTGTACCACGACTCAGGTTATTATTTTTTTATTTCATTTATTTACTCATAGTGTGAGTACATACATGAAATTTCGCGAGGGAATTAATAAAAAATCAGCAAAAATAAGGTTATACAAAACACTCATTAGACCAGTAGTTACATATGCTAGTGAAACTTGGGTCCTATAATAAACAAACAGAGATTATTATTTGTTTAAAGGAAAATTCTAAGACGAATATTTGGACCAAATAGAGGAATTGATAACTCTTGGAAAATCAAAACAAATAACGAACTAAAATTAATAAAAACATCATAATATAGTAAACCATATAAGATCGCTCAGAATTATGAAATCAGGCACTTACTGATTTCTGTTTTAATATTATTTCCATAGTTTGGTATATTTTTAACATACAGGTCGCAAGTTTTAGGAATTTGTTCAAATGAAAATAAAAACCATAGATAGACAAAATTATATACGCCTATATTTCAAATTTATATGCTATAGTACACAAGCATTTTTTAAAACTAAAGTAAATAACATTTTAAAAGTGGATTATCGTACTTCAAGAAACTATATTCAGATGATAAAGCGTTTACCAGTCCCTCTTCCATATTTTACTACCGTATTTTACGGACTATAAGGCGTACCTTAGTATTTGAGAATAAAGCATTTAGGAACATTTTTGGACCAAAGAGAAATGAACAGACAGGTGAATAGAGAATACTACATAACAATGAACTACATGGTCTTTATAGAAAGCCAGATATAATAAGAACAGTTAAGTCTTGTAAACTGCGATGGGCAGGACATGTTGCACGTATGGGGAATGAAAGACTTGCATGGAAGCTTCTTGTAGGAAAGCCAGAGGGAAAACGCCCAGTTGGTAGACCAAGAATGAGATGGGAGAATAACATTAACTATGATTTGAGGGAAGTAGATTATACAGGGAATGATTGGAAAGCATTAGTTCGGGATAGGGATGTATGGAGAGCTTATGTCCGCGCGGTCATGAACCTACGAGTTCGATAATGCTAGTGAGTAAGTATGAGTAAGTAAGACGCACCTTAATTTTTAAAGAATTTAACAAATAATAACATTTTTACCATTTTCATTATCAGATTGCAAAGCCAGACTAAAAAAAATCTTAGTTTATAAAACTGTTCTGATGTTTAAAATCCCTGGAAATCGTCACCTGAACTTTCTTCTACTTCTTCTTCTTCTTCTTCCTCCTCTTCTTCGTCTTCTTCATATATAAGATATTCTTCACTGCCGTCGAGAGCGTTACTTTCGCCGCACTTTTTGAAAGATTTAACAACAATGTCTTCTCTCACTCTAGAACATGACTGTTTTATGCACTGAAAAACTGGTTTGAATGTATGTCTTTCAAACTTCCCTTCAGCGTGAATTTATTTGTTCGGTTTCATCCATCATCCGTATGTTCAAGTTCACTGGCATCGTAGACTGCAATGACGTATCATAGGCTAGACAGTGTTCTGGGTTTGTGATGGCGGGGCGGGAGGGAGACAGTGTTAGCAAGCTTGTGAATCCCTGCAACTCATGTTCGTCGCATCGGTGCACTGCTGCTACCAATTGAATCCACTATTGCCAGATAGAGGTAATTCTCGCGGCATCGAATATATGACTATTTTTAGGAATGGCAGGAATTTTAAATCAAACACTGGAATTTTTATATTACTTTCGAGTATACACATACTTGAATTTTGAAGGATTTTTTTTGAAGAAAAAAGTGCGTCTTATAGTCCGTAATATACGGCAAATACTTTTAATTTATACCTCTAATTTTAAATTTGGATACATTATACAGATGAAAACTACTTTTATAGGTTAGAATTTTAATTTCATAAAGAAATGTTGAGGAGACCGTAGATTAAACCAATTTAGAC
Source organism: Diploptera punctata (assembly GCA_030220185.1). Taxonomy (NCBI): domain Eukaryota; kingdom Metazoa; phylum Arthropoda; class Insecta; order Blattodea; family Blaberidae; genus Diploptera; species Diploptera punctata. The sequence continues at coordinate 3,197,699 of JASPKZ010010655.1, read as the reverse complement.
CGGATTCATGAAAAATATAGCGTTTTAACGATGTGTGACAGTCTTGACTCTGACAAACGATACGTGGCACGACCCCAGAAATTAAAGATAGAAGAATCTCAACTGATACACCGATTTATTTATTAATACTTCTCGCGAAATAGAAACTATGCCTTCTTTTAACCCTACTGGAGCAAAAAATTGCAATCTTGTACTATTTGCAAGACCAAAAGGATGTGTGAGATGGCAAAGCTATCATTAAAAATATATAACATGCTTATTTTTATAACACAATTTTCTAATCATCATATTAGGAATGCACCGCTGTGGTCTCGAGGTAGCGTGCTGCCTTGTCACGCAGCAAGCCCGGGTTCGATTCCCGGTCGGGGCAGTTTTTCTGTGTGAGGTTTTTATCGGGGTTTTTCCTCACCTGTAGGACACATGTCAAGAAAACTTCAAGGCCCAAACTGTCCCCGAAATCATATGGCCATCATCATCCTTCACGGTGTGGAAAGTAACGGGAAGCTACCACACCTACAATTCCCTAGTAAAGCTGCAAGCATAGAATGAAAATGCTGTGATTGCAGTGAAGGACCTGCCTTCGGGCAGAATTAATATGGATGGATGGATATTAGGAATAACGATGCAGTAGTAATTCTGTTAAATGAAATGTTAATAGTAATGGACAATTTACTTGTACTATCGAATTCGCAGATAAACTCTCCATACATCCCTTTTCTTAACAAATGTTTTCCAATTATCCCTGTATAACCTACTTCCCTGAAATCATGGTTAATGTCTCTCACCTCATTCTTGGACTACCTTTCCCTCTGGTTTTCCTACAAGGAGTTTCCATGTCCATCTTGCATTCCCCATTCGTGCCACATGTCCTGGCCATAAGCTAGATAAAAAAAAATCCTTGGTCAAAAGGGTGACATTTTTTCGCCATAAATATACTACCGTCAAGAAATGCAGGCACGGATTCCACTGAAAAAAATCTCCATTCGGTTCCCAGGGCGGGGACACCTTCAGGGAATCCATGGCAAGGGCTCAAACACAGGGACATTTAAGTTCCTAGGAACATGGAATGTTAGGGCAATACATATAGAAGGGCAATAAAATTAATAACTCGGGAATTAGATAAATTTGTGTCAAGTTATACAATAGTGAAAGGGTAAAAATTTAGATTTTGATAATTTTGTTTTCTCTGCAGTCCGACTCGTTTAAATAAATAAGCATATGAAAGTTTCACCCTCGTTCATTCAATTCAACTATAATCAACTCAAACATATCGTATAGCACTATGCTAAATAAAGCAAACACTAAACATCATTTATTAACCAACAATGCTCAGCCCACTGCCTCTTCTCCCTTTCATCCTCCCCGACTTTCAACGGTGCAAAACAAAAAATCAACAATATCACAATATAATAAAAAGTGGAGTGCATTCAACCCCAGCTTGGGGTAATTAGTGTATTAATAATTTAGAATTAAAGTAAAATAATGTATTTTCCAAATTTTATTCAAATCAATTGCGCGTGAACATCAAAATTTAAAATTTCCGCCGCGCCAGCAGACTATCGCTTTCGGTTTGACGGAGCCTTGTGCGTATTCACATTATCTCCATAGACAAACACATGGTATTTCCTCCATGTTATCCCCACCAACATCAGCTAATTCGCTGTAGATGAATTAATGATAACCCACTAAATGAATCTGCCAGCTAAGTCCAGCGATAACCCACACTAGACCAGCGATAACCCGCTAGACGAAGCTTGTGACTTATTCCACCGATTTTTTATTCAACACCAGTTAGCTGAACCCAGAAACGTCAAAACTCGAATACGTTTACACAAGGTAGAATAACATTTCGACTTATCAATTAATAAAAACATTTATTTGACGAAGAAACGTGATTGCCTGTTTTGGAAAACGCCAATTGCACAATAATATAATTTTTAGAAATAACGTTTTTAAATTTACAATATTTAATGTTAGTTATATTTTACAAAGCACAAAAAAATAAAGTAAAATAAAATTATGCGGTGCGTTTTGTCAGTTATAGCAACCTGTTAATTTAAGCTTTATTTATATTACATATCTGAATAACTAAAAAAAAAAAATCCTGGCGCGACAGGCCTAGAAGGTCCATAGCCTACCAGCCGGCTGCTGGCCTCACATCCAAATGTGTCAATCACAGAGGTAGATGATCATCCAGCCAGTATAGAGGTGACATGTGGTCAGCATATCGAGTCCCTCAGCCGTTATAGCTGGTTTTCTTAACCTGGAGCCGCCACTTATTGTAGCTATCCAAATGGCTCACGATTCTGGGTGGGTACCGGTCCCATACTGGCCGAAATACCATCAGAAAATTTCTTCCCCCTGGAGACTCGAACCAGCTCTGTGCCAAGTATTTTTGCCTTAACCACTCAGCTAAGACGCGGGACTATCTGAATAACAAAAATTGAATCATTACTAACATGTATATAGCATTTGTGAAAAGCAATAGTTGAATTTAATATCGGCACTGAATTCGTTCAAATGCGTTATTAATACGTTTTGAAGTGATACTGATAAATGTGATTTGTCAATTTAGTAAAAATGAATGTAAGTGACTGTATAATTTATAATTTACATACTAGATCATTTTCGTTCAGACTTTTCAACGAGAAAACTGGCCTCATACAATAAGGTAGGCCAACTCCAGATTTACCTGATCTAACAAAAAAATACAAGGCAGATAGTTTTTATAGCCTATACTATAAGTCATATTTTCGTCACACAGATGGGGTAATTGCTCTGATCACCGCACGCCACTAATAAGAAATAAGGAATGCATAAAACTCTACAATATCTATCCCCACCTCCTGTTAAACAGTTAATTCTGGGCACAAATTCAACACAGGTTCAATGAAACACACTTTAGTTTGCTCCAATAACACTTGTATTTTCCACCAGGTGGCAATAGTAACAAAAAGTTATTTCGACGTGATTTTCAATAAGTAATCCGATTCGTCCTCAAATCCTATTCGCCCGCAGTTACATTTTACAGGTAGTAATGGAATTAATCTATTTAGCAGTTTCTGCGTGACGAACATTTAATATTAGATTCTTGTTATGAATACATAGAGTATTTTGCATAGATATTTAATTATTTCATAGAATATTTTAATTATTCAAATAAAACAGTTGTTGAAATAAAGCATTTAGACATATTATATTTCAGGACAGAGTTTTGATTATGGCAGAACAAAGTTTTCAAGGCTAACTGTAAAATCTCTGCATTTAGACTATGGAATGTTAGTAAAGTTAAGTTAGGGGAGATGTAGGTCAAAGCTCAGTATTTAACCCTGGCAAAATAGGGGACTCGTCTGTCTGTGAAAACAAGAGTAGCGGATGGGTAAGTCTACCTACCATTTTTCTTAATAATTTCGCTAGGAACAGTTAGAAACGTAATCAAGTATTTTGAATAGTTTCATACTATATAGTAAAGTAAAGTAATCCCACTACAGGCCTCAGGAGGCCCTTGGGTAGTGGGAGGTTAAGGCTCCCACTTTTTCTGGACAATCGGCACTTGATGTCAGCCGGGTTGTCAGCCCTGCGTGACGACCGCCTTTACCCCCAGAACAAGTGTCTGGTACTCATTTCCGTTAGAGGCTGAGTCGACCCCAGGGCCATAGTGCCGCCAGAAGGTTCGGGTCAGTTTAAAAATCCTGACCCCACCGGGACTTGAACCCTCGACCTTCCGGCTTGAAGCGCAGTGCCTTAACCACTACGCTACGGCGTGCCCCCTTCATACTATATGTCTAAGTTAAAGAGTTATTAGATATAATTTAAAATGTAAATTAGGGTAGATTGATAAACCATCTCCCTCTCTTAAACCTTAAGAAAGTTCGAATGTAGGTTTTCTTAATATAAGCTTAGATTAGTTATTTAGGGTTAGAATACTTAGGGTTATTGTAGTCATTATTCTCTAGAAATAAACATAGATAAATTAAGAATCCATTTATTTATGTTCAAAAACACGTATGCCTTTATAACTAATACATCCACATACACTAACGCTCGGCTAGAACCTCATGCTACCAAAATTTCCAAGTCCCGAAGGTCCTTTAAGCCCTAAGAAAACCAGCAGTATGTAATAATTCTTGCGACACTTTTTTAGTGTTATTTAATAGAATGTGTTTTTGTTTACCTTTGTAAAAGTAGATTGAATGTTGAGACATTTAATATGCAAGTTTATAGAGTTGATTTTTACCTGAGTCTAGGGCAGAAAGAAGGCCTATAAATTTCAATCAGGCGATCCAAAGTTAAAGATAAGTTTGGAAAATTGAAATAATCTGAATTGACGATTGCAAGGGCCTGCCTACTTAAAAACATCAAATTTATAGGAGTGAAAAAGAATGAAAGTGTTGGACGCTAGGTCAAGGCACAAGTTATAATTTGGAAATGATGTATCGGATGGTTTGTTTGCATGCGTGCTCTCTTCTAGCGTATCGCTAGCACAGGTCAGGCGGGAGGGGAAACTGTCCTACACGCAAACCTATAACACCAGACATACAGGAGCCGAAGGTGGAGTTGATCCACATAGGCCACCATTCCTAATTCTGCTTTTAATATCAGCATGAAAACTGCTGTTTGTCGATAAAATGCTACAAATATCACCTGTTTATGACCAAACATTCACTTTACTCATACTACCAACCCCACAATAATAATACGCATTTCTTTGCCAGATGTATAATATTTTGAATAGTGTATATGCAATGTAAGATATTATATCACACAATTTTAAATATTATAACACTGGTCAACATGAGTTTTGTCTCATGAGTACCAATAGTTGTACTTGATGCAGTTTTTATCGTGTTTTCAAATATGTATTCGGAATTTCTCTATCACCCACAGTTTTTTTAATTCAATTTCAATTAATGAATTTAAATAATTATTTTTTAATAAATGTTTTTTCGTCCATTTGTCCATTGTAAAATACAACCAAATCAGTTAACTTAAATGGTTTTCAGCTATGAAAAAGAGATATCAAGGCAAATGGAATCCTAATATGCTGGCCGATTATTGTTGGACCATCAAGAGAGATGCTCCACAGGCGAAATATAGCAGAAAATCGTAACTTCTTACTTTCTAGGTGAGTCCAAATGTTCGAATATTGTGTAGTTACGATTGTAGAAAATATTAAAGTGTTTGAAATTATAAATTCCTGTCTCTCGGAAACCTTGCATGATGGAGAAAAACCGATATCATATTTGAATTCAGGAGAAAATATACTATCAGAATTACATATTTTTCTTTCTGAGACAAAAAAAAAGTTTATTTTTTGTTGCTCAGTGTAATTAACTAACTAATTAACTCACTGGCACTAGTGAACCCGCAGGTTCATGGCCGCGCGGACAAGTCTTAAGTTGATTAACCATATATTCTATATTATTATATGTATAATCTTGTAATTTAAAAACTACTATTCTTTCCTTCCACAATTATTTTCTGAAAAAAAAGTTCCAAAGTAATAATCTGAAAATGATAAAATCTTGAGCTAATATTTTCCAATCATCCCCTGTATAAGCTACTTCCCTCAAATCACGGTTAATGTTATTCTCTACCTCATTCTTCGTCTAGCAACTGGGTGTTTTCCCTTTGGTTTTCCTCAAAAAGCTTCCATGTCCCTCTTTCATTCCCTATTTGTGTCACGTGTCCTGCCCATCGCAGTATTCGTGACTTATTTTGTATTATATCTGGTTCTCTATAAAGATCAAGTAGCTTACTGTTAGGTAGTATTCTCCATTCACCTGTCCATCTTCCTTTGTTCCAAAAATTTTCCAAAGCACTTTATTCTAAAATACTCGTAATCTATTCTTCTCCCTTAAATATAAAACTGTTAATCAACCCTCGCAATAAATTGCCAAACAAGTATATAATAAATAGGTGTACAGCAACTCCCCCCTTCCTATCTCAACAAAATTAATTGCATGCATATTATTTAATAAACTATACACTAATCTGTCCACCGCTGTGGTCTCGAGGTAGCGTGCTGCCTTGTCACGCAGCGGGCCCGAGTTCGATCCCCGGTCGGGACAGTTTTTCTGGGTGAGGTTTTTATCGGGGTTTTTCCTCACCTGTAAGACAAGTGTCAGTAAAACTTATAGGCCCGAACGGTCCCCGAAATCATATGGTCATCATCACCATCCTTATCATTAACATCATCATCCTTCACTGGTGTGGAAAGCAACGGGAAGCTACCGCATCTACAATTCCCTAGTAAAGCTGCAAGCATAGCATGAAAATGCTATGATTCTAGTGAAGGACCTGCCTTCGGGCAGAATTACGTTGGATGGATACTCTAATCTGGTGTCACTAACTTGTCCCATCGGAACCTAACAAAATTAAGTTAATTTCTTAAATTATGTTATGGAATTAACTGCGAATGCTAATCCGTTAATCACACCGATTCAACAGATATGGCTTGCCATATGGCAGAAGTTCCATTAAGCATTCGCGCAAGCGCACTATTACTCTGTAGAACATAAAAAAATTAGAGCTAAGTACAATTTTCGTACATAAGTTATATAAATATTTAATAATTGTAAAATATGTTTTAATAATGGTTGCAAAATGTTTAAAATTGTACGAAATGTTATTAAAAATGAAAAGAAATGTAGTGCAACAGTGTCATAAGAATGTTGCTTGGAAAATCATAGAGTAACCTACGCTGCAGTTGAGCCCAAGTATTTGTTTAACTTCGTTGGAATGATGGTTCTTCTTCTTCGACTTCAAGGTTAGGCTGTAAGCCTGTACCGACTGGAAGCATATCCATCCAACTGGTCATGGGGCGTCCAATGGAACGTTTACCTCTTGGAATATATTGTAAAGCTTGTTTTGATAGACGAGATGTCTTCATTCTATTTATATGTTCAAACCATTTTAGTTTGTTGTCTCTCAATTTATTTGTTAATTCATATAATTGTAATTGTTCTCTAATGTCGGTACTGCGGATATGATCTCTTAAAGTGTATCCTGCTATCCTTCTTAAAAAACGCATTTCTGCCGTTTCTATCTTCCTTATTCCAAATTTATTTAATGTCCAGTTTTCACTTCCTTAGGTTAGGAGCGGGACTGCCAAGGATGCTAATGCCCTTAAAAATCGATTGACCTAGACGAGGCTGAAACCATCAATAAGAGGAATAAGAGTTCCATTAGGGTGTCACCAAAGTGTGCTTTAATCCTTAGTTTATGTGAACCTCTATTAGGCCTATAATATTAAGGAGTTGTGTATTTTTTACACTTTCTGACATTCACTATATTTTTCGTGTTGATAAATATGCTGAAAATATAAATAATCACCTCCAGTAAATATTCTCTGGGATTTCACTTCCTATTTTATAATAATACTGTTTTAAAATTATAACCTGACATTCTATATGCTACTGTTAAAGTTCAGCTTGGCATTAATTTCTACGTCCTTAGAGCAATTAGACTCATCTTCATAATGCAAAGATATTAGTTATAATTATACTCACGCAAAAAAGTCATAAAATTGAATAATGGGTCGCGCCGTCTTGAGAATGTATGGGGGGTCTAACAGACAGGCAACTTTTGTTCTTGTGGTGTTTAGAGTTACGTTTCGCACGTTGTATCTACTATCTGAATTATTCAGGCCTGCTATTACCCTACAATACTTTCTACACGTTTATATATATTTAAAAAACCTCATTATGTCCGTATTTTTTATAACTTCACTTCTTGATGAAATATTGTGATGTTCGCATATAAGGCGTCTAACAAAATTAACCAGTAAAATATCCCCACCAACAAGTAGATAATGATACATTGGTAACTATAAAAGAGACGCGAATTCTAAACCTCGAATTTCAATGCATAACATGGGTCCTCGTTTATGTCCTGTTCTTACAGTGTAACTTCAGTTCTTGATTAATTATTATATCCCTCGGACATAATAATAATGATTATTATGTTGATGATAATAATAATAATAATAATAATAATAATGATAATAATAATGATGATAATAATAATAATAATAAATGATAATAATAATAATAATAATAATAATAATAATAATAACCCACTGGCATTATCGAACCCAGATATTCAGGGCATAAGCTCTCCAAACCTATTTAGGCCTATCGTGAGATAAAGTTTTAATAATATATTATAATGCAAGGTTAGGAAGTGGTTTTTACAGAAGCGAGCGATAGCGGGGTTTTTAATTTCCTAGATTCTGTAAAACACTTCACAACCTGCGTTGTACATTATTTTTTACACGATGGTGTTTGCAAAATAATAAATAATAGTAAAATAATAACATATTTGTTGGAAATATTTACGTTCATTATAAATAACTGACTGACGTTAGCAGTTTGGCCAATGTATAAATGTAAATATCGAAAATAATTTAGATGAGACTACAGCAAACCGTGACACCAATCAAGGATAAAATGGCGGCAAGTACGAATTTATTATTTTATATTGTTTCAAATTAAAGTTCAGTTCATTTAAAATGCAGTGATTTGTTTCGTATAATGTATAGGCTATTAACACTACATTTTGTATATATTTCTATATACGTAATATATATATAAAGGCCAGTGGGTTTTCTTCCCGCCCTAGGTAATATTACAATATAGTTACTTATTACTATTACAGTATAGGTATTTAATGTTAATAATATTACAGTCGGGACAGGCTCCTGGGTGAGGTTTTTTCGGTATTTTTCTTCACCTATAAGAAAAATGTCAGGAAGCTTAGAGCCCAACGGTCCCCGAAAATCATCCGGCCATCATCATCATCTTCCTTATCATTATCATTCCTTACCGTTGTGGAAAGCAACGGGAAGCTACCACACCAATAATTCCTCAGTAAAGCTGCAAAGCATAGCAAGAAAATGCTATGATTGCAGTGAGAGACCTGCCTTCGGGCAGAATTACTATAGAATACTATAGAACAGACAGTAATTTGTGATATTACATTATAGTTATATAGTCATTTATAGGTTAGCAACACCGAAAATTAGGAAATTAAAATTTCATTTATGGCCACCATTCCTATAAGTACGACAGAACGCACTATCGTGCAAAAAATCATTTTCTGTGCTATTCAGCTCTCTTAAATCGCACTTAATGTTAATCTCCGATCATAATTGTCCTACCTACTTGCGCTTTATCTTTCGTTTTCTTATGTAGAGTTCATTTTTTACTCCTCTTTCATTTTCCAATTATGTCCCACATGATTGCCTATTGGAATCTATGAAACTTAACTGTTTTCATTACATCTATAATAATAATAATAATAATAATAATAATAATAATAATAATAATAATAATAATAATAATAATAATAATAATAATAAAATAATAATAATAATAAAAATAATAATAATAATTATTATTATTATTATTATTACTATAATTATTATTATTATTTACTCTCAGGTATTACGATGTGTTTCACATCCTCATCTGCCCATTTCAAGATTCTATAGTCAATCTTCATAGCCAACTAGTCCAGAAGTCATAAACTATGATACCTCTACAAAGTGTAATATACTCGTATATCAGAGATTTCATGCATTAGCAGAAGAATTCGGATAGTATAACATAATTTCATTTTTGTTTCCGAAAGTTAAATATTCCGAATATCTCCAGAAATATCAGGAAAAATGACACCGCTGAATTGGGATTAATTATGTAAATTTAATTAAATAATATTTTTGGCCGTAAAAACACAAAGTAGGTACCTATGTATAAAGCAAGTATTTTAAACACTTCCCAGATTGTATAACGTTTCGTGAAACTTGCACCTGCACCATTGGTATTTATTTAATTCTTCAGGAAAACAAAAACCTAATAGGCCTATAAAGAGATTTATTCAGTTTGAACGGTCACAATTAAGAGTAGGTTTTTCCCACAAAACATAAGTTGCATAACTTGTAAAAAATCAATTGACGTTTTGCTAAGGTAAAAATGAGAAAGTAAAAAGATATTAATTACGTAATTACAGTAATGAATGCATATGCCTTGACTTCAACTTGACACTAAACGTCAGCATAAAAACATAGAATATTCAATAAACATTCACATGGTATATGTGGAAACGTCTGTACAAAAAAATCGTCATTTAATTAAAATGAATTAGTTATATCTCAGAAACGTCGGCTGTGCTAGAATAGTTTTCCATCCCAGATTTCGAACATATATATATATATATATATATAACCCAAAGGAAAACTCAAAAGCAATATTTTTAATACACAAGTGATCTTCTTCATAATATCATCATCATCATCATAGTACATTCACGAATTTAGGCCATTTGTTGACCTGTTTCGGCCTCAAGAGAAACACCATCCAGAAGTCTTTTGAGTGGACGTCCTGGTCTTCTTCTTCCTGCAGGTTGATATCTTAACATTAGTTTGGGTATTCTGTGATCTTCCATTCGATGAACATGTTGTTTCTTCATAATAAAATAGTAAAATATACAGTCAATATGGCATATTGACTGCATATTTCAAAAGCAATAACACTGAGCAACAAAAAATAAACTTTTTTTTTGTCTCAGAAAGAAAAATATGTGATTCTGATAGTATTTTTTCTCCTGAATTCAAATATGATATCGGTTTTTCTCCATCCCGCAAGGTTTCCGAGAGACAGGAATTTATAATTTCAAACACTTTAATATTTTCTACATTCGTAACTACACAATATTCGAACATTCGGGCTCACCTAGAAAGTAAGAAATGACTATTTTCTGCTATATTTCGCCTGTGGAGCATCCCTCTTGATGTACCAACAATAATCGGCCGGCATATTAGGATTCCATTTGCCTTGATATATCTTTTCTATAGCTGAAAACCATTTGAGTTAGCTGATTTGGTTTTATTTTACAGTGGACACATGGACGAAAAAAAAGTTTATTAAAAAAATTATTATTTAAATCCATTAATTGAAATTTAAATTTAAAAAACTGTATACAACAGTATACAATAATAATAATTACAATAACAATAATAATAACAATAATAGTACTGGTAGGAGTAGTAGTGTAAGGTCATCTCCTAGTATTTTATTTTGTAACAATTCATAGGATCTCAGATCACTGCGTCGAAACTTAAAGGTGGTCAGGAAAGGGTCAATACATTTGCTGAAGTCTTGCCATTTGAGTGTTGAAGTTCAAAGAACGTGATGTGAATCTACTAAAGATGGCCCACGGTTATACTTCCCTTAAAATTGGGGAATGATATTCCATGAAAAAAAAAAATCTGTATTTTATAACCAGTAACCAATAGTCCACCCGGGTCGACTGCACGTAATTCTGCTTCCTGGAATCTTACTGCCGAACTAAGTACACACTCCAAGTATGCCAAAGGAAAATGGAGAGGAAAATCTTAGGCATAACTCTGAAGGACAGAATCTCGAATACAACACTTCAAGCGATGTCCTCAACAACTGATCCTGCACAACAAGCCATCAGGAAAAAATGGAAGTGGGGAGGCCACGTCGCAAGAATACAGGACGACAGGTGGACAATAAAAACAACCATGTGGGACCTGCACACAGGCAAGAGACTGCGCGGAAGACCAAGACGACGATGGGTTGACCTCTTCAAAGAACGAGCAGGGGCTCAATGGTCCAGAGTCGCCAGATGCAGGAAAAGCTGGAGAACGATGGAGAGCCAACTGTGCATTAACTAATCACAGAGCAGACAGTGTATACAAACCAAGTGCTACATCCAAGTCAACTTCTCACCACGGAGTAGCTCACCGGGTGACATTCACAATAGAGCTTAACCCCTGTACAGGGAGGCCTTTGCCCTAAAGGGACATACCAGGCTTTATTATTATTATTATTATTATTATTCTCACTCTCTGACTATCTCTCTCCTTTCTTCACAAACCTAATGAAATTAATCTTCAATTTCAGGATGAAGTTTGTTAAAATCCTCTTAACTCATTTGTAAATAGTAATTATTATTGTTATTATTATTATTATTATTATTATATATAACTTTGACCATTAACAACAAAAACAAACAAGTATATTTTGGCAACGGAAATGGATTTTATACGAAGGGCAGTAAGAATTTCAAGAAGAAAAACATTAGAAACTCAGTTATAAGGGAGAAGATGAAGATTGAAGACACTATTATAGATTATATTAAAACTCAGCAATTAAGATGGTACGGACATGTCCAGCGAATGGAAGAGGATCGACTACCAAATGTGTTTTGGAATGGAAACCTGAGGGAAGACGAGGCAGAGGAAGACCTAAAACCCCTGGAGTCAGGGAATATATTAATTCATGAAAGAGAAACATCTACAAGCAAGAGATTGATTAGACCGACAAAATTTGCTATTAGAAATCGGACGATGTCAAATAAGTTACATTAATCAACCGATGATCTATCTATTACGAGTATTATTATTGATCCACCGCTATGGTATATTGTTAACATCTTTGTCTCGCACGCATGGACCCGAGTTCGATCCCCGGTCGGGACAAGTTTCCTGGGCGATGGCATTTTTCGTTTTGTTCCCCTCGCCTGTAAGACAAATGCTAGGAAAACTTAAGGCCTACACAGTCCTCGAACATCATAATCATGGTATTCGCCATGTTTAGTATGAATGTGTATATCAGGGCTCACTAGGTGTGAAAAGGCGATCCCCCTCCTACCCACATGCAGGAGCATTCCGAATGAAACAACATAACTGACAAGTGAGTAGTAGTGTCTTACTTTTTCAGCCTATCAGATGTAGAGTTGTGAGCACTTATTAACAGCCCCGGTGTATATAAAAAGTGCATTTTGTCTCAATGTTGTGTTGTCTCGGAGGAAACCCTGACACTGACCTGATGTCATTCAGGGAGACCCTCTATGCCCTTGTGTGGTCAATAAAATATGTATGTGATCCATAGTTAAAATACCTCTCCAACATATAGTGCCATTGTGAGGACCGAATGGCATGTAATATGTAAAAAATAGCTACATGTGAAGTGAAAAGTTAAATTGCGGTGAAAGAGAAGAAAAAGAAGAAGGAAAAAAGCTTTTGAGCTGTGTCGCAATTATTTTATCGTAGTTTTGTTCAAATTGTACCAGATTAAGTAGAATTGCGAAATTATTGATCACAATTTCACCAACAGTAAAACACCTGTATGAGCGGGAAGTTAAAAAGAACTTCACTTATATCTGATATATCGTTGAACAAACAAAATTACCCCATATTGTGTTTTAATACTTGCATTTGTACATAAAAATATTATACAAGTTAATTTGGATATATTAGTATGATATTGTTCACCGCTCTGGTCTCGAGGTAGCGCTCGGGTTCGATTCCAGGTCGCGACAGGCTCCTGGGTGAGGTTTTTTTCGGGGTTTTTGTTCACCTGCAAGACAAATGTCAGACATAACAGCGCTCTACAACATATGTCTCACAGAATCTTATTTTCTATGGAGAGGTATATTCTACGAACAAATAGACGGCGTGGCCATGGGAAGTCCATTAAGTCCCGTAATAGCAAATTTCTACATGGAAAAATTTGAAAAACAGGCTTTGGAGAATGCTACCTTAAGACCCACAGTTTGGCTAAGATATGTGGATGACACCTTCGTCATTTGGGAACACGGTGAGGAGGAACTAGATAACTTCAAGAAGCACATAAATGGGATTTGTCCCAGCATCCAATTCACCCTGGAAAAGGAACATAACAACAGTCTACCGTTTTTGGATGTTTTGGTAATCCGAAACCAAGACATGACACTTGGACACAAGGTTTACAGGAAAAATACTCACACAGACAGATACCTACACAAACAGTCTAACCACCATCCTAGACAAAAACGCGGGATAATAAAAACCCTGGTTGAACGAGCCAAAAGGATTTCGGAACCACAGTATCTGCAAGAAGAAATCAATCATCTCCATGCAGCTTTTCTTACCAATGGATACAGCAAAACAGATTTTCGTCGAGCCATAAATCCAAAGAAATATAGGCCCGAAAACGAAAACAAGGAAAAGATAAATGGTAAGGTTTACCTACCTTATATCAAAACAACAACAGAGAAAATTGGACGAATATTAAAGAAATACAACATAGCAACAACCTACAAACCAACACAAAAAATCAGCAATATACTGCGCCCAGCCAAAGACACTAGAGATCCTTTGAGTCATGCCGGTATATATCGTATCCCGTGCAGTTGTGGAGAGGTGTACATCGGTACAACAAAAAGAATGATCAACACACGATTACAAGAACACATGAGACACTGCAGGTTAAAACAAAATGAAAAATCGGCCGTAGCGGAACACTTGATGAATAACCAACAACATATTATAAGATTTGAAGATACCCAGGTATTATCACAAACATCACATTACTACACCAGAATATACAGAGAAGCCATAGAAATATACAAACATAAAAATTCCTTCAACAAAAAAGAAGAAACCTTGAAGATAAACAAAATTTGGATCCCAGCACTGCATAACACGACAACGAAGCCTATGACTTCTGCACACGGCAATACAGCGCACAACTCGGTGCGCGCAGAAAACCTCCCCTCCACCCGGGGTTTAGCTATAAACAGAGAGACAGTTTCCAACGACCAGCCAGTCTGCAGCCGACTGTTGAGGAGTTCACAGAAAGCACGCAGTATCTCCTGATGATGTCTACCGCAGCAGTAGACGAAACGTCGAGTAAGAAGACAACCAGACCACGGCCTATAAGCCCGGAAGACGAACCAAATATGGATCAAATGTCAGGAAGCTTAGAGCCCAGCGGTCCCCGAAAATCATCCGGCCATCATTGATCAGTGGTGTGGAAAACAACGGGAAGCTAGCACACCTATAATTCCCTAGTAAAGCTGCAAAGCATAGCATGAAAATGCTATGAATGCAGTGAAAGACCTGCCCTCGGGCAGAATTACTATGGATGGATGGATGGATGGATGGATGATATTGATTTAAAGGAAACTGAAATATAATTTTTGAACAACAGGTCACTTTCATTGAAGAATTAAGTGCAACACGAAAAATGTAGTAAAGCTTATTTGGCTCTTCTATGCCACTGTGTTATCTGTGAATATTCGATCGAAGAACAAGTGAATGCTAGTGTCATGTTGGCCAATCTGATAACACATGTTCCCGTTAGAACAAATTGCCAACATGTTTACATATACATAAGGGGATTCTATCCCAGAAGTCCACGTACATTAGTGGGCAGGTTAGGGTGAAAAAATGTGCAAATTAGTACACCAAATTAGTTTAGCGTTCGCCTCTTTGTTACCGTGTTTTTTTTTGTGTGATTAAGTTGGGAACACTGTCTGAACAATGACTCAACACAATTTACATTGTAAATATGGTAATTCTAGGTTACTTTGAGCTCAACTCCTCACTTCGTTTTAAGTCATTTCTCACATTTTTTGTGGGAAAAAATCAACATGTTATGATAATGAATCACATACTGCAACAATAAATTGTGTCTTTTTTCCGTACCTTTTATTTGAATTTATGTAGGTGGCATAGTATCCCAGCATATTTATTTATTGAGACTGGGATGGCAGACTGCCTGGACACTGACCTGAAATATCTATTGCGCTATCCCAATATTATGGCGATCAGTACAATGGAAGTCTACTTTACGGTTTTATGTAAGATTTGGTCGCCTTTCAGGTCCTTAACACCAGTTTCCAGTCCCATGACCCATATCGCCATTTTTGGGTCGAGCTCGTGACCGCGAGGGGGTACTACAACCCTTTCGTTGGCCCCTTATGTCTCTTTTTATTGCTTAAGTTCGGAGTCTTGAGGCAGCACGTTAGTAGGACCCCACTAGATCCCCGCAAGCACATACAGTATTTTAAACACCTGTGGATTACCAACCAAATTATTTTTTATCTAACTTGAATTTGGTGAAAGATGACATGAAATGGATGAATGAGAAATGAAATGAAGGGGAGGAAAGGGGATGGATAGTGTTGATCGAATTGAATTCAAGAAACGGTTAAGTAATGGTAAATTTGCATAAAAAGCTTTATTACCAAGTGCTATTCGATTTTTTATTTCTTCCTCAATCGAATTTGTGTTGCTTACTATTATTCCCAGCACACTTAAATATTAACCATAATTTGAGGGGAAGGAGATAATACAGAGGTTAATTAGAAAACATTAGCTCAGGATTGGGATGTTTGGAGACTTTAATTACGCGCGGCCATGAACCTACGGGTTCGACGGTGCCAGTAAGGTAGTTAATATCAATATCATGCCTGAAAATGTAATATCATCATCATCATCAACAACAAGGATTAAGCCCAATGGCCTGTTCCGATCTCATTATAGGTCAAATTGGTCCTTCCATCTCTTCAATGGTATTCCCAACAATCTTCTCCCTTTTGGTTTATAATTATACATTCTTCTTGGTATGCGCTGTTCATTCATTCGTAATACGTGCTGAAGATAACCATTTTGATAGTATTTTATACTTTCACAGAGATTAAATACATTAAGTTCTGTTCTTATATCTTCGCGTTTATTTTTATCGGTCCTTTGGTATCCTGAAATGTAACAAAAAATATATAATAGACGTGGGCTGATCCAGCGTACTGTGTCATATGGTAATTCGAGCAAGCAGTTTCACTTGTTGCAACGTAAAACTTCTAAATCCCTAAATGAAACATGAGTTAATAAAGAATCCAGCAAATAGTATAGAAAAAGTTCTCATTAATAAAGCTAATTGCCTCAGGGTTGAGAGTCCATTAATTAAAAAAGACTTGCCTTGCGATACAAAAAAGTAATATAAAGTTAATCCCCGTTCAAATTTTTTTTTCTATTATACAGCATTAGCCTATTATATGAACACTTACCTACATTGGTGCATTATTAAACCAAAGGTTAAGCCGCATTTTTCGCTAATTTTTTTAAATATTATGCTATATAAATGTGATTTGAAGACTTGAAATTACAGCAGCATGCTCAAGATACTGATAAGTTTAGTTTTCATTGTCTTTAATCCATAAACTAGTTTATGCTGATGGTGTAATACTATTGGGCGATATTGAGGAGATACTAAAGGCCAACACGCACACAGTATTGAGTAACACTAAGAAATTGGGACTGGAAGTAAGTAACAATAAAACTAAATACGAGGCCACGTAGAAATACATTATATAATGGAAATGGACAGCTAGTGACAAATGAAGGAAATTTTGAGGAAGTGGCTGAATTCAAATACCTAGGAACAATAATCACAAATAGGAATGAGATGCACAAAAAAATTAAACATAGGCTCAATTCTGGAAATGCGTGCTATTATGCATTACAGAGACTTTTGATGTCCCAATTCCCTTAAAAAAACGTTAAACTGAAAATATATAAAACTATTAGGCCTATTCTACCTGTTATATCATACGGATGCGAAACATAGACTCTTATTTTAAGGGAGGAAAGGCGATTACGAGTATTTGAGAATAAAGTTCTTAGGAAAAATTTTCAACCAAACAGAGATGAAGAGACAGGTGAATGGAGAAGACTACCTAACAGTAAACTACATGATCTTTATATGAAGCCAGATATAATAAGAACAGCTAAGTCTTGAAGACTGCGGTGGGCAGGACATGTGGCACGAATGGGGAATGAAAGACGTGCATGAAAGCTTCTTGTAAGAAAACCAGAGGCAAAACGCCCAGTTGGTAGACCAAGAATGAGGTAGGAGATTAACATTAACTACGATTTGAGGGAAACAGATTATACAGGGAATGATTGGAAAACATTAGCTCAGAATAGGGATGTATGGAGAGCTTATGTCCGCGCGGCCATAAACCTACGAGTTCGACGAGTTAGTTAGTTGTCATTAAACCATACGTATAGGAAATAGTTATGACTATGAGTAATATAAATTAACTTGCATTTATTATTAGCCTAATATAATTCAATATTACTTAAAATATATATTATATTGATGCAGTTGAATATTTTAGTTATTAAATAATAATAATAATAATAATAATAATAATAATAATACTTTATTTATTCTGGCAGAGTTAAGGCCATAAGGCCCTCTCTTCCACTCAACCAGCACAAATACAAATAAATATTCGACAAATATAGATATACACTATACTAATTATAAACAGTTAAAGATACAATAAATGTAGGAATGTAAATGTCATGTACAAACAACATTTTATAGGGTAATAACAATAATGATACGATAATAATAATAATAATAATAATAATAATATGATACATTATACGGGAAATACCAATTAATATATATATATATATATATATATATATATATATCTTACACTGGATAATAATGAAGTCGAGTTTAGAGCAAATATAAATTTAGATTTCTTTTAAAAGATGCCAATGTCCGGCAGCCCCTTATTTCTTGTGGTAGGGAATTCCAGTTGCGAGAAGGTGGAGATGGTATATGACATGGAGTGATGTGATGTCCTATGTTGCGGTATATTAAGTAAGAGACTATGTTGTGATCTTGTGTTTAAGTTATGGTTTGAGGATAGATACTGGAAACGGGATGATAAATAATTGGGAATCGAGGTATGTAGGATCTTAAATAGGAGAATTAGACAGTGCAATTTTCTTCTCTCTTTTAGATGTAGCCATGACAATTCGTGGAATAATGGAGAAATGTGATCGTATTTTCGAACATTAAATATGAATCTGATACACATATTATGGACACGCTGCAGTTTGTCCGACAATCCGTCACTTATGTCAGTTAGTAGAACGTCGCAGTAGTCAAAATGCGGCATCACTAAAGTAGGCCTATTAATGATAATAATTATTACATTAGTATTATACTAAATAATAGGCCTAATATTAGATTTGATTTGACCAATTATTTTAAGGAATTAGGCAAATGTTTATATGATTTTGAAGTTCTAAAGGGAATTCCTTATTTTTGGTTTACAAGACCAATATTTTATTATTAAATTATTGGAACCTACTTTAATTATTAATGTTAATACCATTTTATATATGTATACTGTTTTCGGCTCACCACGGACTAGACCCTGATGTGGTGGAGGGGCTCAGTACCTAATGAACCAGATGACCAGGTCGGGGAAGTCTGGCTTTTGCTAGCTTGCTGCTTGGTAAGATGTGAAGGGAAGCGAACTAGTTCCAACGACTTCAGAGACGGAAGAAGAGCAATATGTTCTCAACGGCAAAGAAGACGGAAGAGAAAACTAGCAACGGGAAGAGCAGTCTCTTTAACCATGTAAAGGTACCTGCTCTAGAGGAAGAAAACACAAATCACCTGATCCTCCTGGAATGCTGTTTTGCGGACGTATTGGTTCCCACCCAAGTAAAAAATATATTACTCGTAACTCTCAGAGGAATTCCCGGACGGAAGACGATGGGAAGGTGAATTCTGAGAGCGGAACAGGCCGACGGCCTACAATGTTTTGGTTAGAGATAAAATGCTGGTTTTATTATTCAGTGCCGTTACCTTTAGGTTTGGGTACTATTGTATGACGAGAACATTTAGGAATGCAAGAATATTACATCTGTTATAAGTATTTCTGACAATGAATGTAAATACTGCGTGGTGTAATGTATTACGGTGAGTAATTTGAGTGAAGAAAAAACAATTCTTGTTGCGAGAAATCTAGAAGGTTCTTGGCGTATCAGTCGACTACTAGCCTCATACCAGATATGAAGATCTTCCAGTCAATATAGAGGTGATATGTGGTCAGCGTGTCGAATTCTCCAGCCATAACACCTGGTTTTCTCAAAGTAGAGCTGCTACTTATTTTAGCCAATCAAATTACTCACGAGAAAGAGTGGGCCACCGGTCCCTTAATGGCCGATATTACATGTGAAAAAAATGTTCATCCCCAACATACCCTATATACTCTCTCTATCTCTATGGCCTAACTATGTAACCACACAATTTCTCACCAACCATGGACTATTTAAATCCTACCTACACAAAATGAACAAAACTGCTTCACCTTATTGCAACTGCCCAGAAAAATCACTGCAGACGGCCCACTATCTGATGACTGAATGCAACATGTTCTCCAGAGATCGACCAGCTATACTATAAATTGCTACTCCGCCAAATATTCTGAAGTTCCACTTTAACACAGTCAACGTTGCAGAATTTCTTACGAGGATCTTCTGTCAACTACAAGAACAACTAGAACAATAATTGAACAATTGTAAAACTGTAAATATCCCGTGATATACCATTGGTGAAACACGGGTTGTAGCATATATGTAAATAAAAACAATATAAAAAAAGAGGATATGAACCAGCGCGTGTTACATACTCCTTCGTCTAAGCATGGTTCCATAGAGCACAGAGCTGGATATGGTATTTTATAAGACTTTGTATATGTGATGTGCAGAGACCAAACAAAATGTGTTTACTACGCAGGATAGTTAAAAAAACGGGTGCGTTTTATCAATGTTTGTTTTTAACATATATCTCGAATTATCTATTGTCTCTCTTCTTGCCATACGGTTAAATAAGCTATAGTAACTGATAAAGGCTATCAAACTTACGCGAAATTATAAATTGGCTCTAACCACCGCCATATTTAGTTTGACGCAATGAATAGACTCTTAATTTGGCATCGTATTCTGTAATATACATTAGTTTAATTGATGTAATATGTTCAATAAAGTAAGAAAAAATAAATTGGTGGTCAACTTATACAACAATATTGAAATATGTAATAATTTATGGTCGTTAACGAATAGTTTTCATTGCGGTCAGACATTCTTAAACAAGTTGGGATAAGGAATTGAGTTTCTCCAATTAATTAAAGAAATGAAAATACTTTACAACATGTGACAAGAAACCTTTTTCTAAGATCCAACCATACACAATGCGCATGCGCCAACAGACGCTAAGCGGTTTAAATATTGAATCACGGGATGCAGCCAACATATAGCCTACATTAAATTTGAACACGCGTCGCCAACGAAGCTAAATAATAACTCTGTAACCTGTGAAAGACCAAGGCTAACCTAACACAATTTAAATACTCTAACCTGTTAAAGAATGCAGGCTGATTTTATTTAGTGTAAGTTAATTTGTACAGACTCTATGTAGGCTGCACTGGAACACAGAATAATCGTTAAAATCAATATGGCTGCCTCGTCTTCATGTAGTTCAATATTGTGAAAAAATATATTCAAATAATCGTTATAAAATATGTAAAAATCATTGTAAATGTTGGGGAATAATCTGAAAAATGAAACCCTAAAAATAAAGTTTCACAGGGGTTTATGAAGTAATTTAAAAATTCATGTCACATTTTGTAAAGTTTAGCCAAAGAAATATGATTATATATATATATATATATATATATATATATATATATATATTCCATTGTCCACCGCTGTAGTCTCGAGGTAGCGTGCTGCCTTGTCACGCAGCGGGCCCGGGTTCGATCCCCGGTTGGGGCAGTTTTTCTGGGTGAGGTTTTTATCGGGGTTTTTCCTCACCTATAAGACAAATGTCAGGAAAACTTTAAGGCCCAAACGGTCCCCGAAATCATATGGCCATCATCACCAACCTTATCCTTATCATTATCATCATCATCATCATCATCATCCTTCACCGGTGTGGAAAGCAACGGGAGGCTACCACACCTACAATTCCCTAGTAAAGCTGCAAGCATAGCATGAAAATGTTATGATTGCAGTGAAGGACCTGCCTTCGGGCAGAATTACTATGGATGGATATATTCCATAAACCGACAAAATATGACCATAAATACTAATTACTGAAGATTCTATTAGTTTACGCAATTCATGCTTGACGGACTTTTTCATTTTTCTAGTCAGATATGCATACTGGTATACCCCTGGCGTGTCACAGTTCGAGAATACTTTATTCACCAGATTTATATAGCAACAAATGTACTCTTAACTTTTACATTGTATGTCGATATTCTCATTTACCTTATACTCTATTATCCTGGTTTTATATTGCGCATGATATGTTACCATACAATATTATAGTTTCGTGAAATGTTTTTTCCATGTAATAGATAGCAGCAATTGTTTCAAACGTTCTTTACAAGCTATTATTTCTATACAATTTCATTATTTCGAAACAATAAAAACTCGATAGCTTACGAGTTATAACAGGACGTTACAGATATAACTTCAGGGCAGTTCGATATTATTTCTATGGCCAACGTAAAACAAGAAAAAAGGGTAGCTTAAACGTTCTTAGAACAGTTAGAACTACCATTAATTTAAGCTATAGGCATTCGTACGGTTACTAACTGTCTTTACAATACTTGGATACTCACCAACGAAAACAAAAATGGGAAAGATACGAAAAGTTTTATTACAGTAGCTTAATAAAAATACTCAGTACCAGCTCTTACAGACATTTTAGGTTAGACATTTTCTAACAGGAATTTCACAACTTCAACATAAGAGAAATAAAAAGATAAGAAAGGAACTTCAAATAAAATATATAAACAAACTTATCAAAGGTTAAAAATATTAAAATAAGCATATGAGATCCTTAATTAATTACAATTTCAATTAAAACACAATCCAGAAGGGAAACATATTTTTTGCGCGATAGTGCGTTTTACCGTACTTACAGCAATGGCGACCATCATTGAAAGTTCAAATTCCTACATTTCGGGATTGCCAGCCTAAATAACTATACTATAATAAAATAACTTTACTGCAATATTAGTACATATTACAAACTGCGTGTGGGATGTAAAACCACTGCCCTCTATGTATATACAAAAAGTATCCAAAAGGTAGTGTTAATATACATTATAGGAAACAAAGCACTGCATTTTAAATGAACTGAACTTTATTTTAAACATAAAAAAATAAATATATACTTGCCGCCATTTAATAACTGATTGGTGTCACGGCCCGCTGTAGTCTCAAATAATAAACATTGCCCACACTGTTAACGTTTGTCAATTGTTTATAACGAACGCAAATATTTCCAACAAACATATTATTTTACTATTATTTATTATTTTGAAAACAACATTGCGCAAAAAATAATGCACAACGCACGTTTGTGAAGTGTTTTACAGAACCTTGAAAATTAAAAACAGAGCGACAGCGAGGTTTTCAAAAATACTTTCCTCGATTCTGTAAAAACCACTTCCCAACCTCGCAATTTAATATACTATTAACTAGGGGAGAATTATTGAACAGACAAATGAATTTAAATAATTGAATGCAGGCTTTCTCGTCCTGTAATCATATTGTTGAATGATTTCGGGCTATGTCCTCCGTAGTTAAGGGAGAAACGTCTGGTAGGAACACCAGTAATGGACCACGGCCACATAGTCCGCAATCACCCAACAAAATGAGTTAAAATATTTAGGATATATTATAGGATACAATACAGCTAATGACGTTCAACTGAAATTAAATATATTTAGACAATTTTGTGGAAGTCCACCGCTGTGGTCTCGGGGTAGCGAGCTGCCTCGTCACGCAGCGGGCCCGGGTTCGATCCCCGGTTGGGACAGTTTTTCTGGGTGGGGTTTTTATCAGGGTTTTTCCTCACCTGTAAGACAAATGTCAGGAAAACTTAAAGGTCCAAACGGTCCCCGAAATCATATGGCCATCGCAATCATCATCATTCATATTCATCTTAAGTTAAGCTTAGGATTAGGGACTCTCCTGGCGCACCATTATCATTATCATAACACATCATATCATCGGGGCAACGTAACCCCGCCTTCCAGGCGCCCCAACCCCAGAAGTGGGTTACAAGTACGCCATGCCAGGAGAGAAACCAGGAATGCCGAAAGACAAACCTGGGGCATTGGGAAAAAAAAATTGTGGAACAATATAGACACCAATGACATATAAAGTACAAAAGCAAACATTACTGAAGTTCTATAAATTACTGCATTGCTACTAATTCTATATGGTAGTGAGAACTGGACATTAACTGCTGACCATTTAAAACAAATATAATCTTTATAAATGAGATGTCTTCGATTTGTGGCAGGTTGTACGTTATTAGATCATGAAAGAAGTAACTTATATACAGCAGAAATCATTTGAATATACAACCGATTAAGGCAATGATCAAAAAATATAGGACTAATAGGAGAGACCATGTTCAACGCATGTCACCAACCAGAATAGCAAAAGCCGTTCTGAATATATTACATCCTAAAGGGAAAATAAGTATTCGCCGAATTATGAAGAGACGGCGTCACCAGTTTTAAACGGGAACAGAATAAAAGGTCTAAAGCTTGATGTCCATGATGATTAAAATTAAAACACTTACAGGCTTTTCGTAACATGTCCCATCATTACAAGACCAGTAGCTTTTCAAATGATACTCGAAAGAGTAGATTAAAAAAATATACAAGGAAAGAGTAGATTAAAAAAATATAACGGCTGGGGTCTTGACATTCTGACCACACCCCACTATACTAAAGGATTTTGCACATCTAGAAAATAGCTTTGCTCTTATGGAACAATTCTTGCCAGTAAACGTGTCCTTTTACGTGAGATTTATTTATTAGCCAATTCATTTGAAATAAATAATTTACTTAAATAGTTTCACCTACAACTTTGCCAACGTGGGTGCCCGATTTAAGGGGGGAAAAATACCATTATGGAACGTGTAATTATTTAATATTTATGAAATACATTACGAAACACCGTTGAGGTCATTATGCAAAAGTTAAAAAAAAACAAATCAAAAAAATGATACCTGAGATCTCGCCGTCCGTAACTTTATAATGCTGTAAATTATCAAGAAGATCTTTCGGGACATATGTTCCATCTTCTGCTTGTATGTTGGTACTCTAATATACAAGCAGAAGTATATTGTATTATAGCCTCAATTTGATGGTTAACCGTTTATATCAAAGCGGGTGCCACGCGGCAATGCTTGACATGCAGTGTTGTCACGTTTCTCAAGAAGATCTTTCGGGACATATGTTCCATCTTCTGCTTGTATGTTGGTACTCTAATATACAAGCAGAAGTATATTGTATTATAGCCTCACTTTGATGGTTAACCGTTTATATCAAAGCGGGTGCCGCGCGGCAATGCTTGACATGCAGTGTTGTCACGTTTCTCATAGCGCTATGGGCATTTATTACACAAAGACAGAAGACATTGCTTATTAATATTGTTATTTAATTTTATATTATTATTTGGTATTATTTAACTTTTAAAATTAAAATTATATATTTATTTATTAAATAATTTAATTCCAACATTATATAGCTTGTAGGCCTACATTATTATTATTTCTATTATTATAATTATTATTATTATTATTATTATTATAATTAACTATTCGGTCTGAAATATTTTCCCATAGCTGCCACATGTTGAAATCACTTATATATTAAACTAATATATTATAGGCTATAGATATTGCATAATTTTTCGAGCTACATATCACAATAAATCACTGATAATTATACCATTAATTACGGTATACACTTTTATAACTGGATCAACTACTCCACGTTGCGAGTTTTAATTGAAACTGAGGGAAGAATAGCAATGTGGCAACATCGCGGTCGTAGCTGTACTCGGGATCTATGTATTTTAATAACATATAACAGCTGCGGGGAAACAAAGCGAGCCGATTGTTAAGCATCATAGTGAGGCGATAATACCAATATAAGCAAATGACGGAACATACGTTCCGAAAGACCTTCTTGATATTTCACTACATTATAAAGTTGAGGGCGAATGATGTATTTGGTACCAATTAATTTATATATTAATGTATATATATATATATATATATATATACATTAACTTTTAGGTATAATTATCACCCACATAATTAAAAATGTTAGGGTGTGAACTGAATTACCGGAACAGAGGTAGCGGAGATACCATTGAACCATCCACTTTCAACGAAACTTATAGATCATTATATTTCCATCTCTGTCACTTAGTCTGTGGCGTCAAGTGGCAACAGCGTTCTCAAAAGATTAATACTATTTTCTAGACATAAAAACCCTAATAATTGGATGTTCGACCGCATTTGTAAATTGCAGAAATGGATGGTAGGCCAAGGGCTTTCTAGGCCTATAGCACCATGGAGTTTGGTTATTTTAATAACCTCAAAAATGAAATAAGATACCTCCGAGCTAATTTAGTTTCCATTCCATGCCAAAGTTTGAATTTTGATGATAATGGCATCAGTTAACAAGAGTCGCTAAATAAAATACAAGAGAGACTGGTAAAATCTTACACAACACGACACGTTTTATCATATTTGAAATCATATATAAATTGGAAAGTTCTAGCACACTACCTTATTACTAGTATGTGATTAGATTTTCTATCATTTGTTTCCTGCTGTATAAACTTTTTTTTATTATCAATGCCTCCAGGTTGTCTTTGTGATATTTCTGGTATACTATCCTTGCATTGGCAGAGTTCTTAAGTTGGAGCTCCTGGAAGGTGGAGATACGTTATCCCCATGATATGATCCATTCATAGTAATTCTGCCCGAGGGCAGGTCCTTCACTGCAATCATAGCATTTTCATGCTATGCTTGCAGCTTTACTAGGGAATTGTAAGTGTGGTAGCTTCCCATTGCTTTCCACACCGGTGAAGGCTGATGATGGTGATGATGATGGTCATATGATTTCGGGGACCGTTTGGGCCTTAAAGTTTTCCTGACATTTGTCTTACAGGTGAGGAAAAACCCGGATAAAACCCTCACCCAGAAAAAGTGCCCCGACTGGGGATCGACCCGGGCCCGCTGCGTGACAAGGCAGCACGCTACCTCGAGACCACAGCGGTGGACCATGATATGATAGGTGGATGAATTGTAGGAAGCGCCAGAAGAGTTCTTAAATCTAAACTTAGCCTAAATTCAGAACACGGGAAGCCACGGGAATAACTACCTTAAAAAGGGAATCGAACCTGAGATTCCATTAATTGTAGCCATAAGCTCTGACCACCAGACCATTAAACTGGTCGTATTAAAAATGTTCAAGCATACTTACTTACTTACTCACTGGCACTATTGAACCCGTAGGTTCATGGCCGCGCGGACATAAGCTCTCCATACATCCCTATCCTGAGCTAATGCTTTCCAATCATTCCCTGTATAATCTACTTCCCTCAAATCATAGTTAATGTTGTTCTCCCACCTCATTCTTGGTCTACCAACTGGCTTTCCTAGAAGAAGTTTCCATGCACATCTTTCATTCCCCATTCGCGCAACATGTCCTGCCCATCGCAGTCTACGAGACTTAACTGTTCTTATTATATCTGGCTTCCTATAAAGACCATGTAGTTCATTCTTATGTAGTCTTCTCCATTCACCTGTCTGATCATCTCTCTTTGGTCCAAAAATTTTCCTAAGAACTTTATTCTCAAATACTCGTAATCTCCTTTCCTCCCTTAAAGTAAGAGTCCATGTTTCGCACCCATATAATATAACTGGTAGAATAGTTTTATATATTTTTAGTTTAACGTTTTTTGAAAGGAGTTGGGACATCAACAGTCTCTGCAATGCATAATAGCATGCATTTCGAGAATTGAGCCTATGTTTAATTTCTTTGTGCATCTCATTCCTATTTGTGATTATTGTTCCTAGGTATTTGAATTCAGCAACTTCCTCAAAATTTCCCTCATTTGTCATTAGCTGATCATTTCCATTATATACTGAATTTCTACGTGTGACCATATATTTAGTTTTACTAATGTTCAAGCATAGATTATTTAATCATAAACAATTCCTTTTATGATGTCTAGATACGTAAATGGATTATCTAAGAATGAATTTTAAACATTTCATCCCCTTTGTTACAAAATAATGTTAGGAATATTTTGATCGATATTGGTCTACAATGTTATCTCAAAAGGGGGGTTATAAATTTTTAAACTATCGCCATCAATGGTTAGAATATTACAATATGAAAGCAATACAGGGTGATTACAAATGATTGGAGCGATTTCATGATTTTATGGTAGCTGTAGTATTCGACATATTTTCACGAACTTTTACAGATACATAGAGCAACTTCCCAGGTTTTTTTTTGAGATGTTACAGGTGCTCCATATGCTCCCCCTTGGTGATTCTGCAGATATCAAGTCTGTAATCAAGTTCGTCCCATACTCGACGTAACATGTCCCTATTAATTTGTTCAAAGGCATTGATTATGCGAGCTCGCAGTTCTGGTAAGTCTACTGGTAAAGGAGGCACAAACACTGAATCTTTCACATACCCCCAAACAAAAAAATCGCACGGCGTCAAATCGGGGGAGCGTGGAGGCCATGACAACAATTTCTGATCATTCTCTCCACTGCGACCGATCCATCGGTTTGGCAATCTCATGTTTAAAAATTCACGAACATCGTGATGGAAGTGTGGTGGAGCACCATCCTGCTGGTAGATGAAGGTCTCACTGTCGGTCGTCAGCTGCGGCATGAGCCAATTTTCCAGCATGTCCAGGTACACGTGTCCTGTAACGTTCTGCTCGCAGAAGAAAAAAGGGCCATAAACTTTGAACTGAGAAACCGCACAGAACACACTAACTTTTGGGGAGTCGCGAATGTGCTGCACAATAACGCGGGGATTTTCTGTGCCCCAGATTCGCACATTGTGTTTGTTCACTTTGCCATTCACAAAGAATGTTGCTTCGTCACTGAAGACAAGTTTCTCACAAAAACCATCCTCATCCATAAACTGCTGCATTTGTGTACAAAATTCAAACCGACTCACTTTGTCAATGGGCGTAAGGGCTTGTAGAAATTGCAAGTGATAAGGTTTATGCTTCAATCTTTTCCGCAAGATCTTCCAAACGGTCGGTTGTGGAATGTTCAGCTCTCTGCTCGCTTTTCGTGTTGATTTCTGTGGGCTACGTGTGAAACTCATCCGCACACTCTCAACCTTTTCTTCACTCACTGAAGGACGACCCTTTGATTTCCTTTTACAGAGGCATCCTGTAGCTTTAAATTGCGCATACCATCGCCGAATGGAGTTGGCACTCGGTGCATCTTTCTCGAACTTCGTTCTGAAGTGTCGTTGCACAGTTATCACAGATTGAGTTGAATGAAATTCAAGCACAGCATATGCTTTCTCCTCGCCTGTCGCCATCTTTGATAACTGCTGCGCTCTCTCGGTTTAAAGCTGAAACACGGCTGCGAGAGAAAACAAAAAAAAACCTTATGAGTTTTTATACATAACTTTAAAGTTCTGTGAAGATATGTCAAATAAGATCGCTACAATAAAATCATGAAATCGCTCCAATCATTTGTAATCACCGTGTATGTAAGTTACTTTAAAAAGAGAGTGCAGTACAAATAAAACCACAGATGTAATAGATTACTCTAAGCCCAGCTAGACTTTTTATTGACGAACGATCTTGATTAAATGAATCAAACGAATTTCTTATTCGTTGAACGGAATAAAAGAGGAAGTAATTCGTGTGATATTTCATCGATGTAACATACAGAAAAGCTAAGTAAATAACATTTTTTTATTATAACTTCACTGAAGGCAACTGAATAAAAATTAAGTTCGTTGCAAAAAACACGTATTATTCTTATTTTAAAAATACGGAGAAACATACAGAATGCCGCATAAATCAGTTAACCACTGCACATGATTGCAAGGGGAAAAAGTCAGATAGCTAGAAACCGGGGTTTGAATACGGGAATAAGCAGTATTGTTTGAGATCATATTCTGAAGGTTCAGTATTCAAATCCCAGTTTTAACTATTCTGATTTTTTTCCTTGCAACCATGTGCAGCGGTAAACTAATTTATGCCGCACCTGTATATTGATACGAAACATGGCTTCTTACTTCTAGGGAGAAAAAAAATACGAGTATTTGAGAATAAAGTTCTTGGAAAAATTTTATAGACCAAAGAGAGATGTACAGAGAAGCGAACGGAGAAAAGTACTTAACAGTGAGGGGGAACCAGATAGGCCTATATTAAGAACAGTTAAGTCTCATAGACTGCGATGGGCAGGACATGTGGCACGAATGTGGAATGAAGAAAGGGCATGGATGCTTATTGAAGAAAAACGCCCTGTTAGTAGACCGAGAACGAGGTGAAAGAATAACATTAACCATGATTTGGGGGAGTAGATTATACAGGGAATGATTGGAAAAGATGGCTCAGGATAAGGAATGCATAAAGAGCTTATGTCTACGCGGATATGAAACCCAGGAATTCGATAGTACCAGTTAATTATATAACAAACATTTTTATAGAGTTTGTATTATTATATGATATAACTTAGGCAGATAAACTAAAATTATAAAAAAAAAGTTTTAAAATACATTTTAAATATATATATTTTTTTTCTTTTGCAAACTAAACTATAACTAAGATGAATCAATCAGTGTTATTTAGAGAAGCGAAAAAAAAACATCAATTACTGAAAGACCAATTATAAAATATAGTATATTACGATGCGAGGTTGGGAAGTGGTTTTTACAGAATCCAGGAAAAACGTTTAAAAACCGAGCGACAGCGAGGTTTTTAATTTCCGAGATTCTGTAAAACACTTCACAAACTTGCGTAGTACATTATTTTTTGCGCGACGGTGTTTTCAAAGTAATAAATAATAGTAAAATAATATCTGTGTTGGAAATATTTGCGTTCATTATAAACAATTGACTAACGTTAACAGTGTGGGCAATGTTTATTAGTTGAAACAACAGGAGGCCTTGAGAACAATTATCGATAACATGGCCCTAAGTACGTATTTATTGTTTTATATTGTTTCAAATGAAGTTCAGTTCATTTAAAATGCAATGATTTGTTTCGTATAATGTAAAATAACACTATCTTTTGGATTTTTTTCTGTATATACATTGTACGTAGTATACATAGAGGACAGTGGTTTTACTTCCCGCACGTGGGTGTAAATGTAATATTACAGTATAGTTATTTAGGTTGGCAAATTCGAAATGTAGGAAGTTGAACTTTCAATCATGGTCGCCATTGCTGTAAGTACGACAATACGCACTATCGCGCAAAAAAAAAAATTACATTTCTTTTAAAGGAAGCCAATATCCAGCAGTCGCTGATTTCCTGTGGTAAGAAGTTCCAGAGTCTTTCACTAGATACACTATAGGGATTAGGATAATTGGAAGTTCTGTGTTGTGTGATATGAAGTAGGAGGTTCTGTTGTGATCGTGTATCAGAAATTGTGATTGGCGGATAGGAGATGGAAGCGAGATGATTAGTAACTTGGTGGAGAGGTATTCATAATTTTGAATAGTAGAATACGATAATGCAATTTCCTACTATCATGGAGATGGAACCAACATAATTCGCAGAAGTATGAAGAAATATGGCCATATTTACAAATATTGAAAATATACCTGATACACATGTTATGAATACGATGTAATTTAGTGCTAGTCCATCGTTAATGTCTGTCAATAACATAGCATCACGAGAGTTTGCACTGGAATTGTTTTGAGATCAGTCAGAAGAAAATTTCTAAATATATATATATATATATATATATATATATAAAGAGTGCATTATTGAAAATATATTTTCTGACATTTGCTTTCCACACAATTTAAACGGACTATTTAACTCATGCCACAAATGCTAGTCAATGACCAATCACGTTTCAATGAATGTTGTTTTACAACCAATGACAGTCGTGTTTCACCTCGCTCTTTATCGATTTATTTTTATCAGCTCCTGCTTTTGTGATGAAGAAAGGTCCTCCTTTTTAATGTTCTGAACAGGTCAAAAGCATTATTTTTCTCCAACAAATACATTGAATATAGCAAATAATGAAAATATTCCTTTATTTTACTGAGTTGTTTACTAAAAAATAAATGAATAACCCGTAATGTTGATTATGATATATAGTTTGATGTGTTTCATTATTTCTCCACTTGGGTGAACTCTTACAATATTGAGATCTTATTTGGCAATAAATAATATGATCAAGCAGCAGTGAATGAACATAACCTCACATTTCTGATTTGTTTTCAAGCATCGCCGTTTACATTAAATATATAAATATTTTAAAATAACTATAGTTAAACAATGATTTGTGAGTAAACAGCTTAATTTTATTCGTTAAATAGTCCTAACAAATGCCACTCTTGATTTCCAAATTCTCTAGATAAATTCACTCCTCACTTCGTGAGTCGTGATTTTATCGATGATTTGGAAATCATTCGTGGTATTACTTATGAAAAGAAATGTTTAATCCATTAATAACAGATGTTTCTGAAGATCGTAAAGAAAACATAGTTAGAAAATACGCAAATGATAATTCTGATGGTATAGACAGGAATTGTAAATATGAAAATACAAAAATCTTATAGAGAAATTCCAATTTACTATATTCGCGTTGACGTGTGACTGGCTCAGATAAAGTAGAAAAGAATTCGCGATATTACTTCCTGATGCTGGGCCAGAGTTCGGTCATCGGTTGAGACAAGTTTCCTAGGCGAGGTATTTTTTCGGGGTTTTTCCTCACTTGTAAGAAAACTGACAGGAAACTTCAAGGCTCAAAGGGTCCACGAACATCATCTGGCCATCATTATATTCGCCTCGATAGATTAAGGCCTCTCCCGGCGCATCATTGCCACCACCATCACCATTCATATTCATCGGAGTCAACCATAACCTAGCCTTCCAGGCGTCCCAACCTCAGAAGTGGATTACAATTACGTCATGCCAGGAGAGAATAACAGAAATGACATAATGACAACCAGGTGACATTGTAAAAATGGAAGAGAAAACCTGATGGCTTTAATTGTGAGGAAAAAAAACTGATAATAATAATAATAATAATAATAATAATAATAATAATAATAATAATAATTATTATTATTATTATCATTATTACAACAACAACAACAACAATAATAATAATAATAATAATAATAATAATAATAATAATAATAATAATAATAATAATAATAATAATAATAATAATAGATAATCGGTCTTTGACATGGTCCGATTCCTAATAGTCAATTTTGTTGGTAGATGTTTCTCCATAATGTATAAATATATTTCCTTACTCCAGGAGGTTTTAGGTCTTCCTCTGCCTCATCTTCCCTCAGGTTTCCATTCCAAAACACATTTTGGTAGCCGATCTTCTTCCCTTCGCTAGACATGCCCGTACCATCTTAATTGCTGAGTTTTAATATAATCTAAAATAGTGTCTTCGTCCACCGCTGTGGTCTCGAGGTAGCGTGCTGCCTTGTCACGTAGCGGGCCCGGGTTCGATCCCCGGTCGGGGCAGTTTTTCTGGGTGAGGTTTTTATCGGGGGTTTTCCTCACCTGTAAGACAAATGTCAGGAAAACTTTAAGGTCCAAACGGTCCCCGAAATCATATGGCCATCATCATGATCATCCTTATCATTATCATCATCATCCTTCACCGGTGTGGAAAGCAACGGGAAGCTACCACACCTACACAATTCCCTAGTAAAGCTGCAAGCATAGCATGAAAATGCTATTATTGCAGTGAAGGACCTGCCTTCGGGCAGAATTACTATGGATGGATAGTGTCTTCAATTTTAATTTTCTCCCTTATAACCGAGTTTTTTTTTCTCTTGAAATTCTTGCTTCCCTATAAAATCCATTTCCGTTGCCAGAAGATACTTATTTGTTTTTGTTGTTAATGGCCAAAGTTTTGCTCCATAATTAATGGTGCTTTTAAACAATTGTATGATATATATTCATTTTATTTTTATTACTTATATTTATATTCTACAATATTCCATTGAGACAAGCAACTGCAAATTTTCCTTTGTTATTTCTATTTCTTATTTCCTCTTCATAACTTCCAATTTTATTTATTTTAATTCCTAAATATGTGATCCCACTACAAGATTTAATAATAATAATAATATAATAATAATAATAATAATAATAATAATAATAACAATAACAACAGTCCACCGCTGTGGTCCCGAGGTAACGTGCTACCTTGTCACGCAGCGGGCCCGGGGTCCATCCCTGGTCGGAACAGTTTTTCTGGGTGAGGTTTTTATCGGGGTTTTTCCTCACCTGTAAGACAAATGTCATGAAAACTTTAAGGCCCAAACGGTCCCCGAAATTATATGGCCATCGCAATCATCATCATTCATATTCATCTTAAATTAAGCTTAGGATTAGGGACTCTCCTGGCGCACTACTAATCATCATTATCATCCATCATATCATCGGGGCAACATAACCCCACCTTCTAGGCGCCCCAACCTCAGAAGTGGTATACAATTACGCTATTGCCAGGAGAGAACACCAGAAATGTCTAAGGACAAAAACTGGGGGCATTAAAAAAATAGTCCCGCGCCGTAGCCGAGCGGTTAAGGTAGGAAGCCTTGGCGCAAAGCTACGGGACTTGCGCTGGTTCGAGTCTCCATGGGGGAAGAAATTTTCTCATGGTATTTCGGCCAGTATGGGACCGGTGCCCACCCAGCATCGTGAGGCAATTGGGTAGCTACAATAAGTAGCGGCTCCAGGTTGAGGAAACCAGCTATAACGGCTGGGGGACTCGACATGCTAACCACATGTCACCCCTACACTGGCTGTTGATCATCTACCTCTGTGATTGACACATGTGGATGTGAGGCCAGCAGCCGGCTGGTAGGCTAAGGGCCTTGTAGGCCTGTCGCGCCAGGAGTTATTAAAAAAAATAACAACAATAACAACAATAATGTATCTTCTTCTTCTTCCTTTCATGTGATAGACCGAGCGGTCTGTTACGGTCTCAATCCAACGTTTGATGGGTCTGCCCAATGATCTCTTGCCTCGTGGCAGGTAATTTATTATTATTATTATTATTATTATTATTATTATTATTATTATTATTATTATTATTAAATGTATTAAAAAGGTCTGCGTGTAAAAATGAGTGTTAGTAGGTTTCCATGGATTTTTCAAATAAGTTTACCCTCAATCTCTTTAGTTTGTGCAGATAACACGTGATCTCTGTAACTGCATCAAAACTCGTAGAACCTAAAGTTTTGTTATTTACACCTTGGTCAATATATGACGTGAGACACAGTAGGATCACGTTCCACTTCGTGTATATCTCCCTCTCTCTCTCTCTTTTTCTCCCTCCCTCTCTATATAAAATCTGCTTCAAGTCGGAGAACAAACGACCAATGTCTTACACAATGTTTCAACATATTTACTTTGTGTTTTTTCCAGTGCGTTCTTTTAAAAAAAATCCGATGAAATGAAGCTATTGAGGTTGTTCTCAGGAGAATATATTCGACTATTTAACTCATGTCAATGACCAATCACGTTTCGATGAATTCTGTTTTACACCAATTACAGTCGTGTTTCACCTCGCTCTTTATCGATTTCTCTTTATCAGCTCCTGCTTTTGTGATAAAGAAAGCTCCTCATATTTTAATATTCTGAACAGGTTAGACCATTATTTTTCTCCAACAAATACACTGAATATATCAAATAATGAATAGATTCAGTGATTTTACTGAGTTGTTTATTCAAAATATAAATGATTAACCTATAATGTTGATTATAATAGTTTGATTTGTTTCATTATTTCTCCACTAGAGTGCATTCTTACAATATTGCAATCCTATTTGACAATAAATAATATGATCGAGTTGCAGTGAATATACATAACCTCACATTTCTAATTTGATTTCAAACATCACCGTTTACATTAACTATATAAATATTTTAAAACACCGGTAACTATATTCAAATAATTATTTTTCAGTAAAGAGCTTAATTTTATTCGTTAAATAGTACTAACAAATGCCACTCTTGATTTCCAAATTCTCTAGATAAATTGGAAATCACTCGTGGCATTACTTATGATAATTTTTACATATCTTCCTTCACCAATCGTATCCAATACGCCCTACTCGTTCCTACGGGTGATGACTGATTTTTTTTTTAAGGTTTGGGGAAATAATCGTCTATAGTCTAGGATTTAAAGAGATATTAGGGCTTTTTTGGTGTAGGGCGAGGGCATGGCAATTTCTAAAAAAATTACCGACGATTGTTATATGCAATTATGTCTAATGTGCGGGAGCTTTGAAGACGGAATTCATATATTAGGATCCATCCATAGTAATTCTGCCCGAAGGCAGGTCCTTCACTGCAATCATAGCATTTTCATGCTATGCTTGCAGCTTTACTAGGGAATTGTAAGTGTGGTAGCTTCCCGTTGCTTTCCACACCGGTGAACGATGATGATGGTGATGATGATAAGGAAGATGATGATGATGGCCATATGATTTCGGGGACCGTTTGGGCCTTAAATTTTTCCTGACATTTGCCTTACAGGTGAGGAAAAACCCCGATAAAAACCTCACCCAGAAAAACTGCCCCGACCGGGAATCGAACCCGGGCCCGCTGCGTGACAAGGCAGCACGCTACCTCGAGACCACAGCGGTGTAACGATTTAGAATATTGGAGGCGTCAGTTGTTGCCGGAAATATTTCTAAATTCAAATCGTGATAGACTGGCATGCAATGGTAAATCCATAAAATTGGATAAATGTGGATAAATTTACATATAGCAAGTACATTGTATGTATCTTAATTTTAGTCTAATAAAGTCTTACTACTACTTTTTAAACCGTCGTCGTCGTTGTTGTTGTTGTTGTATTCTCCCTCATTAAGCGTCCAAACAATTTCAACTCCCTCTTTTCAAATCTATCACAGTCTCCTCTGTTCCCGTCTATCTCCTAGTTTCTTCACTCCGGATTCCTAGGAATCTTGATGCCCCTTCGCTTCTTCCCAAATAATCCATTTCATCTGTCAATAGTATTTTATAATTTTCATTCATAAACCATACTTTATTATTGTGACATAAATGAGTTTTTACTAATGCTTTTTCCACTTCAAATATAACTTTAATACTCGCCTTTAGCGAATTACAGATTGTTTCGTGCCATCAGAAACTCAAAGACATATTCAACTCACTTTTGAGCCCAACGTACACCAGCCATGGCCAACCATCACATTAGTTCTATGAGTAAATTTTAGAATTCTTCTTCTTCTTCCTTTTACTTTCATGTGATAGACCTAGTGGTCTGTTACGGTCTCAATCCAACGTTTGAAGGGTCTGCCCAAAGATCTCTTGCCTGGTGGCTGCTAATTTAAGATCTGACGTGGTATTCTTGTTCTGCTCATTCTTCTTACGTGAGATTTCCAATTGTTTCTGTATTTTTGTACATATTCCATGATTGATTCTGTTTGTAATTCTTTGAGAATTTCATAATTCCTTTTATGGTCTGTTAATTTTAGTATTAATTATTATAATTAATTATTATAAAACAACAGAACAGATGAACAATTTTAATTATCTGCGATACAATATGTCATATAGAAAAAGTGAAGATATTGCAAAAAAAAAAAAAATCATATGTATGGTACCATAAAACAAAGTCTCAAAGGACTAGAAAGGAGACACCCCTAAAATTTTACACAATATTATATGGATCGGAACACTTGGTCTCAACCAAAAACCAGGAAAGA
This sequence comes from Diploptera punctata, assembly GCA_030220185.1. Classification (NCBI taxonomy): domain Eukaryota; kingdom Metazoa; phylum Arthropoda; class Insecta; order Blattodea; family Blaberidae; genus Diploptera; species Diploptera punctata. Next base: position 3,160,251 of record JASPKZ010010655.1, on the reverse strand, counting down.
AGAATAGAAACTTCATAAATGAGATTTTTGAGGTGTGTAGCTGGCTATGCAATAGAAGATTGGAAACGAAATGAAGATATACGAATAGAACTAAATGCACTCAAGCTATTACATAGGCTTGCACAATACAGAGACAAATGGATGAACCACATTTACAAAATACACATATATAACAACAGAATCCGAAACAAATTCTTTACTACAAATCACTAGAAAGTAGAAATGTAGGAAGATCCAGTAAAAGAAAGACAGACCAATCCAAACATGAGATTGGAAGAGATCTTAAGGTATAATCCTTGATGCTGATGACAAAGTATTTTTATTTGGGAATTTATCCACAATACAATCGTTTTCCGTCACCCTCAATAAATTCGCCAACTCCATTTGTAGCGGCGCTGAACATACTCATCTGTAAGTCTCAATTGGCCCATACATCTTCTCACTCTATCGATCCAACCTTCATTAGGTCTTCCTCTTCTTCAATCTATGCTCTATTCCAAAACCTTAAGGATTATATCTGATGCTTCCTCTTGAGATGACCATACCATCTTAATCGTCTTTTAATTATTTTAATTGTCTGTTGCACATTTATTTAAACTTTTGCCAACTAACTAACTCACTGGCACTATCGAACCCGTAGGTCCATGGCTGCGCGAACATAAGCTCTCCATATATCCCTATCCTGAGCTAATGTTTTCCAATCATCCCCTGTATAATCTACATCCCTCAAATCATATTTAATGTTATTCTCCCACATCATTCTTGGTCTATCGATGGGCGTTTTCCCTCTGGTTTTCCTAATAGAAGCTTCCATGCATGTCTTTCATTACCCATTCGTGCCACATGTCCTGCCCATCGCAGTCTACGAGACTTAACTATTCTAATTATATCTGGCTTCCTATAAAGACCATGTAATTCACTGTTATGTAGTCTTCTCCATTCACCTGTCTGTTCATCTCTCTTTGGTTCAAAAATTTTCCTATTTAAACTTTTACAATTTTCCTAATTTCAGCGTTTCTACTTTTTTGTAATCTGACTTCTGCGATGATCTTCTCCAGTAATAATTTTCTATTCTTAATAACTTGTCAGCTTGGCACCTATTTATCATAAGTAATGCCACGAGTGATTTCCAATTTATCTAGAGAATTTGGAAATCAAGAGTGGAATTTGTTAGGACTATTTAACGAATAAAATTAAGCTGTTTACTCACAAATCATTATTTTACTATAGTTATTTTAAAATATTTATATATTTAATGTAAACGGCGATGTTTGAAAACAAATGAGAAACGATAGGTACGCTTCATCTGCTTCTTTTGTTTATCACTGCAACCAGATCATACTATTTATTGCCAAAGGAACGCAATATTGTAAGAATGCTCTTTAGTGGAGAAAAAATGAAACACATCAAACTGTATATTAATTCATTACTGATGTCGTATGATGTAAATATGACAATTATATTTTTCTGGATTGTTACCTGGGAAAAAAATATATTTAAGAAAGTGCAAACAGTGGTTTCTTTTTTTGGTGGTATAATCTATTGCTACAAATGTTTTTATATTAACTCCCGCATGCGGCATGTGTTGACATTCATGCACTATATATACAATCTGGTGTCCGTATTTCTTACAGGCTCAGTCACTGCAAAATAATGTTCAGACCTGTTCAGAATATTAAAAAGGAGGAGCCTTCTTTAATATGGTAATTATAACACTGATAAATATTTCGTGAAACACGACTCTGATTGGTTGTAAAACAGAAATCATTGAAATATGATTGGCCATTGAGTCCCATTTGGGGCATGAGTTAAATAGTCTGTATAATATTATCTACAAGAGCCTTATAGATAAATTTATTTGTTCTGCAAAGGAGTTTTACTCCATAATACACAGTTCAGTATGCCAATTACTCCCCCCACCCATATGCCACTTTTTTTTCTGATTGTGATGAACCATCTTTTTCTAACATTATAATTAATTTTTAGTAACACGTCACACAATAGTTACGTTTTCATAAGTGTTCAGAGTATTAACAATATGTTACTTTATGCTGATGACATAGTATTATTAGGCAATAGCGAGGAGATACTAATGGCTAACGCACAAACTCTATTGGGTAACACTAAGAAATTGGGACACGAAATAAAAATCAATAAAAGTAAATGTATGTTCACACAGAGAAATACATTATTATGTAATAGAAATGGATCGTTAATAACAAATGAAGGAAATTTTGAAGAAGAGGGTGAATTTAAATATCTAGCAACAAACAAATTTTAAACAGGAATGAGATGAACAAAGAAGTTAAACATAGGTTTTATTCTAGAAATGCATGCTAAGCATTACAAGGAATCTTGTCGTCCCAACTTCTCTAAAAAAAGTTTAACTGAAAAAAAAAACACTTATTCTCCCAGTTATAATACACGGATGTAAAAAACGGAATCATACTTTAAAGGAGGAGAAAAGATTACGACTATTTGAGAATAAAGTACTTAACATTTTTCGACCAAATAGAGATGAACACCAGGCGAATGGAGAAGACTAAATAACAGTGAGCTGCGTGGTATTTATAAGAAACCAGGCATAACAAGAACAATTAAGCCACATGGACTGCGATGGACAGGACATGTGGCACGAATGGTAAATTAAAGAGGGGTATGGAAGCTTCTTGTAAGAAAACCAGAGGGAAAACGCCCAGTTGGTAGATCAAGAATGATATGAGAGAAAAACTTTAAGCATAATTTGAAGGAAGTAGATAATGCTGGGGATGATTAATTCGTTAAATCTAGAGTAAATCAAAACACACTATAAATAATAATTGTATATATATATATATATAAAGTAAAGCAAAGTATTCCCACTACAGGCCTCAGGAGGCCCTTGGGGTAGTGGGAGGTTAAGGCTCCCACTATTTCTAGACAATCGGCACTTCATGTCAGCCGGGTTGTCAGCCCTGCGTGACGGCCGCCTTTACCCCAGAACAAGCGTCCAGTACTCATTTCCGTTAGAGGCTGAGTCGACCCCAGGGCCATAGTGCCGCCAGAAGGTTTGGGTCAGTTTAAAAATCCTGACCCCACCGGGACTTGAACCCTCGACCTTCCGGCTTGTAGCTCAGTGCCTTAACCACTACGCTACGGAGTGTGTGTGTATTATATATATATATATATATATATATCCATCCATCTATAGTAATTCAGCCCGAGGGCAGGTCCTTCACTGCAATCATAGCCTTTTCATGCTATGCTTGCAGCTTAACCAGGGAATTGTAAGTGTGGTAGCTTCCCGTTGCTTTCCACACCGGTGAAGGATGATGATAATGATAAGGGTGAGGATGAGGATGATGGCCATATGATTTCGGGGACCGTTTGTGCCTTAAAGTTTTCTTGACATTTGTCTTACAGGTGAGGAAAAAACCCCGATAAAAAACTCACCCATAAAAACTGGCCCGACCAGGGATCGCACCCGGCCCCGCTGCGTGACAAGGCAGCACGCTACCTCGCGACCACAACGGTGGACACACACACACGCACACACACACACACACACACATATATATATATATATATGAGTTATAATTAAATGTTTAACATTGAGCAATGCAAGCTTAATATGGTGTGATAAGAAAAATAAATGCCTGGACGGGATTCGAACCCGGATCTCTGAGTCTGTACCTCCCCCCATATTAAGCTTGCATTGCTCAATGTTAAATATTTAAGTATAACATCTATAAAGCGTCACTGCTATAAGGTAAAAATATTCTCTTTAATTTGCTTACTTGTTATAGTCAGCTACTAGATGGCAGTGAAGACCGAGTTCTCGCGACATCTAGTAATAATGGAGAATATAATACATATATAAGAAAAATAAGTGTTTGAATTGGATTCGCCTGGTAGTGTAATGGATATCACGCTGAGGTACAGACTCAGAGATCCGGTTTCGAATCCCGTCCAGGCATTTATTTTTCTTATCACACCATATATATATATATATGAAACATGTAATCGTTTTATGTTTATTGTAATTTAGATGTAAGATTATTTTCTTTTTGTATTTTTTAAAACCTGGTTGAGTGGTAGACAAGGCCTTAAGGCCTTAACTCTGCCAGGTAAAATAAAGCTATTATTGTTATTATTATTATTATTATTATTATTATATTATATCATTACTTACTTACTTACTCACTGGCACTATCGAACCCGTAGGTTCATGGCCCGCACGGACATAAGCCCTCCATACATCCCTATCCTGTGCTAATGTTTTCCAATCATTCCCTGTATAATCTACTTCCCTCAAATCATAGTTAATGTTGTTCTCCCACCTCATTCTTGGTCTACCAACTGGGCGTTTTCCTTCTGGCTTTCCTACACGGAAGTTTCCATGCACGTCTTTCAGTCCCCATACGCGCAACATGTCCGCCGCCATCGCAGTCTACGGGATTAGTATTCGATATGAGGAGCAGGAGTAGGAGAGGGAGGAGGAGGATGAGAGGAGGTAGGAGCGCAGCAGGAGAGGAGTAGGAGGAGGAGCAGCAGGTAGATGGAAGGAGGAGAGAGGAGGAGGAGCAGCAGGAGAGGAGGGAGGAGAGGAGCTCAGGAGAGGAGGAGGAGGAGCAGCAGGAATGAGGAGGAGGAGCATCAGGATAGGTAGGATGATGAGGAAGGAGGAGGAGACATCAGCAGCAGATGATGAGAGGAGGAGCAGCAGGAGATTAGTATCATCATAATTATTATTGATTATCATCATCATTAGATTATGATTAGTATTAGTATTATCATCATTATATTATTATTAGTATTATTATTAGCCATTATATTAGTATTATTATCATCATTATATTATTATTATTATCATCATCATCATCAGTAACAGTAGTTGCACCCGCAATAGCAGTAGCAGCAGCAGCAGCAGTAGCAGTAGCAGTAGCAGTAGTAGCAGTAGCAGTAGCAGTAGCAGTAGCAGTAGCAGTAGCAGTAGCAGTAGTAGTAGTATATTACTATTGGAAAACATTTCAGGATAGGGATATATGGAGAGCATACGTTCGCGCGGCTATGAATCTACGGGTTCGATAGTGAGTTAAACTTCAGTGATTAGAGTGAAGAAATTTAACTTAGGGATCACAAGTTGAACATTGATTACAGTCGGTTGAAAACAACATTATACGTTCATTACATAAAGTACGTGAATGGATGTAAAAGAGACTTAAAAATAATTAGATGCAAGTGATGATTTACAAACCGATGACAAACAAACTCAGCACGTTACTAAAGTTACAGCAGAGATGTTTTTAATTTTCATTTTAGCTCTGAATATTTCCTTGTTTACGAGTTTATGATTCATTAACTAACTTGCCTCTCGGCTTTAGAAGCTCTCTGCCACTTTACAACATGACAAGACTGTACCACACTGTCCACTAATCCCGTCGGCGACCTCGTGACAGGCATATTAACTCGCCACTAAATTAACAATGCATTTTGTAATAGTAATTTAAAGTCTTAACGATAGGCAATTAAGCGAACGCATTCACATATTAATGATGCCAGTATTCTACATTGAAATAAAATATAGTCTGCCTCAGACACATGACTCATCCCACAGGGAATTATTCCATGGTTTCTTATCTGTCACAACCAATTGTAGGCCTATGCATTCAAATGTTGGGAAATATTTTGGTAAAGAAATGACACATTTATGTAATTTACCTAATGAATTTACTTTCATCATCATCAGCAAGGATTAGATCTTAAAGTCTGTTAAGATCTCATGTTAGAATTGGTCTGTCAATCTTTTTTTTGGATCTTCCTACATTTTTTCGTTTAGTAGTTTGTATTGAAGAATCTGTTTTCGGGATTCTGTTTTTATCCATGGATTTATGAATTGATTTTACAAAAATAAATCTATATAAATCAAAGCATGTGCATGTGTATTTAAGGGTATATATATAATGATACAAATAAATACCTAAACGGGATCCTGAACCCGGATCTCTGGGTTCGTACCCCAGCGTGTTATCCATTACATCACCAGGCGAATCCAATTCAAACATTTATCTTTCTTTATATATATATTCTCCATTATTACTAGATGTCGCGAGAACTCGGTCTTCACTGCCACATGGTAGCTGACTATAAGAAGTAAGCAAATTAGAGAGAATATTTTTACTTTATAGCAGTGACGATTTATCGATGTTATAATTAATTTTTGGCATTATACACATACAAACACACACACACACACACACACACATATATATATATATATATATATATATATAGTATGTTCCGCCATAACTCGTGGAGCAATTTCAACAAAATTTCCCTGCATAATAACATCTCCCTAAAATCATGGTAAACATTATTCTCCCATCTCATTCTTGGCGTACCTATTTGATTCTTTCCTTCTAGTTTTCCTACAGTTTTCCTAGTTCACATGTCCTTCTATCATTCCCAAATCGTTCCACATATCCTCATGCAATCTAACTTAAACTATTCTTATTACATCTCATTTTCAATCATATATGTAGATTCTTCCATTTACCTCTCTGTTCGTCTATCTTTGGTCCAAAAATGTTCCTAAGAACTTCATTCCCAAATGCACGTAATTATTTGTCCCTTATAGTAAGAGGCGATGTTTCACATCTACATAATGGAAAAAATAACTGTTGTATATATTTTACTTCAACTTTTTTAGACAATTTGAGACGAGAGGAATCCATGTACTGCTTAATGGCAAGCCTTTCCAGAATTCAGTCTATGTTTAACTTCTTTCTGCACCTCATTTCTATTTGCAATTATTTTTATTAGGTACTAGCTAATACCCGGCGTGCGCTGCTACTCATAAATAAATGCTAATATGTTTTTACCATCAGGCGTACACTGTTCGGGAATCTACTTATCCCGATATTCTTGGCATCAATGAAAGACAAAGATGGTTATTGTGAGTTATCCGTAGAAGATAAACATATGCTGTCGCGGACTTTTTTGTAGAGTTTTTTTTGATATGTTCAATTCTGTGTACATTAATTTGGTGTATTCCTTATGGTTTAGGCAGCGTAAGCCATTTAAGCGTCAAAATATGGACTTCATTTCACGTTTTTTCACTACAAAGGGTGATTTTTAGGGGTGAAAGAGTTGAGTATTACAACTCCCTTATAGCCCATGTTCATCCCTGGAATCTCCTAAACATTTTTCAAAAAGCCCCATCTTAATCGGATGAACAGTATGGCAGAGCACACTTGTCCGGGAATCGACTTATCCCGTTCTTCTTGGCATCGATGAAAAACAAAAATGGTTATTGTGAGTTATCCGTATAGGATAAACATATGCTATCGCGGACTTTTTTGTAGAGTTTTGTGAGATATTCAATTCCGTGTATATTAATTTGGTGTATTTGTTATGGTTTAGGCAGCGTAAGTCATTTTAGCGTCAAAATATGGGCTTTATTTCACGTTTTTCACTACAAAGGCTGATTTTTAGGGGTGAAGGGGTTGATTATCAAAACTCTCTTATAGCCTATGTTCATCCCGGGAATCATCCGAACATTTTCCAAAAAAATCGGATCAACGGTATGGCCGCGCATAGAATACGAACAAACAAACAAACAAACCAAAAAACATACAAACAAACAAACATTGATTTTTAAATATAAGATTTGAATTCAACCTTTTCGTCAAAATTTTCCTCATTTGTTATTAAGTGTCATTTCCAATAGCCTATAACTATAATGGCTTTATATCTGTGACCATATACTTAATTATAATTTACTACCAAACCCAGTTTCTTAGTTCATAATATACAAAGCTCCTATTAATTATATGTAGTTTCTTTTTGGGAAGTTTCTGAAAAGACGATATTCATAAGATGTTTCTGCTGAGACACACCAATGTAATTAGCTTCAAGAGAAACCGTTGAAAAGAGTCTCACGGGTACGGCTTTTTATGTGAACACAACCAATGAATTTTAAATAGGGAGTGGTTATAGGAATTTCCTCATACTAGATGTGTCATCCACGTGGTCTCAACTTGCGGTAAAATAACCGGAATAAGTCAACATTCTTTAATGATTATACCTCATTTTATTTGTTATACTGATGTCTAAAGTCAGACATTGAATATAATATTATACCTTATAAAATTATACATGATACTAAGTAAATTCATGCTGTAAGTACATAATAATATATAGGCATATATCCATCCATTCATAGTAATCCTGCCCATTTTCATGCTATGCTTTGCAGCTTTACTAGGGAATTGTAGGTGTGGTAGCTTCCCGTTGCTTTCCACACCGGTGAAGGATGATGATGATGATGATGGCCCATATGATTTCGGGGACCGTTTGGGCCTTAAAGTTTTCCTGACATTTGTCTTACAGGTGAGGAAACACCCCGATAAAAACCTCACCCAGAAAAACTGCCCGACCGGGAATCGAACCCGGGCCCGCTGCGTGACAAGGCAGCACGCTACCTCGAGACCACAGCGGTGAACTAATATATATATATATATATATATATATATAGTCTCACTTAGAAATATATTATATAATAGACAAGGTCAGCTAAAGATAAGCAAGGGAAATTTTGGACAAGTTGCCGAATTTAAACATAGGCTCAACTCTGAAAACGCATGGTTTTTGGCAGTACTGGGACTCTTGTCATGTCAACTTCTTTATATATATATATATATATATATAGTCTCACTTAGAAATATATTATATAATAGACAAGGTCAGCTAAAGATAAGCAAGGGAAATTTTGGAGAAGTTGCCGAATTTAAACATAGGCTCAACTCTGAAAACGCATGGTTTTTGGCAGTACTGGGACTCTTGTCATGTCAACTTCTTTATATATATATATATATATATAGTCTCACTTAGAAATATATTATATAATAGACAAGGTCAGCTAAAGATAAGCAAGGGAAATTTTGGAGAAGTTGCCGAATTTAAACATAGGCTCAACTCTGAAAACGCATGGTTTTTGGCAGTACTGGGACTCTTGTCATGTCAACTTCTTTATATATATATATATATATATATATATATATAGTCTCACTTAGAAATATATTATATAATAGACAAGGTCAGCTAAAGATAAGCAAGGGAAATTTTGGAGAAGTTGCCGAATTTAAACATAGGCTCAACTCTGAAAACGCATGGTTTTTGGCAGTACTGGGACTCTTGTCATGTCAACTTCTTTATATATATATATATATATATATATATATATATATATATATATATATATATAGTCTCACTTAGAAATATATTATATAATAGACAAGGTCAGCTAAAGATAAGCAAGGGAAATTTTGGAGAAGTTGCCGAATTTAAACATAGGCTCAACTCTGAAAACGCATGGTTTTTGGCAGTACTGGGACTCTTGTCATGTCAACTTCTTTATATATATATATATATATATATATATAAAGTGGTTATTCCTCCCGTTTTATGGATGTGAAACATTGTATCTTACTTTAAGAAAGGAAAATTGATTAGGAGAATTTTAGAATAAAGTTCTGAGGAAAAGACATCCGTGAAGTACTGCAGATCTACTCCATAAAATAAAAGATATTTAACAACAAGAATCAGTGGTAAGAACATGTAGAAAGAATGGAAGAAAGTAGATTACCAAATCAAATCTTACATTATTTTCCGTGAGGAAGAATAAATGTCGGACGTCCTCGGAAGAGATCTTAGATCTATTAGTGAAAGACGGAACAGCCAACAAATGCCTAAACCAGGAAGTGAAAAAGAAGGACAAGAAGTTATGAGAAAAAACATTTACCAAATAATGACGAACAATCAGTTAAGTGTAAAAAATATTATATTTAGCCCAAATAATGGAGGTACAAATGATATTTTTATTAATAACGAAGGAATAAAAAAGTATTTCAAAACTCATACTACAAACAGGTCATCAGTTTAACAAAATCGAAGATACTATGGCAATCAAAGACAAAGAGAGTAACAAGATGATTAGTATCTTAGAAAACATGGAAATTTTAAGAGAAGCTAAGGATATAATCATTCTAAACGAGAACATACCCACAGACCTAAACCCATTACATTAATTATACGCCTACATCAGTACCAAATCGTATGCCGAAGATGAAAGATGCTTTTGAAAGACCTTCATGATTTAATAATTTAGCGACTTATTTTTGTATAAGAATGAAGTCATATGTGTGAATGATGTATTATGTATGTCGAACCAGGAACAAAACAGACTACATAAAGCCGTAGACTAGATTTAACATCATTCATTCAATAAAGTAAAGAAGGGCTAGACAATGAACCAAAGATAAGGTGCCGTGTAAGGTCTTAAAAAAAAAGAACCCTAACTAATCATCTCGACTAACTACCTCACTGGACTATCAAACTCGTAAGCTCATGGCCGAGCGGACGTAAGCTCTCCATACTTCCATATCCTGAGATGATTTCCAATCATTCCCAGTATAATCTACTTCCCTCAAATCATTGTCAATGTTATTCTCCCACCTCATTCTTGGTCTACCGACTGGGCGTTTACCCTCTGGTTTTCCTACAAGAAGCTTCCATGCACATCTTTCATTCCCCATTCGTTGCACATGTCCTGCCCATCGCAGTCTACGGGACTTAACTCTTCTCATTATATCTGGTTTCCTATAAAGACCATGTAGTTAAATATTATGTAGTCTTCTCCATTCACTTGTCTGTTCATCTCTCTTTGGTCCAAATATTTCCCTACGAACTTCATTCTCAAACAATTGTAATCTCCTTTCCTCGCTTAATGTAAGAGTCCATGTTTCGCATTCATACAATATAACTGGTAGAATAATAGTATTATATATTTTCAGTTTAACGTTTTTTGAAAGGAGTTGTGACGTCAAGAGTCTCTGTATTGCATAATAGCATACATTTCCAGAATTGAGCCTATGTTTAATTTCTTTGTGCATCTCATTCCTATTCGTGATTATTGTTCCTAGGTATTTGAATTCTGCCACACCCTCAAAATGTTCCTCATTCGTCATTAGCTGTTCATTTCCATTACACGTATATAATATATTTCCACGTGTGACCATATATTTAGTTTTATTGATATTTACTTCCAGTCCCAATTTCTTAGTGTTACTCAATAGTGTGTGCGTGTTGTCCTTTAGTATTTCCTCGCTATCGCCCAATAGTGCTACACCAACAACATAAACTAACAGCTTATTAGTACCATTGAGTTGTACGCTTCTTCATCCTATAAAGATTTGATGGCATGCTCTAGTACAAAATTAAATAGTAGAGGAGATAGTGCATCTCCTTGCTTCGACCTATTCTGGATTTCAAAAGTACCCGAAAACTGTTTGCCTACACGCGCCCTACTCTGTGTGTCATTTAGACACATTCGTATAAGTCTAACCAACATTTTAGCATCTTTACTAATCGAAATTACCTAGCATACTGATGTGTAAGGGGTGGATTCCTAAGACAGGTCATATTTTTACCAAAGCCTATATTCTAAGCTTCCGATTTCCGATTGATTGAGGGTCTTTCCACTTTTCAACGGTTGCCCTTTTACCAGCCGGCTGCTGGCCCTTCACATCCACATGTGTCAATCACAGAGGTAGATGATCAACAGCCAGTGTAGGGGTGACATGCGGTTAGCATGTCGAGTCCCCCAGCCGTTATAGCAGGTTCCTCAACCTGGAGCCGCTACTTATTGTAGCTACCCAATTGCCTCACGATGCTGGGTGGGCACCGGTCCCATACTGGCCGAAATACCATGAGAAAATTTCTTCCCCCATGGAGACTCGAACCAGCGCAAGTCCCGTAGCTCTGCGCCAAGGCTTCCTACCTTAACCGCTCGGCTAAGGCGCGGGACATTCTAAGCTTCAATGAGTAAAAACATTTACATATGCCTTATTACTAAGATTAAGTGATTTTTATTGGGTCTTAAAAGTCATATTTCTCACTTTTTCAGATCTTTGGTCATACTTCTGCTTATTTCTATGAGTATTTATCGCATGCCCCAAATGGTAGTCAATGACCAATCACGTTACAATGATTTTTTATTTAAAACCAATCACAATCGTGTTTCGTCTAGAATTTACCAACTAAAGTTTATCATAATAAAGAAATCACCTCCTTTTTAACAATCTGAATAGGTCATAGCATTATTTTGCAGTGACTGACTCACTAAGAAATACGGCTACCAGAATGTATATATAGTGCATGAATGTCAACACATACCGCATGCGGGAGTTAATATAAAAACATTTGTAGCAATTGATTAAAACACCAAAAAAAGAAACCACTGTTTGCACTTTCTTAAATTTATTTTTTCCCAGAAAAATAGAATTGTCATATTTACATCATAGGATATCAGAAATTAATTAATATACAGTTTGATGTGTTTCATTTTTTCTCCACTAGACCGCATTCTTACAATATTGCGTTCCTCTGGCAATAAATAATATGATCTGGTTACAGTAACGAACAAAAGAAGCAAATGAAGCGTACCGATCGTTTCTCATTTGTTTTCAAACATCGTCATTTACATTAAATATATAAATATTTTAAAATAACTATATTTAAATAACGATTTGTGAGTAAACAGCTTAATTTTATTCGTTACATAGTCCTAACAAATGCCACTTTTGATATCCAAATTCACTAGATAAATTGGAAATCACTCGTGGCATTACTTATGGTAAAGTCATATTTTGGGTTTTTAATAGCCTAGTCATCAGGCGATTGAAAATAACCAACATTGTATCTGTATAAAAATGGTCAGTTTCACAGTTCACTTGTTTCGAAGGTTTCTGTTAACAGGTAGCAAACGTTTGCACTGGACAATAGAACAAGATTTCCTTTTTCTTATGATACAATTGAAAATGTATGTGAATGAACAACTTATTAATATATTATCGGTAAAAAATTAATTCGATTGTAAGGTCATATTTTTGTCTTTTTAGGTCATATTTAAACCTTTCTTTAAGTCATAAACGCATGCATATTTTCAATTTTTTAGGTCATAGAAATCTGCCCCTTACTGATGTGAATGAAAATTTTGAAATGTAGCCCAGTTTTACTAATCTAATTTACCTAGCATACCAATGTGAATGGAAAATTTAACTACATTGATCTAAGTGGGCGAATGCCTTGTGCAAGAATTTAAAATTTCCAATATCAATAAACAAAGTTTAAGGGAAATAAATACTTTCCAAGCCATTTCATTTTTGTTTAACATCACCGTCTAATAAACTGTATGCTTGAAGAGTTGGTAGTAAAACCGCAAGAATGGCAAAATGTTTATTATTTTGAGCTTAAGCCAAACTTTTTGAGGCTTGTTCTTTATCGGAAATTGAGTTGGTAGTGTTGCTTTAAAACCAATTTCCCATATCTACATTCCATTAACTATCGCGGAGTCTTGGCACCCTCTCGACTCACAAATACGATAACACCGGGACTAGTGTCACTATAATGTCTACTTCAGAAGCTAATGTCTGGCAATCGTCCTAACCACTCCTCCCTCTCATTTATAGTATTCTAAAATCTCACCAATTGAATAACATCGATATCTTGTCGCTTTCGCCTGTTGCAAAATAATTTACTTATTTCCTTTTTATAAGTAATGCCACGAGTGATTTCCAATTTATCTAGAGGATTTGGATATCAAAAGTGGCATTTGCTACTAGGGCTATTTAACGAAAAAAAGTAAGCTGTTTGCTCACAAATCATTATTTAAATATAGTTATTTAAAATATTTGTCTCAAAACACACAAAGTCGAGGCTAGCATATGAACTCGCCAAGGAACCATTCTTCACAGAAGAACTGCGTATGAGGCTACCATCCACAGACAGCTCAAATAAACTACTTTAGGAAAGAGAGAAGAAGATACAAGAGATATGGCTGGACTTTTATACAACAGAAGCCATGACAAACAGATCCTGGACCAACACCAATCAAGAACTCCGACACCTGGTGAACTCAATAGCAGTGCATGGATACCACCACAAGATATGTAAGACCAAGTGTTTCCACGATCCCGGGAACAACTGTGAGTGCGAGAAAACATGCGACCGTTACCATGTAACCACCTGCAAAAAACGAGGGATATCCCTGGTAGAATTCTGCAAATAACAAACTGTGTGAATCAAATTAATGACAAAACTTATGTAACATATATTTTCTGCACAACTTTTGCGCATTAGTTTTATTATTTAAAAAATATTTATATATTTAATGTAAACGGCGATGTTTGAAAACAAATGAGAAACGTTTGTTATGTTTCACTTGTTCATCATTGCAAACAGATCATATTATATATTGCCAAAGGATCGCAATATTGTAAGAATGCACCCTAGTGGAGAAACAATTAAAAACATCAAAATGTTTAGAACCAACATTATAGGTTAGTAATTAATTTATGATGTCCTATGACGTAAATACGTCAATTATATTTTCTGGAATGTAAATGCCTGGGAAATAATACGTTTAAGAAAGTGCAAAAAGTGTTTTTTTTTGTGGTATAATCAATTGCTACAAATGTTTTTTTCTATTAATCCCGCAAGCAGTATCCATTTACATTCGTGCACTATATATACAATCTGGCAGCCACTAACATTCTAGGATTCTTACATCTTAATATATAAATTGTTATATTCAATGTATTTCTTAGAGAGTCAGTCACTGCAAAATAATGGTCTCACCTATTCAGAACGTTAAAAAGGAGGAGCTTGATTTTAAAGTGATAAAATTAAATTGATAAAATCGAGGTGAAAAACGACTGTGATTGGTTGAAAATCAAAATTCATTGAAATGTGATTGGTCATTGACTCCCATTTGGGGCATTGAGTTAAATAGTCATAAGTAATGCCACGAGTGATTTCCAAATTATCTAGAGGATTTGGAAATCAAGAGTGGCATTTGTTAGAACTATTTAACGAATAAAATTAAGCTGTTTACTAACAAAATCATTATTTAAATATTGTTTTATTTATTGCCTCAGGTTGTCATTTCTACATTTCTGGTATTTTCTCCTGGCTTTGGCTTAATTGTAACCCACCTCTGATTGGGGCGCCCAGAAGGCGGAGTTACGTTTCCCCGATGGTATGATGGGTGATAAATGATAATGTAGTGCCACGAGAGTTCTTAACCTAAACTTATCCTAAATTCCAATCCATGGGCAACCACAGGGAACCCTTTAAGGGAAAAATTCCTATGGTTTGACCGGGAATCTATCCCGGGACCTCATGAACAGTAGTCATAAACGCTGACCACTAGCCCATGATGTTGATCACTTCATTTCTATTGTCCAATGTGCGGGAGCTTTGAAGACGAGATACATACGTTAGGAAAATGTAACGATTTAGAATATTGGAGGCATCAGTTATTACCGGAAAGATTTCTAAATTCAAATCGTGAAAGATTGGCATGCTACGAGTTACTGGTAAACCCAGAAAATTGGACAAACTTAGGTAGATTTCTGGACAAAACGCGGAAAATAAGAACAACACTTATTCAGGAATAAATAAATATGTTAACAAATTGCAATACCATTAATTCTTATTAATTCTACATAACTAAGTTAATGTATAATGTAATTGTATTGATATCTGAATGTATTATTATTGTGTTTTCTTTTTTTGTTTTTTGTTTTGTTTTAAGTATATTATTACCAAGGGGGCACGCCGTAGCGTAGTGGTTAAGGCACTGAGCTACAAGCCGGAAGGTCGAGGGTTCAAGTCCCGGTGGGGGTCAGGATTTTTAAACTGACCCAAACCTTCTGGCGGCACTATGGCCCTGGGGTCGACTCAGCCTCTAACGGAAATGAGTACCAGACGCTTATTCGGGGGGTAAAGGCGGCCGTCACGCAGGGCTGACAACCCGGCTGACATCAAGTGCCGATTGTCAAGAAAAAGTGGGAGCCTTAACCTCCTACTACCCCAAGGGCTTCCGGGCCTGTTGTGGGATCACTTTACTTATATTATTACCAAACATCAATTTATTGTAACGGACTGTCAACAGCACGTACGGCTTACTGCCCGTGCGATCCATATTTGTAAATAACATTGTATGTATCTTACTTTTAGTTTAATAAAGTCCTTATGTATATGTATTTATGTATTTTACTCTGTTTCACGATGGGCTATCACTTTTCTTTCCTACATTGCGTTGCTATGTATTCGTGTATCGGTTTTTATAAAGAACAAAGAATTTTTTTTTTTAGAATTTACACATTGAGTTATCGCGTAACAGTATACTGGATTAGGTAAAACTGGATCAGTTTCTAATCCTATAAGCGCCGATGGCCTTCTCTCGACACGTTTTCTACTATAATCCGACTTATCCTTTTGAATCAAACTAACTTTATATCTGTATCGTTTACGGCGCACAGATTTTGAGTGTTATATTAGAAGAAGCTGACTGCATTTGCCATGGTGTATAGAATGTATTTCTTGAAAAAAAAAACTTTCCTTTTATTCACCTATAGGCTAAAGTTCACTATTTCACATATGAAAGCTTTCCCCTTAATGTATTCCATAAATATAAAAAAGAACACTATTTATTTTATAATTTATTGTACTTGCACTTTACTTAATTTATTTTAATTACGAATTGTAGTTTAGAATTATATTTTTGACCTTTTCTGTATGTAATAGTGCGAGGTTGGGATGTGTTTTTACAGAAGCGAGGAAAATGTTTAAAAACCGATAGAGTTTTTTTTAATTTCCGAGATTCTGTAAAATACTTCATAAACGTGCATTGTACATCATTTTTTTGCGCGATGGTGGTTTCAAAATAATAAATAATAGTGAAATAATAACATATTTGTTAAAAATATTTGCGTTGATTATAAACAATTGACCTACGTTAACAGCGTGGGCAATGTTTATTAGTTGAAGCAACAGGAGGGTCGTGATATCAATGTGTGATAAAGTAACAGCAGGCTGTGAGAGAAATGAGTTATAAAATGGCGGCAAGTACGTATTTATTGTTTTATATTGTTTGAAATAAAGTTTAGTTCATTTAAAAATGCAGTGATTTTTTTCGTATAATGTATATTATCACTACCTTTTGGATATTTTTTGTATATAAATTGTATGTAGTATACATAGAGGGCAGTGGTTTTACTTCCCACACGCGAGTTTGGAATATGTAATATTACAGTATAGTTATTTCATTACAGTATACTTATTTAGGTTGGCAACCCCAAAATGTAGGAAGTTGAACTTTCAATCCTGGTCGCCATTGCTGTAAGTGCGACAAAACACACCATCGCGCAAAAAATACTATTAATTTGGTCGAAAGTTTCATACCTTATTTATTTATGTTATTGATTGATTTATTTATTTTACCTGATGCAGCTAAGACGTAAAGTCTTCTCTTCCACTTCACCAGGGTTAAATTATACATATACCTAACAATTATTCGTTAGGAAATCGATAAAAAAACTGTTAAAAAGCAAGAGACTTCTAGCAAAGCCCTGTCAGTAAATATAAATTACATTATTTGTTAGAGAGCATCTCGAAAACAAAAATAGAACACACGCGCTCATGCATTTAATCAATGATGTCAGTGCTTGACAGTAACATTAATTCCCTACTACAAGAAATCAGGTACTGCCGGATGTTAGGATAATTTAAATATAAATCTTAATTTGTTATATTTGTCTTAATCTTGATTTAAATATTATCTTGACTCCTATCTATAAAAATGAGTGGTCTGAAAGCCTGTCTGTCCTTCATGGACTCAAAAATAACTTGACCGATTTGAATGGGGGTTTCACCATAATTTAGATATTTGGGGGGGGGGACAATTAACGTATGTAACATATCACCGTACGTACTACTAGGCTGGAGCTAAAAAAATCATAGGTGCACTAAAAAAAGTCGATTTTCGGACGCTTAAATGGTTTACGCTGCTTAAACCATAGCAAATACACCAAATTCATGTACACAGAATCACAATCGGATTAACGGTATGGCCGCGCATAAAGTCCGAACAAACAAACAAAAAAATAAACATTCATTTTTATATATTGATTACTTTATTTCTATAAAAGTATTATTCAATTCAAATTTCACTCAAAACTCGCCAACCCAAAAACATATGGGAATAATCCTAAAACAAAATCTGTAAAACGTGATAACTGAAGAAAATTAAATGAAAATAACTGTTCTTCCTTTATTAATATTCTTGTATCCAATCAATGTTATCAAATTCTTCATCAATTTGTTGTCCACCGCTGTGGTCTCGAGGTAGCGTGCTGCCTTGTCATGCAACGGACCCGGGTTCCATTCCCGGTCGGGACAAACTTCCTGGGTGAGGTTTTTTCCGGGATTTTTCCTCACCTGTTAGACAAATGCCAGGTAGCTTTGATGCCCAAGAGGTCCCCGAACATCATCTGGCATCATTATCATCCTCGGCGTGGAAAGCAACGGGAAGCTACCGCATCTATAATTCCCTACTACAACTGCAAAGCATAGCATGAAAATGCTATGATTGCAATGAAAGACCTGCCCTAGGACAGAACACTATTGTTTATTTCAAGCGTATTAATCTATTAACTTATATTTTTTCCTCTTTTTGTTTTTAAATTGTTTTGCTTTTTCCGTTCAGACAAAGACACAATATATAGGCTTCATTCAAACACGATATATACATTCGGAGATTTAAAATATTCCCCGCCGGAAATCGAACCCGGATCTTTGGAGTCGAAATTAGGGGCTCTATTAACTGCGCCACAACATCGGACTATTTAAATCCCGTACTTTCTCTTGATATATTTATCATGCATATACGATATTGTTTTTCGGAAGTTCATGAATTGCAGAAATGTTATTTGTTCATAATGCAGGATGCACAGGATATAGTTAATGCAATTGTGAAAGGAAAATTGATAAAGTTATCAGATAATACTATCCACTAAGCAGCCTACATTAGCCCACTCATTTCAAGCGATAAACTTGCATTCCAACACACGGTAATTTATACAGCTGTAGCTCAGTTTATTCAACATATAACTAACTATCAGAAGCCAAATATCGCTTCTAAATTTACATATCCCATCTTCATGTTATTTGGGTTCCTTTCTTTTTAGTTTCTTTAAGGATCATGATGTCTTTGTTTCCGATGGGAATACCACTAGATGATAATTCAACAATATATACACTCCAGTTTGCAGATGACCAATTGATATTGGCTCAAGAATTTGAAGATATAGAATACCTCACTAGAAAATTAATACAAGAATATAGTTTATGGGGTTTAAAGATCAATATGGATAAATCTAGATATATGACAATACGGGATCTTCCTCAAGATTTAATACTAGAAGAAAATTTAGGGACAATTAAATACACTGAAGAATATAAGTATTTGGGAATTAAAATTACTAAAGATGGAAAACAAGAAACAGAGATAAGAAACAGGATCAATATAGGAAAGTATGCTATATATGCCCTAAATGGAATAGTTTGGGACAAACATATCTTCAAAGAAACAAAACAAAACAAAAAAAACTATTTTTAATACAATAATCAGAAGCATTATTACCTATGGAGCTGATGTGTGGGTTTTAAATGCACAAAATGAAAAAAAAAAAATACTCGCCACTGAAATGGACTACTGGAGACGTGCTTCAAGAATATCCAGGAAGGATAAAATCCGAAATTCATATATAAAAGAAAAAATGCAGGTACAATATTCAATATTAGATTTTATAAAGAAGAAACAATTAAATTGTACGGACACATTAGAAGGATGGAAGAAGGAAGACTACCTAAGATAATCATGGATTGGGAACCACAGGGAAGAAAAAAGAAGGGTAGACCAAATATTACCGGAAAAATGTATATTTATTGTAAAAGCCGGAATAATAAAAAAAAAATTTGTTGGTTGTCATTTGAAAATTCGTCTTGTTTAGTATGTCTTATATGTAGCTTTCGCCCCTGAACAGGTATATCCTCTATCTATTAAGTGTAAATTTAAAATATCCATTTAGTTATATTTTAAGCAATTTACAGATCGCTATCTTGTAAACGAGAGATATAGATACTTGCACGCATTATAACACTGAACGCTACTAGAACTGATGCGGTTTTGGGGTGTTTCAGCCTCTGGAATACATTAATGGAGCACAGGAACTCTTTCAAACCCCTAAAGCGACAGGTACAGTCACTCAAATTCTTTATTCACCATCAGTATTCACAGATTTAGATTGTATAAAATATACAAATGCTGATCCTATATATTTTTAGTAACGAAATATTTGTTTCATATTTATAATATTATCAATTATATTAAAGAATGAGAGAAGGGTAATTTATCTATCAAGGGGAAATGTTAGAATATATGTTTTCCCTACACGAACTACCAAACAATTAATATGCAATACAGTAGGCCTATTCTAGTTGCACATTCAAAGACAATTATGTATTCTACTCGCAAAATCAATTTTCGAACAAACTTAATTTCCAATTCTATTAATTAAAGGATAGATAAAAAGAATGAACTAACTTAATTTCACACACTGTGCATGACAACAGTTCTTCTCTGCGAAACTCTATATAGATGTTTCGAAAGCATATCTCCACACGGGAATGAAGCTCGGGGGGTTCAATAAAAACCCGCTGAGTTAAAAAAAATGTCTGCCCTTTCCAACCATTGCCCTTCTTTCAACTACCTGGTCCTCTTATTTTCCCTGATACTTCCAGTTTTCTTTAATTATAATTGGTTTTCCTCTTAGGGCCAGTTTCACCAACAGAGGTAACTGTATTACGCCAGTTTAAGCTATAATAATAATAATAATAATAATAATAATAATAATATTTTATTTATTCTGGCAGAGTTAAGGCAATAAGGCCTTCTCTTCCACTCATCTAGCACAAATACAAATAAATATTTGACAAATATAGATATACACTATACTAATTATAAACAGTTAAAGATACATTAAATGTAGTAATGTATATTTCATGTACAAACAAATATTTTATACGATAATAACAGTAATAATACTTACGATAATAATAATAATAATATAATATAAACATGATACATTATACGAGAAACACCAATTAATATATGTACCTTACACTGGGTAATAATGAAGTCGACGTTAGAGCAAATATAAATTTAGATTTCTTTTAAAAGATGCCAATGTCAATGTCCGGCAGCCCCTTATTTCTTGTGGTAGGGAATTCCAGTTGCGAGAAGTGAAGATGGTATATGACATGGAGTGATGTGATGTCCTATGTTGCGGTATATTAAGCAAGAGACTATGTTGTGATCTTGTGTTTAAGTTATGTATTATATACGGGGAAAACTGGAGTAATACAGTTACCTCTGTTGGCGAAACTGACTCTTAGTGAACTATCAACTGGAATAACTTCATATGCCATCCTTAGTAGCTCTCTTTTCAGACCTATAATTAACTAACTCACTGGCACTATCGAATATGTAAGTTCATTGCCATGCAGACATAAGCTCTTCACACATCCTTATCCTGAGCTAATGTTTTCTAATCATCCCCTGTATAATCTACTCCCCAAATCTTGGTCAATGTTATTTTTCCTTATTCTTGGTCTACCAACTGGGCGTTTTCCCTCTGTTTTTCCTGCAAGAAGCTTCCATGCTCCTCTTTCATTCCCCATTTGTGCCACATGTCCGGCCCATCGCAGTCTATGAGACTCGTATTAAATGTGGCTTCCTATAAAGATCACGTAGCTCACTCTTAAGTAGTCTTCTCCATTCGCCTGACTGTTCACTTCTCTCTTATCCAAAATTTGTTCTAAGAACTTATTTTCTCAAATAATCGTAATATCATTTCTTCCCTTAAAGCAAGAGTCCATGTTTCACATCCATATAATACAGTGTTTATAAAGTCGCCATTTCTGTTTTAATACTACAAATTTTTATTTTTTTTGCAGATAATCTAAAAAAATTACACAATAGAAGAAATGACCCACTCGAGTACATCAATGCACATTTTTAAACATAACTCGAAAAGTAATAGATATATCAAAGTAAATATTTCACTAATTTAAATATGAAGTTTCAAACAGTGAAACATATTCTATTTAATTGTCCAATGTTGTGGTTTGAAAGTTATAATCTTGAAACACATTTGTATTTTAATGAAAAAAATTATTCCAGTCCTCTTTGCCATATTCTTAACGACAAAAATGTTATAATTACTTCTTCCCTTTGTAAATATTGTTTATTCTCAACTATAATTTAATTTTACTGTGTACATCTTTGTTAAAATATTGTTATATAATTGTCTTTTGCTCTACTGTTTTATGTCAGTTTAGTTGTTAATGTTACATAATTACAACCCTTATATACCGTAAGGTAATAAATAATAGTTTTAAAAAACTAAAAGAACACGCTTTATTAGAAAACTAAAAAATGAAAAATAATTTTAATTTCCAATACACTTGGGATAAAATAAAGTGGCCAACAAAAAAATCATCCCCAACACATATAGAATAAAACTAGAGTTATCAACAAAAAGAAAATCATTTTACCATCAAAAGCGTGGGGTGCTCTATATCAATTAATATATTTGATAATAAACATATATTGGTAAAAGTAAGCTCTCTAAGAAGAAAATGTAAAAATCATAAAAAGCACCCCACGCTTTTGGTGGTAAAATTATTTTATTTTTGTTGATAACTCTAGTTTTATTCTATATGTGTTGGGGATGATTTTTTTGATGACCACTTTATTTTATCCCAAGCGTATTGGAAATTAAAATTATTTTTCATTTTTTAGTTTTCTAATAAAGCGTGTTGTTTTAGTTTTTTAAAACTATTATTTATTTTTTATTTTTTAGTTTAATATTTTACAGAATAAGATAAAAATGTAAATATCTTTAAATTCGATACTATTGTAGTATGAGCTAAAAGTAATACTCTTCTTTAAAAAAAAACCTCCCAGCCGGATTTGAACCAGCGACGTATGGATTACTGAAATTATATACCACTAAGAGTTCACTGCTCTACCAACTGAGCTCTTACAACGATTGAATAAAAACTCGACAAGTCCGCAACCTACGTATTATACCAGTTTTCATTTTTTTGATTTTCGGATGATTCTGGCCAGGATTTTAGAAACAAAATATGAAATTATTGTATTGTCACGGGTCCTCTACAGGTATACAAAGTTTCAAGTCGATCCAATGTTTCTAAGTGGGTGAAAATCGCGTTGAAAGATTCCGTTACATTGATACAAAAACACTTTTTTGATTTTCTGATGATTATGGCCAGATTTTAGAAAATAAATATGAAATTGTATTGTCACGGGTCCTCTATAAGTATACAAAGTTTCAAGTCGATCCAATGTTTCTAAGTGGGTGAAAATAGCGTTGAAAGATTCCGTTACATTGATACAAAAACACTTTTTTTTTTTCTGATGATTATGGCCAGGATTTTAGAAAATAAATATGAAATTATTGTTTTGTCACGGGTCCTCTATAAGTATACAAAGTTTCAAGTCGATCCAATGATTTTAAGTGGGTGAAAATCGCGTTGAAACATTCCGTTACATAGATAGATAGATAGATAGGTAGATAGATAGATAGATAGATAGATAGATAGATAGATAGATAGATAGATAGATAGATAGATAGATAGATACAGGTCAAGCTAATATAAAGCGTGTAAAAAAGGGTTTTAATCATTGGATATAATAAAAAAACACGAAGTTTCAATCCATATGAAAAAAATTGAAAAATTACTTTTTTGACCCTCAATGGTGTTGGTCCCCTTAAGTGGAAAATGGTGACTTTATAAACATCCCGTATAACTGGGAGAAAAAGTTTTATATATTCCTAGTTTAACGTTTTTGATAGAAGTTGGGCTTCAGACCTATAAGTATGTGTAATGTATTGTATTATCTCGAATAGGAGATTATTACAAAACATTTTCTATCTGTCACAGCTGCATCACATGTGAGCTAGTCTTGGCGCCGGCTAAAAGCTTTATACCACAAGACTGAACAAAAATGCCTTAATTTACAACCGAGAAATCCCTCTAAAATGTCTTTGATGATTAATGACGAGATAATTTCTTGCAAGATATCAAAACTCGAGGACATAAACTGCGCAACAAAACTAATGTTGCGGAAAGCACTCAACACCAGTTAGTTACTAGACCAACGACCTTATTAGACCTCACACATCACAACATATTAACAGAGACCTCACAAAATACAAATTCTCGCATCATTAATTTTTATTTTTCCTCACATCTTTAACTTTTATTTTCATAATATAGTGTCATTAAAGTACAATTTACTGCGTGGGCTGAACATGTGGTACGAATAGGGAATGAAAGAGGAACATTAATAGGAAAACCAGACTGAAAGCGCCCAATATGTAGGCCAAGAATGAGAATAACATGAACCATAATTTGAGGGTGGTAAAACATAGGAGGAATGGTTTAAAAAATATAGAAATACTGTATAATGGAAATGAGCAGTTAATGATAACTGAGACAAAAATTGAAGAAGTAACTGCATTTAAATCCCTAAGAACAATAATTACAAATAGGAATCAGATGCACAAAGAAATTAAACATAGGCTCAATTCTGTAAATGTATGATATTATGCATTGCAGAGACTCTTGTCTACTAACTCCTTTCAAAAAACGTTAAAACTGAAAAATATATAAACTGTTAACCTTCCAGATATAGAATATTATATGGATGTGAATTACTTTAAGGGAGAAAAGGAGATTACGATTATTTCAGAATAAAGTTCTTAGGAAAAATTTTGGACCAAAGAGGGATGAAATGGAGATACTACTTAATAGTGAGCTAATGATCATTGTAAGAAGCTAGATATAATAAGAAGAGTTAAGTCTAGTAGACTGCGATGGACAAGGCATGTAGCACGAATGGGGAATGAAGCTTCTTGATGGAAAACCAGAGAGAAAACACCTACTCGGAAGACCACGAATGAGGTGGGAGAATGACTTTAACCATGATTTGAGGGAAGTAGATTATACAGGTGATGCCTTAAAAAATATTAGCTCAGGATAGGCCAAAGACAGGTCCTTAACATTTTCATGCTATGCTTGCAGCTTTACTAGAGAATTGTAGGTGTGGTAGCTTCCCGTTGCTTTCCACACCGGTGAAGGATGATGATGCCCATATGATTTCGGAGACCGTTTGGGCCTTAACGTTTTCCTGACATTTGTCTTACAGGTGAGGAAAAACCCCGATAAAACCTCACCCAGAAAAACTGCCCCTACCGGGGATCGAAGCCGGGCCTGCTGCGTGACAAGGCAGCACGCTACCTCGAGACCACAGCGGTGGACTGGGAAGAGCTCAATGTTCAAAAATATTCATGACATTATTATTAATATTAGCCATCCAAAAATTATAAATTTTTAACGATGAGGTCTTTTTTTAATTAATTCTATAATTTTTAATTTAATACTCGTATAAATTGTATATATGCAAATAGATCAGTGAGATTTGTTTTTAAATTTTAGAATATATTGTTTTCAGTGATTTTTGGAGATACTGTTAGGCCTATATGCTGAGTTGAACAATCCACTATTGGGGAGGGAACGAATAAAAAAAAGTGGGGTAGCTAGTACAACTGCAGGGAATAAACCGTACACATTAATCCAAAAACACTGACTTTCAAACCACCACATCCTATCTTACTGTTTTGAAAAACGTAAATATTATGTTTTGAAAATGTACAGTACTTCTGTCTGAACACGCTCATTCGAACCCTGACGTCACGCAACATTACTTCTGTTCAGCTAAGCATATAACAGTACACGAGTTTTCCGTTTTTTCTTTTTTTCTATTTTTAAGAACACATTCTATTTACTTTTCAAGAGTTCCGGGTGAGAAAAAAAAACTACTTGTGAAAATAAAGTACACAGTGATATTGCGAAAGTATAATATTTTTCCTTATAGCTCCAACAAAAACTGCAAACAAAATAATTCACAATAATCTAGTTTCTTGTATATAACAAAGCTAGCAAAAAAAATCCTACAGTCTAAGTACAAAAAATATAAAAAATCTCCACATAAATAACTTGAAAAATATATCTGCGAATCGACTTTTGAGAACTAAGACTGCATATGACGTAAAAGTAAATTCTAACTCAATATTTTATTACACCACCGATGGAAACCACAAAAAAAAATGTAGGTCTAATAGGTAAAATAAACTATTTTTAACGAAATTAAATGAAGCTTATATAGACCTAAAAACTATTTCCATAAACAAGAGTTTTGACCAATTTTAGTGATCAGAAAAATTTGGTTAAATTACACACTGGAAAAAACGTGTCAACCCTGGTCATCATAGGAAGAGGTAAAATGTAAACGAATGTATGACGTAAGAAAGTGGAAATGGTATAATTCAATTTTTGGTAGGAGAAAACCGAAGAAACATCAAGAAAAATCAGCCCGTTTCGATTGGAATGTGCGAAATGCGGAATCGGGATCCATCTGCGCAACAGAGCTGTCTATTATTTTATTATGAATTTTAATTAAATCACATCCACTTTATAAACAGGATTCAGTATTAGAAGGTCTGTCTGTTTATACCCGCTGTGAGACAACAGAGCTTTCTTTCGGGAGTTACTTAATCAAATTAATTTAGTTAGCTTTTTTGTTTACAGACGTCATGAGTAAACAGATGGTTATCCCATCGCCTCAAATAGACACCTAGAAGGAAAATAAGGTATCAATTGGATGGGAAAAATCACTCTAAATTTACAATAGAAAATTATGTATCTTACAGGTCCCTCTCCTCAACTTCGAGAAATCTCATCATCATCAGAAAACCTGCTACTTTCTTAACGATCCGATTTTATTTTGCTGCTGGATATATAGGCCTATAACGTGAAGGAAAAACTTTGTACCCCTTTTTTAAGCACAATTAAAGTTAATGTAGAGTAAATGTAAGTATAATATGTGTTACAAATAAATTATCATTATTTTTTCCCCCAAATGCCCCAGGTTTGTCTTTCGACATTCCTGGTTTCTCTCCTGGCATGGCGTACTTGAACCCACTTCTGAGGTTGGGGCGCCTGGAAGGCGGGGTTACGTTGCCCCGATGATATGATGAGTGATGATAATGATGCGCCAGGAGAGTCCCTAATCCTAAACTTAACCTAAGATGCATATGAATGATGATGATTGCGATGGCCATATGATTTCGAAGACCGTTTGGGCCTTAGAGTTTTCCTGACATTTGTCTTACAGGTGAGGAAAAACCCCGATAAAAACCTCACCCAGAAAAACTGTCCCGACCGGGGATCGAATCCGGGCCCGCTGCGTGACAAGGCAGCACGCTACCCCGAGACCACAGCGGTGGACAAAATAAATTAAATTCATCATCATCATCATAGTACATTCACGAATTTAGGCCATTTGTTGACCTGTTTCGGCCTCAAGAGAAACACCATCCAGGAGTCTTTTGAGTGGACGTCCAGGTCTTCTTCTTCCTGCAGGTTGATATCTTAACATTTGTTTGGGTATTCTGTGATCTTCCATTCGATGAACATGTTGCATCCTTCCATGTGTAATTCTTCTAAGATGTCTTCATTTTTTTTTGTGATCTAGTAGTGTGTATCCTGCAGTCCTCCGAAGATATCTCATTTCAGCAGATCTAAGTCTCTGTATATCCTTCTGTTTCAACGTCCATACTTCGCTACCATACAAAAGAGTTGGAAGAGCCAGTGTTTTATACACTTTCAGTCTTGAATGCTTTTGGACATTCAACAAAATAAAATTAATTTTCTCTAAGGAATTTATGTGTATTATTCATTCATTTATTTGTGTACTCATTAATTTTTTTTTACGTTCATTCTGAAAGTGCATTGTTGTAAAGAAGAAAGTTGTGCAGCAGCAATGTAAATTGACTTACTCTTGCTTATTTATTATTAGTCGTTTATTATTAGTGAATAAAAAAGTGAGTAAATTATTTAAATTAAACCCTGTCTAATCTTTGTTTCTGTAATTTCATTACATTCTCTTAATATTTAGATATTCGCACCTACTTCCATTATGCCTCGACATAGAACAATGACGGGTTGCAGTGACAGACAAAGAAGAAGGGATATACGATTACCGTACACATAGGCCAAATGCAAATTTAAATAGTAAACAAATGTCAAATGACGCGTTATGGTTTATCAAATATGGCTTGGCCAAGGTATACCACATATCTCTTATCGTTCGTATGTTTAGAATAAATAGAAAATTAATGCATAATGACATATTTGTGACATACTTAAAACTATGAACTAGTGGTTGTTATGCTCCTTGCCTCTGGTCCCGAAGGTCGCGTGTTCAAACCTGGCCGCGGTAGATGGATTTTTTTTTAGTATGGAAAAATCCAAGGAGTAAGTCTCCGGGAGGGACTTTAAGCCGTAGGTCCCGAATCTAAAGACTTTCAGGCTCGTAAAAAAATCCATAAATCTGAATAAAAAGGTCTCTAAACAAAATTTACCGATCTCAAACATCCTAGTAATACCTTAGTTGCGTGCTTAGATGTCTCATCGAGTCGGTGTGTTGGTCGCATGCCACTCATGACATCTATGGATAAATAATGTAACAAAAAATGAACTTGGTCTATTAACTCCTGATTAATGAGAGGCTTTGGCTCTCATGCTACTCATGACATCTATGGATAAATAATGTAAATAAAATTAACTTTGTCTATTAACTCCTAACAAACGAGATGCTATGGCTCTCATGCCACTCATGGCATCTATGGATAAATAATGTAACTAAAATTAACTTGGTATTTTAACTCCTAACAAATGAGAGGCTATGGCTCAACACTGGGCTACATCATTAGGCCTATTTTTTTAGTCATAGCCACTTTCGGTGTGTACTAATCTGTGAGGACCTGTATTTTTTATATATTTTTATGAGAATAACAGCAATAGCTTCATTCCTTCGGAATTCGCTAATAAGACAACGCACAGTTAAAATTTCGATTTGATAAAAATAAAGACGAAATTAAACTCTCGCTTTTAAAAAAGACATGTTCCACCATGCATTCTTATATTGTACTTTGTTTTAACCAACTGCTATGAAAGTTATTCCGTACTTAATCAACGGCGACTAGAGTTACCAAGTGACAGAACTTAAACAGCAGCGAATGAGATTATAATGAGGTCTGAAGGAATTATTGCGCTCTTGAAGACTATGACGCTGTGGGGAACCCTCGCTTTTACAACTCCCGCATAAATACCATCGTAAAAAGTAAAATACAAACACACAAATACATGAGAGAGAAAGTCCGTCTCCCACTCGTAATAAAGTGTTGGGCTTTATGTTTGTGTTCAACATCATGGCTCATTAGATAACTCCAAGTTACGCCCAGTAAACACCCAAAACTCATCCCACTATCTAATGGCAAGATATGCTTCTTTCATTCCTTCACAAAGAACCATACCAACTTCTCAAGTGAGGGCCAAAGCACACATTAATAAACGGAGTTCAAACACTTGAAGATACTTCCCGATGTCATTTCTAGGCAGGATAGTCATTTTAGTTAGCGTATGTTTCTGGGTGAAGTCCATCGCTGTGGCCTCGTCGTATCATGCTGCCTTGTCACGCGTTGAAGTCTCGTTCGAGACAAGTTTTCTGGGTGAGGATTTTCGGAGCTTTCCTTCACTTGCAAGACAATGTCAGGAAACGTTAAGACCCAATCGGTCCCCGAAATCATATGGCCATCATCATCCTTATCATTATCATTAACATCATCATCATCCTTCACCGGTGTGGAAAGCAACGGGAAGCTACCACACCACAATTCCCTAGAAAAGCTGCAAGCATAGCATGAAAATGCTATGACTGCAATGAAGGACCTGCCTTCGGGCAGAATTACTATGGGTGGATGGATGGATGGATGTATAGTTTCGCATATCACTTGAAATTTCGAAAGTTTCATATTTATATCTCTTTCAGTTTTTGTATTTTTATTAACTTCTATTAATTTTTAATCTGTCACTGTTCACAGATATTTTCATTTCAGCAGCTTGTTTCGTGGGCTATCTTTTTAGTTTTTGCAGGCACTAGAAAGCAACCATACAAAAAGCCTTCAGCTGCCCTTAAATAAACGAATAAAGATCTTTAAACAAAGCACAATTCCTACTTCTGTCTTCTCACTGAACGAATTAAAGTAAAATTTTGCATTGTGTAATATGGCGGGGAACATGACGTTAATAGAATTTCCAGAAATAGCTAAATGTAGGTTCTACATAAAGTACAGCAGCTTTATCCTCGCTAAAAACTCTCCCAAGTTCCTGATATGACGTAAAACGCAGGGCATGATTCCTATGAATATAACATGAACAAAAAGTTCTGGTATGCGCTAAATCGGAAACCACGCAGTTTTATATTGAAATCTCTTAATATTTCCATAAAGTGCTGTTTTTAAGCTATCCCGTAACGCAATACACCGATGGCTGAGAATTAATGCAATTGAAGGTTGTCCCCATTTACATATATATTGACAATGAATGGGCCTTGATACAGATTTAAAAAGCTCATACGCCTCGACTGCCTCGTTCAATGGTTCTGTTTCAGCAACTTCTATGCATTGACGCACGAAACAGTAACATATATTGCTCATGAAACCGCGTTCAAAGTTCTTGATATTAATGTGATATTTTATATGGAGGACGGTATAACAAGAGTGTAATACTTTAAGCGATTTCCGAAGGGTTTGATCCCCGGTCGGGACAAGTTTCCTGGGCAAGGTGATTTTCGGGGTTTCTCCTCACCTGTAAGACATATGTCAGAAAATTTTAAGGTCCAAACGGTCCCCGAATACCATCTGGCCATCATTATCATCATCGCCTTTCATATCATCGAGGCAGAGCAATCCCGCCAGGAGCCCCAATCTCAGAAGTAGATTACAATTACGCCATTCCAGGAGAGAATATCTGGAATGTCGTATTCACAACCTGGTAGTAGGTTATATTATTGTATTGTTATTACTAATATCACCATTATCATTGATATATACATGACTAAGGCAAACATTCGAAGAATAAAAAAGAAAACGGAGATTCAGACAAGAAAATGAGATGTGCAAGAAAAGTTTAAAGCCTTGAATAGGCGTACTGATATTTAGGCAAGTTTTGAAAAGGACAATTGTAATTATTGCCTAAGATGGTCCTGAAAATGGCTCATTCTTATATAAAATAACAATAATAATAATAATAATAATAATAATAATAATAATAATAATAATAATAATAATAATAATAATAATAATCTTGTCTTGTATCTTGTAAGCCCATGTTTCCCTTAACAGAAATTTAGTCTCTCTTCCCCTACACGGAAGAAATTGAATCATACTAATTTATTTACACTTGTTTTCGTACAGATGTAATTTGAGTGGACCGTGGTCAGCGTTCCGCCTCACACTGACATCTAGGAAATCAAGGTAGTACTAGGACGGGAAAATTCGGTAAATTTTGCTTATAGGCCTTTTCATTCAGGCTTAAGGATCTTTTACGAGCCTTAAAATGTTCAGACTCGGGACCCACGGCTTAAAGTCCCTCCCGGAGGACTTGCTCTGAATTTTTTCATCCTAAAAAATCCACCGACCCCGGCTGAGTTTGAACCCGCGACCCTCGGGACCAGAGGCAAGGAGCATAACTAATAATAATAATAATAATAATAATGATAATAATAGTAATAATAATAATGATAATAATAATAATAATGATAATAATGATGATAATAATAATAATAATAATAATAATAATGATAATAATGATGATAATAATAATAATAATAATAATATTAATAATGATAATAATGATAATAATAATAATAATATTAATAATAATCACAAATAGTCTTAATCAGTTACGAGAAGTAATTCATTTATTATATCATTTTGTAAGGAAGTGTCTAATATTTCACAAGTCACACCCTACATCTCACGATACAATCCAAACATTTCCATCTCATTATGGTATACAGTATTTAAAATTATAAACACAGGCACAACTAATGGTCCTCTACTGTTACTCACCAACTGTATATTGTGCTGTTTACTGCATTTATTATGGACACTTACCTGAAAAATAAGAAAAAAAAATTAAGTATACTATTCACACAGAGAAATAAGGTTTGAAAGCTGAGAAAACTATAAATTTATCACCCAATATGTTTCTTGGAGATGGATCTGCACTTGAGAGAGTATTCTGTATCCTTAGATCAACCTACACGTGAAGGTATGATCAGGATTTAATCTTTCCTTCCATGGACACTTTTATTTATGTTTTTTTATTATTCACAAATATAATAATTGAATTTCTTTATCATATTTTTATTTCAATGTGTTTCTAAGTTTTACTTTTTTTTTAGTTTATTTGTTCTCAACATTAATACAATTCATGATAAAGTTCCGTTGAGGTATTATTCAAAATTAAAACATAAAATTATGAAATATTTACTAAAAGGTCCGTCTCCTCAACTTAAAGATTATTTATCTGTAGCGCTTTCCAGCAGGATTCATTTGACAAAAAAGGTCCGTCTCCTCAATTTAAAGATAATATTGTTTATCTGTAGCGCTTTCGGAATTCATTTGAATACTGCTGATGATGGGATTAGTCCCGAAAGCGCTACAGATAAATAATCTTTAAGTTGAGGAGACAATACGTAAAACATTAAAGAATAAAACAAGAAGAGATTCTAGATTGAAGTTTTATAAAACATTGGCAGTTCCTGCATTATTTTATTGGAGAAAAACTTGGGTAATGACCAAAAAATTACAAAGTAGAACACAAAGTGAAGAAATGAACTTCCTTAGAAGAACAAAAGGCTGCACAAGATTGGATCGGATAAAGAATGAAGATATAAGAACAGAGTTAAATATATATGCATTGAATGAGAAAATCAGAGAATATAGAGAGAAATATTTTACACATGTGGAAAGAATGGATGTAACAAGATTAACAAGAGCAGCATTCAACTACAAGCCAAGAGGTTCAAGGAATGTAGAAAGCCAGTGAAAAGATGGACAGAACAACTGTGAAGCGGAACAGGCAATTTTTGCCTAACCCGTGAAGTGAAGAAGAAGAAGAAGAAGAAGGAGGAGAGATTGAGGAGACGGACCTTTTAGGCAAATATTTAATAATTTTATATTTTAATTTTACATGTTTTATCATTTTTTTTTTGTTTTAACACAAGTACATGGCCACCAAGATTCAACGAAGGAGATTTCTCTAATCGGGAATCGAACCCGGATGGCCTGAGTGGAAGACCAAGATTATACCAAACACATTACATCAATGGAATGTTAATTACTTAACTTTACACTATTAAAGTAGTTACATCAGCAGCGAATGCAAGAACTGACAAAAACCAATTTAATTTTTATTAATTGACGGTTAACAATGTACGTCGCTGTGATCCCAAGGTATAGTCGCTGCCTCTTATGCATCGGGCTGGTCTGACTCCCAATCAGGGCAGGTTTTCTGGGTGATTTTTTGAAGGGGAGGGTGGGTTTCTCGCATGTAAGACAAACGCAAAGTCATGAAACTTTAAGGAACAAATTGTCCCCCAACACACCTGGCTATCACGAACATCATTATCGTATTCGCCATGTTTAGTATGAATGATTTTAATGTGCGTGTTGTCTCAAAGAATATCCTGCATTGAGCTAATCAATAATTTGAAGAGGTTATGGGGTGGGGAACATAAAATATCTATAAAGTTAAATAGACTGTGATGGAGAAAAAGAAGAAGATGGTTACTAATGATCCCATATAAAATTATTATTACGTATATCTAACATTGAAGTCCTAACATTCCATGTTACTAGGAGCATGTCCCTGTGTCTGAGCCTTTGGTATGGGTTCCCTGAAGTTGTCCCCGTTCGGAGAACCGAATGGGGGACTATTTTTTAGATTTTTTTTTTAGATTTATTTATTTAGCCTGGTGGAGTTAAGGCCATGTGGCCTTCTCTTCCACTCACCAGAAGAAGCATATGTTACATATGAATACAAAAAAAAATACAATAATAGTCATATAAAACAGGACAAACATATGTTACACATGAATACAAAAAAAATTACAATAGTAGTCATATTAGACAGGACAAACATGTTACATATGAATACAAAAAAAAGTTACAATAATAGTTATTGAACAATTCATTATCTGTCATATTGAATAATAATGAAATTAATGTCTAATAATAGAATGAAACTAAATACAATTAAAATTAAATTAATGATACAATGAATAAAAAAGGAATAACAGCTCGAATCTACTATGCATAAAAAGAAGAGAAAAAAAATACACTACAATGAATTAATCTACGCTTTTTATACAAGGCATTAGGTAAATATATTAACAAATCCTAAGTCTATTTTTTTTACCCCAGTGGAACCCATGTCCGCATTTCTTCACGGTTGTATTTTTACGGTGAAAGTTAGTCAGTCTTTCGACCAAGGTACTTTTTTCGTCTGGCTTATCACCTTCCAAAACTCCGGCATGGACTTTTGATGTCTCAACTACTTTCAAAAAACGTTAAACTGAAAGTATATAAAATTATTATTCTACCAGTTATATTATATGGATGCGGAACAGGGACTCTTACGTTAAGGGAGGAAAGGAGATTACGAGTATTTGAGAATAAAGTACTTAGGAAAGAGAGATGAACAGACAGGTGAATGGAGAAGACTTCATAACAATGAATTACATGGTCTTTATAGGAAGCCAGATATAATAAGAACAATTAAGTCTCGTAGACTGCGATGGGGAGGACAATTGTCACGTATGGGGAATGAAAGACGTACATGGAAGCTTCTTGTAGGGAAACCAGAGGGAAAACACCCAGGTGATAGACCAAGAACGAGGTGGGGAATAACATTAGCTATGATTTGATGGAAGTAGATTATACAGCGAATGATTGGAAAACATTAGCTCGGGATAGGGATGTGTGGAGAGCTTATGTCCGTGCGGCCTTGAACCTACGGGTTCGATAGTGCCAGTGAGTAATTAGGTAAGTAAGTAAGTATATCCTACAATGAAATGTCGGCTGTGGTGGACTAGTGGTTATGTTCCTTGCCTCTGGTAGCGCGTTCAAACCCGGCAGGGATCGATGACTTCTTTAAGATGGAAAAATGCAAGGAGCAAGTTCTTCGAGAGGGACTTTAAGCAGAGTCTGAATCTTTTTCAGGCTCGTAAAAGATCCTTAAGCCTGAATAAAGAGGTCTCCAACCAAATTTACAGTCCTCCTTCATTTTAGTAATACCTTAGTTGCCTACTAGATGTCTCATTGTGTCGGTATGTTGACCGCATACCATTCATGACATCTTTGGGAAATAAGTGTAACTAAATTAACTTAGTCTAATAACTCCTAACAAAGAAGAGACTACGGCCCAACATTGGGCTGTTACACCACAGTAGATAGATCCTATACTGAAAACAAAGACTGATAGATATGAAATGCACTAGTAGAGAAATATTTTCTGCTTCACATGCCTGCATCAATTAATCGACTTTCTTGTCTCGCTTTCATGGGTGTCGGGATTTTATTTTTAGTACTTCGAGGCATTTATGCTACTATCTAACACGCTTCCTTAGAAAAAACTTTTTTTTTTCGCTTGTGTGACGTTATGATTTGTGTTATAAACAACTTAGTGATAATTTTGTTATTACTATTTTGTCTTCCTCAGTACAACTGAACTAGCAACTTATTTAAAATATGGAGTTCATTCCTTCTCTTTGAGATTAGGATGGGCTATAATTATTTGAAGTCTTCTGAGTTAAGTGCTCTGTGTAACGTCAAACGCCCACGTCACAAGTAGATAAAGCCCTTAACCAGATGAGAGAAAAATCTTATACGACTCTTTGTTAAATAGAGAAGTTGCAAAAAATAGTGGTAACTTACAGTACCTTCTTCTTCACGGTTGAGGCTTATTTACTAGCCTGTTCCAGCTCCAAATTGCTGCTCTTTCCAACCTTACAGTACCATTTAAGTAATTTATGTACATCTACACAGTACAAAGTAATGCCTAAACTGTGCTACGCGAATTTTCAGATCCGTCAACAATTATCTAGGTCTCCGCGGCGAATCAAACAATGCGGTTGCTAGAGTTATTGTGTAATTTCGGGTTTCCGGTAAACACCTACTTCTAATTTCAGATTTCGCTGATTTTTGGAGAAAACCAAACTCAGTTTATTTTAATAACACTTCTGCAATTGGGATCGTGACAGCGATTTTAAAATGTTTGTTTCAGGTAAAATCCTAAACCTAATGGTCCGATTTTGGTTGTTAAAGAACTCGACGTTATTTTAATTAATTCTTGTATGCTAAGTTTGGTTTTGATTAAAGAAAAATTGCGGCCGCTGCAGAGTTAACGTAGATATATATAATTCTTTTGTACATGTGTTTGTTACTGACCTCCTTCTACACGATTGTACCGATTTTGATGAAATTTTCTGCTTGTCTGATATTGGGCCATATAAAATCATTAATTGTAGGAGTTCACCTGAGGTTAAAATTGAAAAATCCCTCTAGCGGTCACATTTTTTTATGTTTCACAACGAAAATCAGTATATCGTATTAAAATAAACTGATGTAGGTATTATCCAAAAATAAGCGTAATCTGACAATTAGAAGTGGAGGTTTACTTCAAAACCGAAATTAAAAACTGCCTAAATTACTGGACCTTTTTTTTTTCGAGTGGGTCCCTGGATGGTTTAGATTCACAATTGGACGCGGTATATAGCTCTGCGATCGGGTTACAGGATTTTTAACCACATGTGTAGTCATCTGCATTATCGACATATTCCGCGCGACAACAATGTGACGTTATAATGCACGCTTACTGAGCTACAACATATGGTAGTGAGGAATTTTCTTGCGAACTTATTAATTAGTAAATTTTAT
Organism: Diploptera punctata; assembly: GCA_030220185.1. Lineage (NCBI taxonomy): Eukaryota > Metazoa > Arthropoda > Insecta > Blattodea > Blaberidae > Diploptera > Diploptera punctata. The sequence goes on along the minus strand of JASPKZ010010655.1, from coordinate 3,123,370 downwards.
GGTAAAAAAGGTTGTTTAACTTACATTTTTATCATATGGCCATGACACGAATTGAACGTTTGGGCAGGACAAAGTCTGTCGGGTCCGCTAGTATATATATACAAATCCGGCCGGGGTCGATGGATTTTTTAGGATGGAAAAATCCAAGGAGCAAGTCCTCCAGGAGGGACTTTAAGCCGTGGGTCCCGAGTCTGAAGATTTTCAGGCTCGTAAAAGATCCTTAAGCCTGAATGAAAATACCTCTAAGCAAAATTTACCGAATTTTCCCGTCCTAGTACTACCTTGGTTTCCTAGATATCAGTATGAGCCGGAACGCTGACCACGGACCACTCAAATGACATCTGCACGAAAACAAGTGTAATTAAAATGGTATGGTTCAAATTCTTCCCTGTAGGGGAGAGTGCCTAAATCTCTGTTAAGGGAAACATGGGCTTACCAGAACAAGATTATATATATATATATATATATATAAAGATTTTGGTCATTGTAATTTTCGGTGTCTACTAAAGGAGTTTTCAAGTCTAGAAAATAGTGTTGCTCTTGTGGAGCAATTCTTGTTAGTAAACGTGTCCTTTTTATGTGAGATTGGTTCATTAGTTAAATAATTTTAAATAAACTAATTAATTAGTTTCAATTATAACCTTGCCAAGAAAGTGGGTGCCCGATTTATGGAACGCATAATTATCACACAATTATTTAATAAAGTTAGGGGGTGAACTCAATTATCAGAATAGCGTCTAGCGGATATTCCACTGAACCGTCCCCATTGAACGAAACTTTTTTTTCACTTACAGGCTTGGTCAAAAATGGGTACGCAACTAATATACCACACGTGTTTTACTCAGCAAAAATGTTCTGAAACTACTGGCGTTTGTATACTCACATTCTGTAAAATTCCAAAATGTTAATGCTTTTAGTAACACATTAGAATGATCAGTAATTACATTTTAGCAACACTAGTAAAGATAATTGTGCCGTAAACCTATATTCAGGCTGTACTTATGCTAGAAGGAGAAGAGTGAGATATATTTTCATCTAGGCCGCACAGTCTGCGACGTCAAGGGGCAACAGCATTTTTATAAGAGTAATATTTTCTAGACACTAAATACCCTATAGATAGGATCGGTAAATATATATTTTTTTAATATGTTCATAAAAACAACCTCAATATCTTCATTCTTTCGGAATTCTTTAAAACTAACTACCTAACTAACTCAATGGCACTATCGAACCCGTAGGTTCATGGCCGGGCGGACATTAGCTCTCCATACATCCCTATCATGAGTTAATGTTTTTTAATCATTCTCTGTATAATCTATTTCCCTCAAATCTTAGTTAATGTTATTCTCCTACCACATACGTCTACCTACTGGGCGTTTTCCCTCTGGTTTTCCTATATAAAGCTTTCATCCACCTCTTTCATTCCCCATTCGTGCCACATGTCCTGCCCATCGCAGTCTACGAGACTTAACTGTTCGTATTGTATCTGGCTTCCTATAAAACCATGTACTTGACTATTAGGTAGTCTCCTCCATTCACCTGTCTGTTCATCTCTCTTTGGTCCAAAATTTTTCCTAAGAACTTTATTCTCAAATACTCGTAATCTCCTTTCCTCCCGGGTAAGAGTTCATGTCTCACATCCATATAATATAATTGGTAGAATAATAGTTTTATATATTTTCAGTTTAACGTTTTTTAAAAGGAGTTGGGACGTCAAGAGTCTCTATAATGCATAATAGCACGCATTTCCAGAATTGAGCCTATGTTTAATTTCCTTGTGCATCTCATTCCTAGATATTTGAATTCAGCCACCTCCTCAAAATTTCCCTTATTTGTCATTAGCTGTCCATGTCCATTATACAATGCATATCTATGTGTGACCATATGTTTAGTTTTATTAACATTTTAGCAACGCTAGTGAAGATAATTGTGTAGTAAACTTATATTTAAGCTGTACTTATACTAGAAGGTGTGACACATATTTTCATCAACGTCACACAGTCTGCGGCGTCAAGTGGCAACAGCATTTCCATAAAAGTAATATTAATTTCTAGATACAAAATACCGTATTGATAGGATCAGTAAAGAACTATTTTTTTAAAAAATGTTAAGAACAACCTCAGTAGCTTCATTCTTTCGGAATTCTCTGAAAAACTACAAACAAAAAATCTCTAACCAAGTAAATTAATTTCAAAGGAGAAAACAACGAATTCGTTAATTTGTTCATGACTACGCTATGAACACGTTGTTCACAATTTTAATTTAAATCTAATTGTGATTACCTGGAGTGCAATAATACTTAACCTAATGTTAATCTCCCACATTCTCATTTCGCACTCAATGATCTGTTATGAATATTGCAACCAATTTTGTGGAATTGACAATTCAGTTGTTTTGGGGGCGGAGCATACTTAATGAGGACTGAATTACCATAGCAACCATTTTGTACAATTCGACTTGCGCCAAAAATTTCTATTGCAACAGCTTGTAACTATAAAGTTAAATAAATGACGAGAAATGCAATTATTACCCAATGTTCAATATCATTTATCGATTATGTTTCCAACATTTAAACGTTATAACACCAAGGCAACACCATTTTAAAACATTCACCTAAATTAGATAAGTGGCGAATGCAATAAAAGAGAAACATTAACTACTCTGGTGATAGAACGAGGTTCAAATTACTGCAATTAAGTTACAAAAAACTGCTGTATTAAATCTTAAAATGTTTCAATTTAATCAACGTTAAAATTCTAATTACGCAAATGCGATATTGGCAAACTAAATCAAAGATCATATGTGTATTTTAAGATCTCTTTAAATCAGAGGTCCCCAAACTTTGTCTTGTAGACCACGTGCCGATTTTTTAAATTTTCATCTTGGGTAGACACCCTGCTATTCTTGTATGAATTTTTTAAAAATTCATCAAAATCAAATGAGTTTTTGACAGCTGACACAGTGCTACTCAATTTGAAATGGACCCCTTGCAGGTCACATTCGACCACTGGGGTCGATATAGACCACTTGGGGAATGACTGCTTTAAATACATATAGAACATGAAGGATACAGGGAGTATAAGCAGATAGGTCACTTTCACACGAAACCTAGAACAATATTTTAATTATATAAAATAATATACTTCTTTAGCTGCATGTCAAACTTTGAAAGTAAATAAACCCATGGCTAAACTGTTTCTAATACTGTTTTACACTATTTAAAAAATAGTATTTTCCACGGAGAATCTAATGGTATCTCTAACTCCATTTCGACAAAAAAGTGGCATCTGGTTCTTTCTTTGGATCCTTAATTATGATCTAATATTATGCAGTTTAGGTTTAGCAATATTTTAAAAATATTGTGACGCATTGTTCGGCTAGCTTTTGAAATTCGTGAGCAGAACGGGAATCAAGTCTCGCCTTATATGGCAGAAGTTGATTCTTGAGTTAGCAATTCATTAGTAAGTGGGGTCCGCTGCGATCTTCCAGATGAGTCTCTGATTCGCTTTCTGGAATAATCAGCCTCTCGAGCTTTCCATTCATAATGGTGTTCAGAATATTCCTATCCTCGCATATCAGATTAAGAATTGAGGATATAACGAGCGAATCCTGTCTAAATCGTTGACGAATAAACGTGACGTAAGTGTGAAGACAATTGGAAGTGAACCCGTCAGCGAGGGTAAGGTACTGAGCGATAAAATAAATTGCAAAGGAAGAGACTTTATTAGCAGCAAATTATTTGAAAATAATCAGTGAATTATATGTGAAATAAATAAAGTTAATTAAGATTTTTCTAAGTTATATTAAACAAATTAAATCCCTATAACATGTGATCGTCATAGTTCAAAATATTAATATAACAATGTAAAATTATCAGCTTTTAAATGTTTTCATGCATCAGTTTTTTTTAAAAGGATGTGTCGACATAATAATCGGTGCTGAATAACATCAAAAAGATTACATTTGATTTCTTCGACATAATGGAGTTTGTATTCATTCTCTTTTTTTTTTTTAGTAGATCCCTTCCATTTTGCATATTCAGCAGTGATGTCTAATCCATAAAGTAAATTAATAATAACAAACATGCCTTTGAAACAAACAGAATAAAAAATACATATTTATATTCAGACATACGAGTCATTATTTTCATCCAAACAAATTTAACGAATTCTTATTTATTTCATATTAGTATCAATTTACATGATGTTCACGAACACTTATGTTGATAATTATCATAAGTAATGCCACGAGTGATTTCCAAATTATCAATAAATTCACGACTCACGAAGTGAGGAGTGAATTTATCTAGAGAATTTGGAAATCAAGAGTGGCATTTGTTAGGTCTATTTAACGAATAAAATTAAGCTGTTTACTCACAAATCATTATTTAAATATAGTTATTTTAAAATATTTATATATTTAATGTAAACGGCGATGTTTGAAAACAAATGAGAAATGATTGGTACGCTTCATTTGCTTATTTTGTTCATCACTTCAACCAGATCATATTATTTATTGCCAAAGGAACGCAATATTGTAAGAATGCACTCTAGTGGAGAAAAAATGAAATACAACAAACTATATATTAATTCATTTCTGATGTCGTATGACAATTATATTTTTCTGGATTGTTATTACCTGGGAAAAAATACATTTAACAAAGTGCAAACAGTGCTTTCTTTTTTTGGTGGTATAATCAATTGCTACAAATGTTTTTATATTAACATCCGCATGCGCTATGTGTTGACATCCATGCAATATATATATATATATACAATCTGGTAGCCGTATTTCTTAAAAGAGTCAGTCACCGCAAAATAATGCTATGACGTATCCAGAATGTTAAAAAGGAGGTGCTTTCTTTATTATGATAAATTTTAGTTGGTAAATTCTAGGCGAAACACGACTGTGATTGGTTGTAAATAAAAAATCATTGTAATGTGATTGGTCATTGACTCCCATTTGTGGCATGAGTTAAATAGTCCAAGTAATCTATTTTATGTTAATATTTACTGTTTATCAGCAAGTTGGTACAGACGAACTATTTAAAAATGGGTATGGGTCATAAGCTTATCAAAAGAAGAGTGCAAAGCAACTTTAAGCTCATTTGATTAAGGTTAGTATTTCCCACATCGAAAACTTTAGCACATCGTTATGGATTGCACCTACTTTAAATTACCAGTAAACTGCAAGCAGCACTAACACTGGTCAACATGATTTTTGTCTCATGAGTACCAGTAGTTGTATTAATGCAGTTTTTTTATCGTGTTTTCAAATATGTATTCGGAATTTCTCCATCACCCACAGTTTTTTATTTCAATTTCAATTAATGGATTTAAATAATTAATTTTAATAAACATTTTTTTGTCCATTTGTCCATTGAGCGATGAGCCCGGGTAACACTTTCATCAAGAGATTTCAACTATGGGAAAGAGACACCAAGGTAAATGGAATCCTAATATGCTGGCCGATTATTGTTGGACCATCAGGAGGGATGCTCCACAGGCGAAATATAGCAGAAAATCGTCATTTCTTACTTTCTAGGTGAGTCCGAATGTTCGAATATTGTGTAGTTACGAATGTAGGAAGTATTAAAGTGTTTGAGATTATAAAAAAAAACTGTCTCTCTGAAACCTTGCGTGATGGAGAAAAACCGATATCATATTTAAATTTAGGAGAAAAATACTATCAGAATCACATATTTTTCTTTCTGAGACAAAAAAATGTTTTTGTTGTTGTTTAGTGTTGTCAAAGTATTGGAAAGGATTTGTGACAAATACACGAACACCTATAAACAACGTTTGAATTTAATCCTAACATTTGGCGTACTGTCTATTGGTTAAAAAAGGCAGTCACGCAGGATCTGAAGACTCCGTGTTCGATCCCTGTTGAGAAAAGTTTCCTGGATTAATTTATTTTCCTCAATTGTAAAGGAAATGTCAGGAAACTTAAAGGTGTAAATATTCTCCGATCGTCATAATCTAAGCTCCTAACTGCAGCATATAGTCTTAAAGAAGTCCTTCCTTTTGATTTTAATTCTTGTTAAAGTTTTCGCCTGTCTCCAATTTTTACGGACCTATCACATTTAACTAATTTTTAACTGTCTTCCAAATTATTTTAAGTCTACCAATCTCTCTTGCGGCTTGCGGGTTCCAGGAGGCCAAACACACCTTTCTATTTATTTTTTTTACATAGAATATGTCAAAACCAACGCCACTTTTTATTTGGGTTTCAATGGTTGCTTGTCCAGTCTTGGACTATAACTCTTGATTTCATATGAAATTATGGCACCTCATATCCGTCCTAAGGACCTTTTAACATACACCTGAAGAAGATTACTTCTATTGTAATGTTCCATGTTTCATATAGCCATACAATAATACTTATTTCACATTTGAATTGATGTGTCTTTGTTTTAATTGAGATAGGTTTGTTTATTTATTTATTTATAATTGAGATAAGTTTATTTATCTGAGATGTTAAATAAATAATGCACACCATTTTAAAACTAAAGTACATCACCGCCATCTGTCGGAAAACAATGATACTTCATAACGTTATAAAAGAAAGGGATTGAAGATACGTACTGTAAAGTTTCGTTCATTTTCAATTAAAGGGAATCGAGAACTAAAATTATGTGCTTCTTTATTGAACGACCTACTATATACAGCTGCATGAATGCTCTATTTCCTTTTCTAATACCCTTCCTCGACATCTTCTAGTGCACCACCATAATTGAAACACCATATTTCCATCATATTTACATATTTATTATGAACTGTCAATATTAACACAATTCATAATACAATTCTGTTGAGGTGAATAGCCACAAAGTAAATTATTAACACATATAAATACCTTGGCAGGTGCCATCGTCCTCAACTAGGTACAAATTTTCAAAACTGTAGGTCTTTCAGCAAGATGGAAGCCGTTTTCTAAAAGTCTTAGAGTTTTAAAAAGTTTGACTTAAATAAGGACGACTGTACCTGCCAAGGCATTTATTAATTTTATCATTTTACTTTATGAATGATTTGCCTTGACGTAGATAAAAATATTCAGGTTGGCTCGGAAGTGGCTGTGGCTTTGAGTTGATCACTTATCCGGGGATGGCCTCCATGTAGTCAACAAGGTTGGGTGTGAAAAACTAATAAGGGGGGGGAGTAAGCCCTATATACACTTTAAAATACTCTTAAATAAATTTGAATTGTAACGTAGAACATGACATCATTCATTTTAGAAGTTATAATAAATCATAATAGTTCAGTTATGGTTTAACTGTTCGCATAATAATTGCAGATATAGTATTTAGATCATTTTAGTTAATATTCTTTCAGATAAATAAAGAAAATAATAACAGTGTAACAAGATATTTGACCTTTTAAATAAATTTTAATTGTATTGTAGGTAGAGCATGGTCTCTTAATTTCCCAACTCCTTTCAAAAAACGTTAAACTGAAAATATATAAAACTATTATTCTACCAGTTATATTATATAGATGCAAAACATGGACTCTTACTTAAAGGCAGGAAAGGAGATTACAAGTATTTGAGAATAAAGTTCTTAGGAAAATTTTTGAACCAAAGAGAGATAAAAAGACAGGTGAATGGAGAAGACTGCATAACAGTGAATACAATGTTCTTTATAGGAAGCCAGATATAATGAGAACAGTTAAGTCTCGTAGACTGCGATGGGCAGGACATGTGGCACGAACGGGGAATCAAAGACGTGCATGGAAGATTCTTATAGGAAAACCAGTGAGAAAACGCCCAGTTGGTATACCAACAATGAGGTGGGAGAATAACATTAACTATGATTTAAGGAAAGTAGATTATACAGGGGATGATTGGAAAGCATTGGCTCAGGATAGGGATATATGGAGAGCTTATGTCCGCGCGGCCATGACCCTACAGGTTCGATAGTGCCAGTGAGTTAGTTAGTTAGTTAGTTAGTTAGTTATAGTAGAGCATGGTGTTATTCATTTGAGAAGTTATAATAAATCGCAATAGTTCAGTTATAAATTTATATACTGTTATATATAACTGTTGATATAACAATTTCATCTACACTTTTTTACATAATTTTAGTTAATAATCTTATATAAAAATAAAGAAAAGAATAACAGTGTAACAAAACTGGTAAACAAGGAAGATAATACGATGGGAGGAGTTTAATTTGTGGGTTTTTTCAGGTCTCATCAAGATTGCGAATTTTGTAAGCATGTTTTCATGGAGCATACAGGAAATTCCATCTTTATTATATGTTCGTGCCAGCTCTCGCTATGTGCTGTACACCATCCAATTAGAAGCGGAGTATTCTGAATGGGTGGCCACCACAACCCGCGAGGGAAAAGGAGAAAGCAGCATTTGTAACACAACAAATTTCTTCTTCACAACAAATTTAGCAACATTTACTATTCTATTAGGTACACTTTTTAATTAACCAAGATATTTCTACAGAAATTGTAATATTTCAATTGTAATTGAGATTTCAAATATTAAAACTGAGAATCTTTCATTGGTAATATATCCTACAAGATACATTTATTTAATTTATCTAATATTTTAATATAACAATAGAGAAATGAATAAGTAGAAATTAGATAAAATTATATAAAATTACACAATATATAGCAATAATTTACACTTGCTAAATTATTTTGTTTTCGCAGTGGTCCGACACATTTAAATAAATGGTACAAGAAATTGACGTTTTCCCACCTAGGGACTAAAGGTCACATATTCTAAAATTGTATTACGAAAACACACAGGATATTAGGCCTAAATATCAATTAGGATTGTACAATAGGAAATAGTCATATATTCGTATTTTTCAACGAATTCTGTATCAGTAGCCAATAAATTGTAGGTGTGCAAGCTTCCCGTTGCTTTCCACACCGGTGAAGGATGATGATGATGATGATAATGATAAGGGTGAGGCTGATGATGATGGCCATATGATTTCGGGGACCGTTTGGGCCTTAAAGTTTTCCAGACATTTGTCTTACAGGTGAGGAAAAACCTCACCCAGAAAAACTGCCGAAATCTGGGATCGAACCCGGGCCCGCTGCGTGACAAGGCAGCACACTACCACGAGACCAGAGCGGTGGACGGACTAGGCATATATATATATATATATATATATATATAATTGTAGAAAACGCGCACAAGTGTGCATAAGCGTGGAGTAGGCACAGGAGTCAGTGTTCTGTGATGAGATAAATCACAGTTTTTGTGTTCTTCTTACATTTCAAAACGTGGATATATATATATATATATATGGTATGATAAGAAAAATAAATGCCTGGACGGGATTCGAACCCGGATCTCTGAGTCTGTACCTCAGAGTGATATCCATTACACTACATAGCGTCACTGCTATAAAGTAAAATAAATATTCTCTTTAATTTGCTGACTTGATATAGTCAGCTACTAGATGGCAGTGAAGACAGTGTTCTCGCGACATCTAGTAATAATGGAGAGTATAATACATATATAAGAAAAATAAGTGTTTGAATTGGATTCGCCTGGTAGTGTAATGGATATCACGCTGAGGTACAGACTCAGAGATCCGGGTTCGAATCCCGTCCAGGCATTTATTTTTCTTATCATACCATATTAAGCCTGCATTGCACAATGTTAAAGATTTAATTATAACATATATATATATATATATATATATATATATATATATATATACACCAATAATAATAGCAATGTTGTTATCATTACTGTTATTATTCAATCTTAGCTATTCGCAATTATTATAGCTTTATATTCAAGTGATTTTTTAAAAATAGTTTAAATTCGATAGCAGCTTACAAAAAAAAACAAGAGTGAAAGATTAATGAAGAGATTCAACAGAAATTGGGAGTAAAGAAAGCAACTTAAATTTAAAATTACAAGATGAAATAGAAATATCACGCTTTTCAGCTTTACTAGGGAATTATAGGTGTGGTAGCTTCCCGTTGCTTTTCACACCGCTGAACAATGTTGATGATAATGATAAGGGTGATAATGATGGCGGGATGATTTTCGGGGACCGTTGGGCCGTAAGCTTCCTGACATTTGTCTTACAGGTGAGGAAAAACCCCAAAAAAAGACCTCACCCAGGAGCCTGTCCCGACCGGGAATCGAACCCGAGCCCACAGCGGTGGACCTAAAAGAAATATTAATAAACAAAACTCAATCTAAGGGCCAAGATTAACTCTACGTTCATTGTCACCAATGTGTAATATCTTACACTTACATATAGGCTGGGGATGGCTATTATAATCAAAACATGGTTTCTTATAGAAGAGTAAGAAATGAGAAAACCTAGATTTAATTTCAGGTTTAAACTTATCTTCCTTGATATGTTTCATTTGTGAAATACAGAAAACCGGAGACGAGAAAAAAAAAACAGAAATAATGGAGTAAAAGAGTTAGGTGGATTGAAATTATGAATGCGAGGGCGGAGAAGGGAAAGGAGGCAATGTTTGTAGGGTAAGCCCATGTATTAGAGCAACATATGGCCCACGACGGGAGTTTCGCGTGCATTACTTAGAGGGAGCTGAACTCGCTGCCGTCTCAATGTACATACGTACTAATGCAACCGTGACACAAATTACACCAGACAAAATATGAAATTATGTAAAATCCCAAGTCACCTTACTATGAAAATTCTCACACTACACCGCATAAATCCTCATCTCCCTTCACAATACGCACGCGTGATCCTACCCTTTAAAACGTAAGCAAGGGAGAGTCAAACAAACACACAGACTGTATGCGAATCAAGATGTAGCCCATAACATATACTTTAATGTTAATTTAAGCTAGTAAGCCTGCGTAACATTTAATTATTTAAAAGGAACCCACATGTGGATGTTTGGATTTTTTCAACTAGCTGATTATTATGCATTATATAATGGAAATGGATAGCTAATGACAAACGAGGGAAATTTTGAGGAAGGCTGATTTCAAATACCTAGGAACAATAATTACAAATAGGAATGAGATGCACAAAGAAATTAAACATAGGCTCAATTCTGGAAATTGCAGAGACTTTTGATGTCCCAACTCCTTTCTAAAAACGTTAAACTGAAAATATATAAAACTATTATTCTACCAGTTATATTATATGGGTGCGAAATACGGACTCTTACTTTAAGGAAGGAAATGAGATTACGAGTTTTTGAGAATAAAGTTCTTAGGAACATTTTTGGACCAAAGAGATGAACAGACAGATGAATGGAGAAGACTACATAATAATGAACTACATGGTCTTTATAGGGAGCCAGATATAATAAGAACAGTTAAGTCTCGTAGACTGCGATGGGCAGGACATGTTGCGCGTATGGGGAATGAAAGACGTGCATGGAAGCTTCTTGTAGGAAAACCAGAGGGAAAACGCCTAGTTGGTAGACCAAGAATGAGGTGGGAGAACAACATTAACTATGATTTGAGGGAAGTAGAATATACAGGGAATGATTGGCAAACATTAGCTCGCGGTCATGAACCTGCGGGTTCGATAGTGTCAGTGAGTAAGAGTAAGTAAGTAAGTAAGCTGATTATTAGCCGGCTTCGCCAGAATATTTTTTTTTTCGTTTCAGATAAACTCCTACACCTAATGGTTTTAGATCAACGGTTCCCAACCTTTTTTGACTCGCGAACCCCTTCCATAACAATCTGAGTTGGGTGAACCACTAACTTTTAAATATACATATAATATACATGTATACAATTTAATTCCAAGCAAAAGTATAATAACCTTAAATTAACTTGACCTTTAACGGTTAACCTAAAGTTACTCTAGTTATGGCTTAAAAGTTACACAACGTGTAGGCCTAGTTGTTGCAAAATCAAATACATTCCCATCGTTGTTATAACTGTAAATCAGGCATTCCTGGTAAATATCTATTTATTGTGGAAATAATGTGATAAATTCCCAATGTTACACACATGTAATAAGGGGCATTATAGGGTTAATTAAATATTATTACCGATGTGGTCTCGAGGTAACGTGCTGTCTTGTCACATAGCTGGCCCGGGTTCGATTCCCCGTCGGGTCAGGCTCCTGGGTGAGGTTTTACGGGGTTTTTCCTCACCTGTAAGACAAATGTCAGGAAGCTTAGGGCCCAACGGTCCCCGAAAGTCATCCGGTCATCATCATCATCCTTCACCGGTGCGGAAAGCTACCACACCTATAATTCCCCAGTAAAGCTGCAATTCATGCTATGATTACAGTGAAAGACCTGCCGTCGGGCAGAATTACTATGGATGGATTATTATTATTATTATTATTATTATTATGCCGAAGAAATGATGGAAACAATAATATACCTAATCCCGAAACCTGTCATTACGGAAAATTTAAGAAAGGGGTTCGCGAACCACAGATTGGGAAACGATGTTTTAGAGTATAACATGTAGCGGCTGAACACTCGCTGTACCTGAAAACCTGTTTGCATAAGGTATACATTGCGACAATCACACATGGCTGTTGCTAGAGTCAATTTTTAATTTCGGATTTCTGATAAATCCCCATTTCTAATGTTTGGATCCACTTATTTTTTTAATAAACGAAGTAAGACACTGCTATTCATTTATGGTGCATCTGCATGCGGGTAGGAGGGGGGGCCGCCTTTTCACACCTAGCGAGCACTATACTCATATCCACTCTTGATGTCCATAAACATGTTTTAAGCGTCTCTGAATGTTTCAAATGGTCTCCTTCTCCGCAGAAAAAAGTTAAATCACAGCTCTCTGCGTTTACATGTTTTACGAGCAGTCGCCATTTTAAAAACAAAAAGACATCAAAGCCATCTGTCGGAAAACAATGAAAATTCGTGACGTTATAATGGAAGGATTGAAAATACGTTCTCTACAGTGACGTTCATTTCCATTCAAAGGCAATCGAGAACTAAAATTATGTGCATTACGTATTGCGCATAACCTAGTATAAATTAAATGATATCACAGTAAGAAGAAAAATAATTTGATAATAAAATTGTACATTTCCGGCCGCGGTGGACTACTGGTTATGCTACTTGCCTCTGGTCCCAAGGATCGCGTGTTCAAACCCGGCCGGGGTCGATGGATTTTTTAGGACGGAAAAATCCAAGGAGCAAGTCCTCCGGGAGGGACTTTAAGCCGTGGGTCCCGAGACTGAAGATTTTCAGGCTCGTAAAAAAATCCTTAAGCCTGAACGAAAAGGCCTCTAAGCAAAATTTACCGAATTTTCCCGTCCTAGTACTACCTTGGTTTCCTAGATGTCAGTATGAGGCGGAACGCTGACCACGTACCACTCAAAATGACATCTTTACGAAAACAAGTGTAACTAAATTAGTATCCCTCCATGGTATCTTTACCTTGTAGTGGTGGAGTGGTTTGCGTGCTTAAATGATCCTGAGAGCTATGCCGGCGGTAGCATTGCTGCCGATAGGGTTACCCATGCCGGACTGGTCGAAGGTGATAAGCCAGACGAAAAAAGTACCTTGGGCGAAAGAGTGACGATCTTTCACCGTAAAAATACAACCGTCAAGAAATGCGGACATGGGTTCATCTGGGGTAAAATTTTCCGGAGGTCAAATAGTCCCCCATTCGATTCTCCGGGTGGGGACTACTTCAGGGAACCCATGCCAAAGGCTCAAACACAGGGACATGTTCCTAGGAACATGGAATGTTAGAACTTTATACAATAGCGGGGCACTAGAGATATTAACGCGGGAATTGGATAAACTAAATTAGTATGGTTCAAATTCTTCCCTGTAGGGGGAGAGCGCCTAAATCTCTGTAAAGGGAAAACATAGGCTTACAATACAATACATTTCAAATGAAAAAAAAAAATTTGAATTTCTAAACGAATGTCATGAAGCGAAAATATTTTTTATCGTCCAATACTGTAACATAGTTATATCTGTGGATAGAACAAATGGTAGAAATATTAAATATTTTCAATGCATGCTTTTATGTACGTATTCTAAAAATGTTCACCTCACAATCAGTATTTATAGTAAACCTACTGGTATTGCGAATTTTGTTCCTTTCGTTAATATTGCATACTATAATTGAATACATATTTTCTTTTGTTTTATTTATTGATATCATAAAAACGCCGATATCTCAAATTAATATTTTTAAAAACATTTTATAATTGAAATTGATTACGGAATACTACTATATTTTCGCTCAGGATCAAATATTTTACATTACAGCCTTAAACCCAGAATTACTCTCAACTCCCGGAGAGTAAATTTTTCTGAGTATCGATCATGTGAGTGCCTAAAGCACAGGAGTAAAACAGTGATAAAAAACCCGAAACAAAAATGTAAAAAAATATTCACTAAATGCTAAAAATGACGTCGACTGTATAAGCTTATTTCTCAGTAAAACTGGAAAAAAAAAGGGACTTTGCTTTTGATGGCTGGTCTAATTTCTTGTCTAAGGCTGTACATTAGAGTAATCTTTATTTAAAAATATGTTATTTACTTAGAATATTTAATTAAATGTATTTATTGCGGAAACTATTATATTTAGAGAAATAGGAATGTGGGCTTTGGAGAAAAAAACACGATAAATCAACAAATAGCGAAACATGGACTCTTACTTTAAGGGAGGAAAGGAGATTACGAGTATTTGAGAATAAAATTCTTAGGAAAATATTTGGACCAAAGAGAGATGAACAAACAGGTGAATGGAGAAAACTGCATGACAGTGAACCACATGGTCTTTATAGGAAGCCAGATATAATAAGAACAGTTAAGTCTCGTAGCTACGATGGGCAGGACATGTGGCACGAATGGGGAGTGAAAGACATTTTTGGAAGCTTCTTGTAGGAAAACCGGATAGAAAACGCACAGTTGGTAGGCCAAAAATGAGGTGGGAGAATAACATTAACTATGATTTGAAGGAAGTAGATTATACAAGAGGTGGTTGGAAAACATTAGCTCAGGATAGGGATGTATGGAGAGTTTATGTCCGCGCTGCCATGAACCTACGAATTCGATAGTGCCAGTGAGTGAGTTAGTTAGTTAGTTAGTTATTGTTATATGACTAGTACTAGTAAAAATGTATGGGAATAATCCTAGAAAGTTATTGAATATAATGATTGAAAATAGTGAGATAAAAATAAATGTTCTTCCCTTATTAATATTTTTATATCCGATTAATGTTTTAAATTCTTTGTGAAGAGCGTCTAAGATTGGATTTCATAGGATGAAATTTCGGGAAGGAATAAGTCAAAATGTTGAGGGGATAATTATTAGCCCTAATAATGTTCTAATTCAATTTAGTGAAAGGCCATAAACTCTTGTTGATGGGTCAAAAACTGAGAATAGATTTGTTATCATTTTCAGTTTATTATTTTAGCACTTACCTCTTTTTTTTTGTAAAGAGGAGACGGCAGGGATGAATAATAATTTATAAATGAAAAAATAATTAACATAATAATGAAAAATGTAAATAGAGTTAATCAGCTTAAGGGTATTATTTGAGGTTAAATAATATAGAATGAATTACTATTCATTTTGGGAGGAACCCTAGGAAGGGGGGCAAGCCCCCTAAAGATAGAAGGGATAAGAATAGTAAGATTTTTATTATTTTTTTTTCATTATTAATTAAAAAGGTTTGGTTAACAAAAGAGATTTGTAGAGAATTTATGATTAGAATAATTGCAAGGGTTAAAAGTGAATAAATACTAAAATAGATCAATCACAAATTTTCACCCAGAAGTATAGCCATAATTATTCATCCTAGATGATTAATTGATGAGTTAAATCAACAAATAATATTGTTATATCATAAGGACTATTCTACAATTTTGGGTGCTAATTTCATATCTGAATTTAAAGTAAAAATGAGCTTAAAAGGTGATTGTCACGGTTCATCAGCAAAAATTTTAAAAGCAGTCCAAGATGCAACTATTAATATAATTCCAGGAAAGTTTATTTATGTAGTTATAAGAAATCATCATTGATGTATATTTTACGTTTTGTTGAATCTATATTTTATGTTTTGAATGCGTGTTTGATTGTGTTTTATTAGAATATAAAGTGCAGGTTTAGTCCGCTACTGTGGTCTAGAATTAGCGTGCTGCCTCGTCACGCAGCAGGCCCGAATTCAATCCTCACCTCTTAGGTGACGTGTTTTCCGGGATTTTTCCTTACCTCTAAGACAAATATAAGAATACTCTGAGGACCTAACGGTCCCCGAACATCATATTGCCATCATAATCATCATCTTTCAAATTCGGCTTAGAATAAGTTTAGGATTAAGGACTCTCCTGGCGCACCACTATAATCATTATCACCCATCATATCATCGGGGCAGCGTAACCTTGTCTGTCAGGCACCCTAACCTCAGAAGTGGGTTACAATTACGCCAATGCTAGTAAAGAACTGCGGAAATGTCGAAATGATAACCTCGGGCATTGAAAAAATAATAGGTTTGTTGCCTAGTAGCTACGAACTAATGCGTCATTGATTGATATAAAAGTAGATATAAACAATATAGGGCTACTTAGAAGGAGGGAACAGACTTTGAACATTTACTTCTTTCAAACTACAATAAAATTGAAACAAAATTTCAACGTTCCTTGAACGAGAAAAGTTCAAATTTCACTATTTTATGTATTCAATACGAACACCATGTGTTGCACGACAAATATCAAAACGGTGGCTCATTTCTTGCCACACACGAATCAGCTGGTCTCTAGTTATCGAATTCACAGCTTCAACAATTCGTTTTCGCAGATTTTCTAGAATGTCAGGCATACGGGGGATAAAAACACGGTCTTTTACGTAATCTCACAGATAAAAATCACACGGGGTTAGGTCTGGTGATCTGGGAGGTTACCGGTGATGAAGTTGATCTTCTGCTCCTCCTCTTCCAATCCAACAGTTCCAATGCGATCGTGATCGAAACTTCAAGCAACAGCGCCAATACGGCCGTGATCGGAACTTCAAACTTTTCTCTTTCTAGGAATGTTGGAATTATGTTTATATTTTTTGTAGTTTGGAAGAAATTCATCTTTGAAGTCTGTTCCTTATTTTTTTAATAGCATCATCTTTATGGTAGGACGTTGGCCTGTTCCTCTCTCAGAATTCATCTTCCCATCGTCATCTAGGACGTCCCACATCTCTATTGCCTTGAGGCTGGTATAACAGCGCTTGTTTTGTTAGCCTAGAAGAGTCTATTCTTAAAATATGTTCATGCCATTTGTGTTTATAGTTTGGTATTTTTTATTTAGATTAAACATTTTGAGTTCTTGCCTAATTGTTTCACTAAGAATGTAGTCTCTTAGAGTATATCCTGCAACGTATCTGAGGAACTTCATCTCTGACGTTTCTAGTAATCTTCTGTCTGATCTATTCATGGCCCAATTCTCTGATCCATATGTCACAATGGGAACTGCCATTACCTTATAAAACTTTAGCGTTCTTTCTTTTGTTGTTTTTGTTTGTAGCATTCTTTTAATAGGCCCACACATAATTTGAAATTTACACTTTTTTTATGTATATCATTTTCCCAATTGTAAGATATGTGACATCCTAAATATTTAAAACTCTGCACTTGTTCGAAAATTTCATCGTTCAAAACTGTTTTCGATCGAACTGCATATTTTCCCCGAAAGGTCATTGTTTTTGTTTTCTTCCTTGAAATCTTGAGATTATATTTCTCCATGGTTTTCTTGAGCAGTTGTGTGACTTTTTGTAATTGATTTTCTGATTCTGCACATATGACTTAATCGTCTGCAAACATAGTTGTGTCTACAATGGTAGTTCCTAGTTTAAAATTTGTGAATAGCCCTGTATCAAATAAATGAAAGGAATGTATCTTATACAGAAGATAAATTGTCAATTTAAGGATTAAATATGAACAACATTAAAGTTACATAACATTTAGTGTTGAGATAAGGAATGGAATATGAGTGTTTCATTCGTTACTGAGGAGAAGAACGTTGCAGCCAGAGAAGTGAAGAGTAGTAATGGGATTGGTTTGGCACTTGTTATTGATGGATACTGTGTCGCAGTGTCCCACTATCAATCTGAACGCGTCGTTCTCGCTCACTACTCTGATTTGTCACTTGCTTTTTTACTTTTTTTTTTCATCTCAAAATGGAAACCCCGGTCAACGGATTCAACCTCACTTCATGCAAAGAGTGTTTACAAAATTTCACATGAAAAACAAATTTATTTTCTGTACATATATACGTCTTATTCAAAATATTATAATAATGCAATCTTTCTCAGCTCTGCTTCATGTGGCCAGGTACAAAGTGTCATGCATATTAAAAAAAATATATATATATATAGTAAAGTGATCCCACAACAGACCCGGAGGCCCTTGGGGTAGTAGGATGTTAAGGCTCCCACTTTTTCTAGACAATCGGCACTTTATGTCAGCCGGGTTGTCAACCCTGCGTGACGGCCGCCTTTACCCCCAGAACAAGCGTCTGGTACTCATTTCAGTTAGAGGCTGAGTCGACCCCAGGGCCATAGTGCCGCCAGTGGGTTTGGGTCAGTTTAAAAATCCTGACCCCAACGGGACTTGAACCCTCGACCCTCCGGCTTGTAGCTCAGTGCCTTAACCACTATGCTACGGCGTGCCCCTATATATATATATATATATATATATATATATATATATATATATATTGTATATACAGTATATGTAGTATACATAAAGGGCAGTGGTTTTACTTCTCGTCCTAGATAGGTAATTAGTAATATTACAGTAGTTTAGTTATTTATAGGTTGGCAACCCCGAAATTTAGGAAATTGAACGTTCAATCATAATCTCTATTCCTGTTAAGTACGACAGAGCCGACTATAGTGCAAAAACATTTTTTTTTCTTTTACTGCGCATGTGTTATAGCTGGAAAATATAAAGTTCGTACTTAAAAAGCTGTTTTATAGAGTGGGCATTGAGCCTATCACCGGTATGCATTCAATAAGAAATAAGATTTGACCTTTCGACGAATTGTTCAGCATTTTCTTTACAACCAAGGGAAACCACCACAGAAAACACAGATCGGAAGAGTTCATGAGCTTTATGTATTTCTTAAAATGAACTCTGTTCCATGGACAAATATTAAAACAAGTAGTAATAAAGAAATTACAAAACAAAATCAGACAAATTAAAATATAAAAGAATCACTGAATAATTAACTTAATGTGCGACTAAGCAGAAAATAAATGAATAAATGTATTTATTTATTTATTAAGTTTTTCAATTGGAAAAATATTTTGGACCAAAGAGAGATGAACAGACACGTGAATTGAGAAGACTACATAACAGTGAACTACATTGTCTTTATAGGAAGCCAGATATAATAAAAGCAGTTAAGTCTCGTAGACTGCGATGGGCAGGACATGTGGCACGAATGGGAAATGAAAGACGTGCATGGAAGCTTCTTGTAGGAAACTCAGAGGGGAAACGACCAGTTGGTAGACCAAGAATGAGGTGGGAGAATAATATTATGATTTGAGAGAAGTATATTATACAGGGAACGATGGGAAAACATTAGCTTAGGATAGGGATGTATGGAAAACTTATGTCCGCGCGGCCATGAACCTACGGGTTCGATAGTACCAGTGAATCAGTTAGTTAGTAGTGTTTTCAAAAGTTTACGTATTTTATGTCAGGTTTCTATAGGGTCATTGTATTTTTTTCTACGTATTTCAAAGTTTTGAGAGCTCCACTAGATCCTTGCTTTTAATTAATACAGTAGCATAACTAACTTACTGGCACTATGGAATTCGGAGGTGCATGGTCCTAATACAACCAATTAAGATTATAATGAGGTGTATTATAATTCAAATTCTACCCCCGCCTTGCAAACACAATTCAAAACCATAAATCCACTATACATTTTATAAATTAATGCAGTAATCTAAGGAAATACTTATAAATTGATCCCTCGCTGTCCATACGTTCCTAATCTGAGCTAATATTTTATAAACATCCTCTGTATATTTCACCTCCTTGAAATCATGGTCCATATTCTTGGCCTATCCATTGGGCGAAATTTCTTTGCTTTTTCCTACAAGGAATTTCATTGCCCATTCGTTGTCCTGCCCAACACAGCCTATCAGACATAATTGTTATTATATATGGTTTCCCCTACAGATCATGTAACTCAATTTATGTGATCTCGTATATTCATCTGCCTATTCGTCCCTCTTTGGTCCCTAAGTACTTTATTCTCAAATGCTCGTAATCTTTTCTCCTTCCTTAAAGTAAGAAACCATGTATGCATACTTATAACTGAAGGAATAACCCTTCAATATGTTTGTAACTATTTTTTAGAGAAAACTACGAAGTCAGTACAAAATCCATTACTTGTGAACAAAGATATGATGGATGATTGTAATAAATAATTACTTTCAAAGTTCCCATAATAGAGGGATAACGCGAGTTAATAATTAATTCAAATAGTAATTGGCACAATCATTAGCAAGTTTACTGAAAATTGTGAAGCACAATTCATAATAAAATATCACTTTAATGATGCGATAGTCTGGTTCTGGTATAATTCCACATATACTTACTTACTTACTCACTGGCACTATCGAACCCGTAGGTTCATGGCCGCGCGGACATAAGATCTCCATACATCCCTATCCTGAGCCAATGCTTTCCAATCATTCCCTGTATAATCTACTTCCCTCAAATCATAGTTAATGTTGTTCTCCCACCTCATTCTTGGTCTACCAACTGGGCGTTTTCCTTCTGGCTTTCCTACAAGAAGTTTCCATGCACATCTTTCTTTTCCCATACGC
Organism: Diploptera punctata; assembly: GCA_030220185.1. NCBI lineage: Eukaryota > Metazoa > Arthropoda > Insecta > Blattodea > Blaberidae > Diploptera > Diploptera punctata. The sequence continues at coordinate 3,102,608 of JASPKZ010010655.1, read as the reverse complement.
GCAACATGTCCTGCCCATCGCAGTCTACGAGACTTAACTGTTCTTATTATATCTGTCTTCCTATAAAGAATATGTAGTTCATTGTTAAGTAGTCTTCTCGATTCACCTGTCTGTTCATCTCTCTTTGGTCCAAAAATTTCCTCCGATTCCGATTGAGGGTCTTTCCACTTTTCAGCGGTTGCCATTTTACCAGCCGGCTGCTGGCCCTTCACATCCACATGTGTCAATCACAGAGGTAGATGATCAACAGCCAGTGTAGGGGTGACATGTGGTTAGCATGTCGAGTCCCCCAGCCGTTATAGCTGGTTCCTCAACCTGGAGCCGCTACTTATTGTAGCTACCCAATTGCCTCACGATGCTGGGTGGGCACCGGTCCCATACTGGCCGAAATACCATGAGAAAATTTCTTCCCCCATGGAGACTCGAACCAGCGCAAGTCCCGTAGCTCTGCGCCAAGGCTTCCTACCTTAACCGCTCGGCTACGGCGCGGGACCAAACATTTTCCTAAGAACTTTATTCTCAAATACTTGTAATCTCCTTTCCTGCCTTGAAGTAAGAGTCCATGTTTCGCATCCATATAATATAACTGGTAGAATAATAGTTTTATATATTTTCAGTTTAACGTTTTTTTGCAAGGAGTTGGGACATCAAAAGTCTCTGCAATGCATAATAGCATGCATTTCCAGAATTGAGCCTATGTTTAATTTCTTTGTGCATCTCATTCCTATTTGTGATTATTGTTCCTAGGTATTTGAATTCAGCCACTTCCTCAAAATTTCCCTCATTTGTCATTAGCTGTCCATTTCCATTATATAATGTATTTCTCTGAATATCATCACATGATCTTTATGAGCAACAATTAAGTCTCGTAAATTGTGATAGGCTCGACATGTGGAGCATATGGAAACTCTTGTAGGAAAACTGGAGGGATAGCGCCCAGTAGGTAGGCCAAGAATATAATGGGAAATCAATATTAATCGTGATTAGAGGGGTGTAAATTATACAGGAGATGACTGAAACGCAATAACTCAGGATAGGTATGTATGGAGAGCTTATTTCAGCGCGGTTATGAACCTCTGGGTTCGCCAGAGAATTAGTTTCTTATTATCATTATTTTATTTATCAGGTTTTACAATGGCTCATAACATCTTCCTGCCTCCAATTAATATATTGTGATTCTCCTCCAGATCTGCCATTCCAATCTCCATCATCCAATAAATATTTCGCTCATAGGCCTACTGTTCAAAACACCATCAACCCACGTTATTTTTGGTCGTCCTATTCTTCTTCTTCTACCAAGTGAACACAGTCTAGTATTCTATCATTATTTTGTATGAAAACAAATTATGATAATTCATAAACCGAAAATTCTCAACCTACGACTCGCGTCCAATTAAAAGCAATATGTAGCATATTAATTTATTTTTTTGTAAAGTTGACACAGCTGATTACGAATCTATTCAAATAAATTGTAGCTTCCAGCATTTTTATTGAGAAGAACAAAGTTATCTTTGTCACGTTTTGTGCATTTTCAGACAGAGATGAACTTAAATTACCTTATTAATATTTATAAACTAGTTTGAATTTTAATAACTCTGCTCTCTTTTATTCCGACATCTTAAAAAACAGAAATTCATTTTTATTAATTTCTCCTTTAGTGGGACGAAGTAATTGCTGTTTTTAAGATTCTAACAAAAATCAGTTTATTAAATATGAGAATATAAGGTACTAATTTATTTTGGTGTTGGAATTCTAGCACCTTAATACAACGAATATAATCTACAATGAATAATTCATTTTATTAGAAAGTTGCGCATTGCCTTGTAAAGAGGAAAGACTTTTATACGCAGATCTAAAAGTTTGGTAAAAATCATAACATGCCGTTATGTATTTATGAATGTATTATACATTTTTAGAATAATCGATTACTAACACTTATTCTCAGAGCCCAAGCAAGAGGTAGGAGTCGTGGCTGTCGAGCCCGGGGAGGTGTTTGGCAAGGTGGTGGATCAGGCAGCAGAGGAAGAGATAGGCCTTAAGTGTGTGATTTCAGAAAATAAATCATTTGATTTGTCTTCAAAGCAACTAGAACAATTCCTTTCCAATAAGTTGACGAGTGAATCTGAGAATGGTTTGAGTGCATAAATGTTTCTTTTAGTTCAATTTAGTAAAACTGTGTTAACTGCGGTGTGATTAAAAAGATATGCTGGCGGTAGCATTGCTGCCGATAGGGTTACCCATGCCGGACTGGTCGAAGGTGATAAGCCAGACGAAAAAAGTACCTTGGTCGAAAGAGTGACGATCTTTTACCGTAAAAATACAACCGTCAAGAAATGCGGACATGGGTTCAGCTGGGGTAAAATTTTCCGGAGGTCAAATAGTCCCCCATTCGGATCTCCGAGCGGGGACTACTTCAGGGAACCCATGCCAAATGTATGGAGAGCTTATGTCCGCGCGGCCATGAACCTATGGGTTTCGATAGTGCCAGTGAGTAAGTAAGTAAGTAATCTAACAAGATAATGTGTTTTTCTGAAAAAAAAAACTCAACCTCGCGTTGGATTTGGAGTGATTATTTAGCGAACAATACAGCAGAAACTAAAAATAATGATGGTTATGATATTTACCAAATGTGAGGTTATGTATTCCGAACTTACTTCCGGGCGATTTCTAACCCGGCTGTATAGTTATAAATAGCATATATTTACTGTTAAATCTCTTTGGGATTGGGAAAAATCAATAACAGATGATTGTGTGAGAAATAACTATTAACAATAATGCAGATTCATTATACATTTAATAATTTTTTTAGAGCAGCAGTACTGACCCTTTTTTGTGTAATTTTTTAAGTAATTTTCTTCTGGCATTTCTTGCTGTACCATATCGATCGTACATTGTTCAATCAACATACTTGTCAAAGAAGTTAATTTGCGGAGATATCTCTCATTACGAACAGGAAGAGACACGACTATCGGTCTATGAGTAAGTCACAGTAATGCATTACGTGTTATTTTTGGATAAATTTTAATTGTTCGTCATCCAATTTAGCTGACTATTTAACTCATGCCCCAAATGGGAGTCAATGACCAATCACGTTTCAATGATTTCTGTATTACAACCAATCAGAGACGTGTTTCACGAAATAATTATCAACGTTAGGATTATCATATATTAAGCAAAGCTCCTCCTTTTTAATATTCTGAACAGGTCTGACCGTTATTTTGCAGTGACTGAGCCTATAACAAATACGGCTACCAGATTGTATATAATAGTGCTTACATGTCAACATTTGTAGCAATTGATTATACCACCAAAAAAAGAAACCACTGTTTGCACTTTCTTAAATGTATACGACATCAAAAATGAATTAATATACAGATTGATGTGTTTCATTTTTTCTCCACTAGAGAGCATTCTTACAATATTGCGTTCCTTTGGCAATAAATAGTATGATCTGGTTGCAGTGATAAACAAAAGAAGCAGTAGAAGCGTAGGCTACCTATCGTTTCTCATTAGTTTTCAAACATCACCGTTTACTTTAAATATAAAAATATTTTTAAATAACTGTAGTTAAATAATGATTTGTGAGTAAACAGCTTTATTTTATTCGTTAAATAGTCCTAACAAATGCCACTCTTGATTTCCAAATTCTCTAGATAAATTCACTCCTCACTTCGTGAGTCGTGAATTTATCGATAATTTGCAAATCACTCGTGGCATTACTTATGAACATCCTAGGTCGGGTCATGGTCTCCCTAAAAATACCTTGCCTGTCCTCTCTTTCACTGAAAACTATCCACTGATATCTGACTTTAAATCTACTTGTATCTTTCAGAGATTCACGAATTCGTCTATATTTAGGTATTTTCCCATCCCTTAAAATAAGAAACCATGTTTCGCATCCATATAATATCATTAGAAGAATAACAGAGTTCCGTCGTACATCCAATGCTAAAATCCGCTCACTTTTGCAATATACATCGTGAATAAGAAACTGCACATTTGTTTATTTATGAATACTTCTAAAAAAATAGCAGTCCAAATACACTTCACTCAAGTTTTACGATTAAGTGTTCTTTGTGAATACATTTTGACATTCATTTAAGGGATTATACCATTATTAAATGTACACGACTGCAATGATGGACCCAGACATGTTTTACCAATTACGTCATTCACATTAGAGTCGAGAAATATGGTGTACGTCACCTAAAACTAGGCTTTTAGGTCCGTGACTGTGATTAAGAGGTCTGGAACACGTTTATGATACTTAGAGGAGCATAATGTAAGATATGTCTACCACCTCTGCAATAACAAAAGATTATGGGTGTGATATATTTATTAAAGCGACTTCGCTGTTATCTAGCAACGTCATTAAAAAATAAAATGACAGATATTCTAATTTCGTTATGATACAGTAAACTATACAGGGTGGACCTTTTAACTTTTGCCTCCCCGATAACGCTTTAACTGTTAATGGTATACAAAATCCTAATTCTGAAATTGCACGAGAACTTTAAGTAATAGTAAATTCCCTTGGTTGTGTTACCAGCGCCAAGAAAGGTAGAAGAGTGGTGGGATTGACACATTGAGGCATTTATTAAATGCCTGCTTTTGTACTACCCGCAACAAGCAGGGTTATCCCTTCCGCTTACATCGCCTTGTACGTCGATCCAAGCGTTGAGGTCCCCACCTGTATCCCTGGACAGGGACTCTCATTATCCTGAGAGATAGGGTCCTTGACAGAATTTAGTTAATATAATTAACATATGAGGTGTAAAATCAGCATTAATAACAGTACAATACAACAGGTGAATAATTCAATTATTTAGGATGCAATGTGTCAAACTGCCAGAAGGAAGATATCAATAGTACATTAAATAATTGTTATATAATGTATGGCACTATAAAACGGACACTAAAAAATAAAACTTTGAGGAGCATACAATTAAAATTTTACAAAATTATGGCAGCGACTGTCATAACAAATACAAGTAAAAATTTGACTCTCAACCGTTCAGACAGAAGAGAAATAGAAAGTACAGAAATGAAGTTCTTACATTTAGTAGCAGGTGTGAGAATTGTGGACAGAAAAAGAAATGAAGACATTAGAAAAGATTTAAATATCTTTAATTTAACAAATAGAATTGACAATATGAGAAACAACTGGTATGAAAATGTTAAAAGAATGCCTACATATAGAATCCCCCAGCTGTTATTAAAGTACAAACCAGTAAGACATGTAAGTGCTGGACGCCCATTTACTCTTCTTCTTCTTCTTCACTGTTTATGCTTATTTACTAGCCTGTTCCGGCTCCAAATTGCTGCTCTTTCCATCTTTTCTTTGGTCTTCCCAAACTTCTTCTTCCTCGTGGTGAATAGCTATATGCTGCTTTTGGTATTCTATTCTCAGTCATCCTTGCCAAATGTTCTTTCCAGTTTGTTCTGTATTTTTCTATTGTTGTGTTTAATTCCTCTACTTTTAGTTGTTTTATTTCTGTGTTATGTTTTTTGTCTGTTCTTTGATATCCTGCTATTGGTCTCAGGAATCTCATTTCAGCAGCTTGTATTCTGACAGATTGTTGTGTTGTCACTGTCCATGTTTCGGATCCATAAGTAATAATAGGCACTGCAATCGTCTTGCATAATTTCATTATAGAGTCTTTCCTGGCTTAATTTTTCAAAGTTCTTTTTAGTGTACCTGTTATATAATTAAATTTATTTATTTTGTTATTTATATCTGTTTCCGCTGTGTATGATATTTCGCAACCAATTTAGTATATGGGAAGATTCATTAAATCCCGCCTGATGTGAAAACAGGTCAAAAGGCCTAATTTCATGAAGTAGAAGAAGAAGATAATTGATATAGTGTCCATCCCCGTGACTAGGACGCACCTTCCAAGAATTACCCAGTTACTAACAGTGTCAGCAAAAGCCCCCTGTATATACTGGGCCGGGTTAATAGACTTCTATGAAACCAAGGCTAAAGAAACCAAATTAAAATTTTACAAGATTATGGTACTTCCTGTGTCGTTACAAGGCTCCGAAAATTGTACATTGACCAAAATCAACTAACAAAATTGAATCTGCAGAAATGCGTTTTCCGAGATATGTAACTTGATATACTTTACAAGATAAAAAAACACAGCAAATATATTAGGAATGAGCTATTCATATTCAGCTGAACACATTGAATCAAAGAATACAAACAAAATTTGTTCGAGCACATTCGAAGGATGGATGGAGAACGTATAATAAAACAGTTATTCACATATAAGCCGGAAGGTATAGATTTGTGGGACGGCCAAGAGCACGATGGAAACATCAGTTTTTTGCAGAAGACCGGAACGAACCTTTTGCAGTTCAATCCGTGAAGAATATAATGAGATTTTGATGGTATAAAAAATATGGCAATTGAATATTCAATCGAAGGGTACAAATAAAACATACCATGTACATTTGTACACTTCCATATTTTTCAAGATTGAATGTCAACATCATTTTGTTTTTCAAATGGAAACGAAACATGAATAGAACTGCATTTGATGACCTATCTATGGTTGACAACAACTGACTATGTTAGTAGACTGTACTCGGGGAGAGCAAACATAAAAACAGTAGACCTACACAATCTCTGCTGCGCCCTCTCCCTACGGTTTCAATTTTCGCAATGATATCTTCATTGAATATAGAATCAGAATATGCTTAAGTCTTTAGTTCTGTGCAGGACAAACAAATGACAAGGCATTGTAAACTTCGCGCACTGCTATCTGGCGGTTGTTTATAGTTCCGTTCAGATGTATCCACCGCGCTCATTTGATCTAACACCGTTAGATTTCTTTCTCTAGGGAGATCTAAAAAATGATGTATATCAGCACATTTTCCCCCTGAAATATGTTGTTGTCTAATGTTCTGCATCCAACATTGAAGTCATTAGCAGTCTTGCTCTCCATTAATTTGAGGTCTTAGAATCTTCATGTTTGACAGCGATACAGTTGTTCAGATGACCGTCTATTTCTTCATTAGGGTGATTGTTCAGTGCGATCAGTATAACACTGGACAGCAGACGCGGGAATTTCACTATACAACACTGCTGACGCAGTCGCGGCGGGGAACGGACAGCGTAGGATCGCGGTGGTACAACCACACACATTTTCGTAACTATTTTACAAATTGTCGTACTCACCAACTTTATTGAATCATATGCTGGAACTATTCACCTTCGTTGTCCATACATCTTTGACACCTCTTTATAAAATGTGTTGTACAGATTATGTCTGTTGAACGTGGGGGATTTTTTACACCCGAGAATCGTGTTTCAAAAAGTATTCGTACTTGGCTGGCAGACTGAATTAACAAATATTGATCATAAATAAATATACGTTGTTCAGTAGAAAAATTATTAGCCATTATAGAATTTACACTTTACACTTATACACACGTCATTCAGTTTAGATTTATACACGCCTGTTTTATAAGATACAAATTTTAAAATTGAAATAACGTTTACACACGCCATTCTGCACACAAGGAAAAGCGAGCGAGCACCTTATCCACTCGAAGCAAACGATCTAACTGCGATTGTGAACGCGTCGGATGTGCTTGTATACCGCTGAGTCTGCGCACATTTCACGTCCCGTGTCTGCACATGTAAGCTTTCGTCACCGCACAATACAAACCCCGCGCCTGCTGTCCAATGCTATACTGATCGCACTGTATAAAATGAATTTTGGTGAAGGCAGAACATTGATTTTGTAAAGGTGTTTTGCCAGACAGTTGTGGACCGTCTTCATACAAGTGGTGATGAATCCTCTGAAATATGCCTACCACAGTTTTTAGACTTGGTGAATTTGTGCTCTAATCCATTCAATTAATAAAATACCTAGCCTGATTTTGTTGTTGTTTCTTCAGTCGGAAATTTTAACGAGTTTTCTAAATTATTTATAGTAGAGTAAATCCGAATTTACCATTTTAATTTGTTACGTTCGTGGAAGAAGGAAGTTTTCACAGAATGAGGAAGGTGTCGCGCGTCTCTTGAGACGACGCACTTAATGTCAACTTATTGCAATATCGCTGCACTTGAAAATTCTAGTAATGGCTGACAGGGGCATACCTACCTGCAGGCTGAATAAAATACGAACAAACTCTTAACTTCGAAGAGCATCTAGCAAAATTGCCGACCCTCGCAGAATTAATAAATTATCTCCTGCAATATAATCTTTTCATTTTATGAAGGTTTTGAAACGGAGCGAAAAATTTCAACGAGTAACATAACGAATTGGAAGTCATGATACTGAAATTAATGAGAATATAAATAAGGATAAATCTGCTATATAAAAATTAAATGGTGTTTATGGGATCAGAAAATAAGTTCTCGAACAAAAAAAAAATTCAATACAATATTGAGTACAATAAGAAACATGTGAATTAAAATCTAGAAAAATAAGCAAGTTAAATTCTGCAGAAATATATTTTTTGGAGGCTTTGAGCTGGAATTTCTACAAGAGATAAAATAATAATTGTAATAACACTGGTCAATATGATTTTTGTCTCATGAGTACCAATAGTTTTACTTATTGTAGTTTTTTATCGTGTTTTCAAATATGTAATCGGAAACCTTGCGTGATGGAGAAAAACCGATATCATATTTGAATTCAGGAAAAAAAACTATCAGCATCACATATTTTTCTTTCTGTGACAAAAAAAAAAGTTTATTTTTTGTTGCTCAGTGTTATTAAACAAAAGATGAATGTCCAAACTTGAATTGTGGATTTCATAGAAGAAACAATTAAAATAGTATGGTCATGTAAACAGAATGACAGAAGACAGATTCCCAAGAAGAATACTAGAATGGGCGCCACTTGATAGAAGAAGAAGAAGAAGAAGAAGAAAAAGAAGGAGGACGGCCAAAAATAATGTGGATTGATGGTATTTCGGCAGCATAAGGGAAAAAGAATTGGACGATGGAGATTGTAATGACAGAGAGATGTAGAGGAGAATACAGTTGGTTAATTGGGCGCAGGAAGATGTTGCAAAACATTCAGAAACCTACTAAATAAATTAATAAATAACATAACCATTTCATACATGCATATTATGAATATAAAGGAAAAGTGATCCCACTAAAGGCTTTAGGAGTCATTTGGGGTGTTAGATGTTAAGGCTCCCACATTTTTAGACAATCATCTCGAGATGTCAGACCTACATGATGACCGCTTTTACAAAAAATGTCAATACATTTGTGTTAGAAGCTGAGTCCTCCCCAGGCTTATAGTCCAATCAGTAGGTTTAGACCAGTTTTAAAAAACCAGACCTCACAGGATCTTGAACTCCCGAATTTCTGGCTTTACGTGGATATTATAACAGTGGAGACTTTTTAATTACACAACTTGTAATTAAATAATGCTTACAGGGTTCAACTTCCCTAAGATCCATCCGAAGAGTATTCATCTACCTACACCTCGCCCTTCCTATTGGTTACTTCTGTAGGGGTTTCTCAATAAAACATTTGAATACATTTCTACGGTCACTCATTTGATGTGCATTACTAATTCATATAATTTTAATGAGGGAACTATTTACCGTTGATTGCATGCCGAAGCCTATCTTGGTATTTCTCCCAGAGAAGTGTTGTGATGTACCAAGACTGTGTCCAAAAAAAATTATCAGCCACTTTTAACTGCAAAGCACAGAAATCGAAGCCAGAATCCAGCAATGGCAACCCACTATACGGAGCAGATGGATTCCCTGCGGAGTAAAAGCGGAGTGGAGTGAGGCGGAACGCGGATAGTGAGGATTATCCAATCTACCATTTCTGAGTTGCATTAGTTCCCAATATTTTAAATGAGATATTTGGGGCTGGATTTTAATCCTTTGCAGTTAAAAACGGAAATTATTTTTTGGGCACGGTCTTGGTACATCACAACGCTCCTATGGAAGAAATTTCAAGGTAGATTTTGGCATGCAATAGTTGACAGTTCCCTTGCAAGAATATAAATTATGGAGCACCATACTATAAAGCTTTAGCCTATATACGGATGTATGTATATATTGTATACATATCTTAATATATAAAAATTTCGTGTCACGTTGTTTGTCCGCGATGGAATCCTAAACTACTGAACCGATTTTAATAAAACTTTGCACACTATGTGCAGTTTGATCCAACTTGAGACTTAGGGTAGTTTGTAACTAAATTCATAGTCGCATTATTTTTTTATTGCAAATTATTTGTTTATTATTTAACAAAGAGTTATAATTATGTGTGAGTTCCATACGATTCTAACAGATGGCGGTGTAAGGTAATTTGGTAATGTAATTGGTTTATTATTTAACAAAGAGAGATCCAGATGGCTGTGCTTTTTGTTGCAACCGCGAATTTCAATTGAATTACAAATATTGATTATTTCATAATTTAAGTGTGTTCAGTGTTTATTTTATTTTCAATATTATTAATTTCGTATGTAAATATTAGTTTTAAGTAATCTGGCTGAAAGGCAGCAACTTAATTTAAATTTTTAACGTATACCTTAGGCACAGCAACGCGTGGCCGGGACTTCTAGTATATATATATATACACACACATACACACTCAGCTTAATTTCTTCTCTCATATGTACTTTTTACATGCCTTACGCCACACAGGCCTCACTGTGGCACGACCTGTCTAGAGAGGGATTTTAAACTGGGGATCGCACACTTACTTTTTTTGACCATACAAGGACATGGAGCACATCCTCAAATGAGTGATCAGCTCAATGTCACGGCCACCTCTGAGACAACACAACATTAAAACGAAACATACCGCTCACGCGCGCGCGCGCACACACATACACACACACACACACACATTCATACTTAACATGGCGAATATGATGATGAGGACCAGAAAATGTTCGGAGGCCGTTTGGGATTTATAGCAATATAACATTAGTGAAAAATTCGAAAACACTAATATAATGACACTTAAACACACCCTAAAATAATATTAAAATATAAACCAACAGGCAAGGAACATTTGCTTCGACCACGAGAAAGTTTACAAGAACGAAAACGCCAACGAGAGCCAAAAAGCAACAGGTCCTAAGAGATCTAAACTTGTATCTAGTTCGTAATGATGATAGATGTATTTAACCTAAAATACGATTTTTAAACTCTCGAATAGACATTCTAATTTGTAAAAAAATCACTACTTCTCTAAATATTTACTTCATAATTATTCTAAATAATAAAAATATGACGATTTAATAAAATTATCGCAATTAAAACTGTAACTAATTGCTGTTTTTTGTAAACTTTGTGAATGAGTTAATGCATTTCTAATGTATGTGTCCAGTAGTTTTTGTATTTGTGTTTCCTATGGGATCAGTAAATTACAGAATTCACATTTCATCCTTTAAAAGCCTTTATTCTGTTTTTGTTTTAATTATGTGGAATTATGGTAAAATTATATGAATTCAAATACGTGGGGACAATAATAACTACAAATGGAATTGCACAAAGAAATTGAAAATTTGCTCAATTCTGGAAACTCATGCTATTATGCATTACATGGACTCTTGTCGATGAAAAACATTAAACCGAAAATATATATAAAACTGTTATTCTCCCAGTTACAGAGATGGGAAAAAATATTATGAAAATATTACGTGTTTTTGAGAATGAAGTTCTTAGGGAAATTTTTGGATCAAAGAGAGATGAACTGACAGATGAATGGAGAAGACTACTAAGAGTTAACTACAGTTCGCTCATTTGTTGTAAGAATGTCATAACTAAAAAATCACGTTATTTTAGTTAATATCACAGGGAGACTTGGAATGACAGTATTTAAAACTTCAAATGCTTCTCCTGAAAAATCGTGAATTTCGAGTTATGACGTTGTTGCAGCAAATGAGCGACATGATTTTTGTGGGAAACCTAATATAATAGGAATAATTAAGTCTCGTAGAATCCGATGTGCAGGACATCATCATAATCATTATCTTCACAGTATAGGATCCATGGCCTGTTCCGGCTCAATACTCCATCGCTTTCTTGGCCTGCTAGGATCTCTTCTCCCTCGTCGTTTGTACGTCCAAGCCTGCTTTGGAAGTCTGTTGTTATCCACTCGTTGCAGGTGTTCAGTCCATCGCTTCCATAATTATAGATTTGATATGTGATCTGGCATTATTCCTAACTCTTCTCTTATAGTTTCATTCCTTATATGATCTCGTCTTGTACATCCCTTAACTGCTCGTAAAAATTTAATTTATGTCGATTGAATATTCATAATTTCTTTCTGTCTCAGGACCCAGTTCTCACTGCCGTATAATGAAGTAGGAACTGCCATAATCTTGTAAAATTTCAACTGTATTTCCTTTCTCGTTTTATTTTCAAGTGATCGCCTAATTGTGCCACGGATAAGTTGGTATCTGGAAATGACATGTGGCACGAATGGGGAATAAAAGAGGGGCACGGTAATTCATTATAGGAAAACTAAAGGGGAAGCGCCCAGCAGGTACGACAGGAAGGAGATGGGAGAATAATACTAACGATTATTTGAGGAAGGAGATTACAAGAAGATGAATAGCTAATGTTATGAATGAATGCAGTGTTTGTGTCCGCGCGGCCATGAACCTACAGGTTCAATATTGCCAAAGAGTTAGTTAGTTATGGTAAAAGTAAGTAAGTCCGATTTAATTTTGTATTTTAATGTGTTATAATTACAACATTTTTTTCCTCTACCTTAGGGCAAAACTTGGTAGCTAATTTATTACGGTAGATATCTTTAGGTCAGAAATATTGAAAATCTCCGATTTATTGTTATTTTTAATGTGTAATAAGCTTTCCTAAAAAGTTATGTTTTCTGACTTAGGGTCGGTTTCGCCAATTTAGGTAACTATATTACGCCAGGGGGGGCACGCCGTAGCGTAGTGGTTAATGCACTGAGCTACAAGCCGGAGGGTCGAGGGTTCAAGTCCCGTTGGGGCCAGGATTTTTAAACTGACCCAAACCCTCTGGCGGCACTATGGCCCTGGGGTCGACTCAGCCTCTAACGGAAATGAGTACCAGACGCTTGTTCTGGGGTAAAGGCGGCCGTCACGCAGGGCTGACAACCCGGCTGACATAAAGTGTCGATTGTCTAGAAAATGTGGGAGCCTTAACCTCCTACTACCCCAAGGGCCTCCGGGCCTGTTGTGGGATCACTTTACTTATATTATGCCAGTTTAAGCTATGCATTATACAGGGGAAAACTGGCGTAATACAGTTATCTATGTTGGTGAAACCGACCCTTATGCGTAATTTACGTTGTGGCCACAGAATATTTTACAATATTTTAATCTGATCGTGGAACCTTAAATTAATTGCGACGTTATTTCGTCATTCATTGAAGATATTTTTTTATTTATCTAATGTCGTTTACATCATTCAGTTTTATCGCGATCTGCAATAATACTATATAGCATATTTGATTTACAAAACTTATTATGAATATATATATATATATATATATATATATAGAGAGAGAGAGAGAGAGAGAAAGAGAGAGAGAGAGAGAAAGAAGAGAGGAGAGGTTCACCCGTGCAGTCTCGGGACAGCGTCGCTGCCTCATTTGCAGCGTGAACGGGGTTCGAACCATTATCGAGACAAGTTTCCTCAGTACGGTTATTTTTTCGGGGTTTTGCTTATCTGTAAGACAAATGTCAGGAAACTTTAATATTTAAACGGTTCCCAAACATCACCTGGCCATCATAATCATCCTTCATATTCATATGAATGTGTGTATGAATCGCCTTTAAGTTGTGTTGTCTCGGAGGAGGCCCTGACACTGAAATGATCACTCATTGGGGAGGCCCTCTATCTCCTTGTCAGGTCAAAAAAGTATGTACGTGATACATAGTTAAGGTCACTCTCCGACGAATCGTGTCACGGTAAGGTCCGGGTGGCAAATGGCACTGAAAGTACCTACAAGGCAGGAGGTTAAACTCCGTTAATGGAATGGAATATAGAATGAGAGATGGATAGATAGAAAGTAGAGAGAGAGAGAGAGAGAGAGAGAGAGAGAGAGAGAGAGCGAGAGAGAGAATGTAAATTGTAATTACAACTGAAACACGCAATATATTCTAGTTCTGACAAAATGACAACATAAACAGTGTGAGGAGGAAAGAAAACAGTGTTCTGCAACGTAGAATAAATTACTTATAAGGAACAAGAAAGTATGGTAGTTTGTACTACATTAATTTCAAGTCACACGTCATAAGAATGGAATAGCTTACAAATTATAACATTCTAAACCACAAGGAGAAATAAATGGAATTCATACGAAAAGTTGCAGATATGAATTGCGACGCTGATGATCTTTCCTGTTAAAAAAAAGTCGTTAAATATATATATATATATATATATATATATATATTTCAAATGCTCCAGGCTTGTCTTTCGACATTCCTGGTTTCTCTCCTGGCATGGCGTACTTGTAACCCACTTCTGAGGTTGGGGCGCCTGGACGGCGGGGTTACGTTGCCCCGATGATATGATGGGTAATGATGATGATAGTGCTGCGCCAGGAGAGTCCCTAATCCTAAGCTTAACTTAATATGAATATGAATGATGATGATTGCGATGGCCATATGATTTCGGGTACCGTTTGGGCCTTATAGTTTTCCTGACATTTGTCTTACAGATGAGGAAAAACCCCGTTAAAAACATCACCCTGAAAAACTGTCCCGACCGGGGATCGAACCCGCTGCGTGACAAGGCAGCACGCTACCCCGAGACCACAGCGGTGGACATGAGGTTAAATATAGTATACCTAAACTAACTAACCTACTGGCACTATCGAAGCCGGATGTAAAGTCCGCGTAAACATAAGCTTTCCATATATCCCTATGGTGGGCTAATGTTTTCTAATAATCCATTAATTCATTTTGAGAATTTTTCTCATCATTGAGGTTTTTTTCCAACCTATCTTAGTAATTAACAGGAATTTTAAAATAATACATAAATGACTACGGACTTATAGACTATTAGTTTGTAATAAACATCCACAAATTTCCCTTAATTAAAGTTCTCCATCGTTCGCCGTCCTCTGTGTCTTCGCCTGTTACACCAAACTTCCTCATTGAATTTTGAATGTTATTCTTCCAGGTTTTTCATGGTCTTCCTTTTCTGCTCTTTCTTTCAATTTTCCATCCATAAACAGCCTTTGGTAGTCTTTCCATCCTGCATTCTCCTTACGTGTACATACCATTTTAGCTATCTGTGTTCAATCTTATCCATTATACTTCTTTCTGCATTCATTCATTTTCTAATTTCTGTATTTATAATTTTTTCCAGTCGAGATTTTCTGGCAGCTTTTCTCTAAAAAGCCATTTCAACTGAAGTTATTCTGTTGGCATGTTGTTGTGTCATTGTCCAGACTTCCGATCCTCATAATATTGTGTTTTATGCGCCGTAGCTGAGTGGTTAAGTCAAGAAGCCTTGGCGCAGAGCTGCGCTGGTTCGAGTCTCCATGGGGGGAGAATTTTTTCTCATAGAATTTCGGCCTGCATGAGACCGATGCCCACCCAGCATCGAGAGGCATGTGGGTAGCTACAATAAGTAGCGACTCCAGGTTGAGAATACCAGCCATAACGGCGGGGGGATCCGACATGCTAACCAAATGTCACTTCTGCACTGGCTAGATGATCGTCTACCTGTGTGATTAACATAGGTAGATGTGAGGCCAGCAGCCGGATGGTCAGCCAAGGGCCTTCTAGGCCTGTCGCGCTTGGAAAGTTTTTCTATAGAATTATAAATTAGATGTTTGTTCTGTTGATGACTTTTTACTCCATAGTATAGAGTTAAACATTCCTATGGTTTTTTTTTCTTCCATTACTAATCCTTTTTTTAATTTCTTTATTTGATGTTCCATCTTTCTCTATAATTGATCCCAAATAACAGAAACTATCGCTCTTCTTTATCTTTCCCCATCAATATACTAATAATGTTAAATACTCTGTTTCGTTTTTGTTGATTTTCAAACCCCATTTCTGATACGTTGTTGACAACTGATTACATATAGGCTATAATCATCCTCTATATAATTTACCTCCCTCAAATCATGGTTAATGTTAATCTCTCATTTCATTCTTGGTCTACATACTTGACGCTATCCTTCTAGTTTTCCTACGAAGTTTCCATGCCCCTTTTTTCATTCCCCATTCGTGCCACAAAGTCTGATCAACGCAATGTACGAGACTTAACTGTTATTGCACCTGTAGCTCATAAAGAACATGTAGCTCACTCTTATGTAGTCTTCTCCATTCGCAATCTATTCTACACTATTTGGTCTAATTTTTTCCCTAAGAACTTTATTCACAAATACTACTATTTCCTCCTACCTTTAAATAAAAGACCATGTTTCGTAGATACATAATATGGAAGAATAACATTTTTATGTATTTTTAGTTTAACTTTTTTTTAGAGAAGTTGTGAATATACGAATCTCTGTAATGCATAACAACTAGAGACCGGATTATATGCATTTGCAAATTTAGAACTTTTTCACCTGTTATTGCATATTTTAACTATAAACTAGTCATAACGCATATTTTTGCGATATATTTACATTTTAAAAATCCGTGTTGTTTTACAATGAACATTTCGAGGCCCTCAAAATTGTAGTAACGATTTCGATAGTGCAGAGGCTTTGGCAATTCGTCAGTATTAAAAAAAAAATAGCTGCGATTAGCACTCATTTTTTCCCATATACCTGCAACTATTAAATTATTACCGACAAAACTTAAAAAAAAAGTTTGAAAACATTTTAACGATAACCCAGGCTTTGAACCTTTGTGTCAAATTAATATTTTATAAAATGGGATGGGCGAGCTTTTGCCAGAAATACTAAGTGGCAAAATAGCATCCAAATTCAAATACTGTCCAATTACTTCCGTTAACGTAGAATGGTCATTTTCTGTTTATAAACATATTTTGAGCGATCGAAGATACAACCTTACTAGCGAATATTTGGAACAATGCCTGATAGTACAGTTTTTGTTTACAATAGTAGCAAAATGTAGAATATTTAATGCGTGAACAATACTATTGCCTGATACTGATCGATAATTTATCATATATCAGTGATAAATAATAAAATTAACAAATAGATAACAAAAATACTAATTATTATGTTAATGTTGAGTGATTCCGGGTTATGTGGCCGTGGTCCATAGTTGGTGTTGATACCAGACGTTTCGCCCTCAACTGCGGAGGGCATCTTCAGTGGCGAGTGCTTCTAGGCGTGTTTCCTGGTCGGAAGATCTACTGTGGTCAACACCAACTATGGACCACGGCCACATAACCCGGAATCACTCAACATTATGATTACCGGCCGTGAAAGCCTGCATTCAACAATTATTATGTTAATTTAGAAATAAAATATCATCATCATCATCTTCATTCATGGATTAGGTCTGTTGACCCGTTCCGACTTCAGCCCATCTCTTTCTAGGTCTGCCCACATCTCGGGTGCCTTTAGGTTTGTATTTTGTTATTTGTTTGGATATCTATCTTCATTCATTCTGTCTATGTGTTGCTTCCATTTTTGTCTATATGTATATATTTTATCACTTATTGCAAATATTTCAAGTTCCTGTCTTATTTCTGTGTTCTTGATTCTGTCTTCCTTAGTGCACCCTTTAACTGATCTCAAAAATTTCATTTCTGTCGCCGTTATCCTACTTAGATCTTGTTTTTTATGTATCCAGGCTTCTGAACCATAGAGCAGTACCGGTACTGCCAACGTTTTATAAAATTTCAATTGGGTCTCTCTTGTTGTTTTGTTATTTAGTGATCGTTTTATCGTACCACATATTCCCTGGAATTTTGTTATTTTATTACTTGTATCATTATCATAATTAAATGAAATGTCACATCCTAGATAATTGAGATGGTTCACCTGTTCTATGATTTTGTTTCCTATTACTATTTCGGATCTTATTTGATTTTTTCCTTGGAATGCCATTACCTTAGTTTTTTCTATGGATAAAATATGTAATAAAGTAATAATTTTTTTTTATTATTTGGGTATTGCATATATTGACATTTTCATGCATATTTTAAGCATTTTTCATGCGTATTTGCATGCATATTTCGAGCTTGTTATGTTGCATATAATCCGGTCTCTATAATAGCATTATACCTAACAACTTAAAATTAGAGAAAGCCAAATTCCATATAGTACAGTACTTTAAGTGAAATGGACAATCTTCGTGTACTATACGTTTGCAGAGAGTAGTTGTTTGTGTCACTAGGGACAATTAAGTAGATCCGCCGGCTGTGCGGGCTGGTATACATTTACGAGATAAGTGCAACCGATGCATTTCCGCGAATGATTAAGTAAGCAAACTACACACACACACATTACTCTGCATCCCTGCGCGGTTTATGTATTACAATATCGCGCCTAGCCGCCGCGTAGGGATGCATATGGAACTTCTTTAAATAAACACCCCAAATGTTTATAGAAAATTTCTAAATACCCTACATTTATTCCACAATAAGCTTAATTAAGTGATTATTCACAAATAATTTGCTAGTCATAAGTATCTTGCTTCTAGTTTTATATGCATATCTTCTTTGTATAAGAACAGTTAAGTCTCGTAGACTGCGATGGGCAGGACATGTTGCACGTATGGGGAATGAAAGACTTGCATGGAAGCTTCTTGTAGGAAAACCAGAGGGAAAACGCCCAGTTGGTAGACCAAGAATGAGATGAGAGAATAACATTAACTATGATTTGAGGGAAGTAGATTATACAGGGAATGATTGGAAAGCATTAGCTCAGGATACGGATGTATGGGGAGCTTATGTCCGTGCGGCCATGAACCTACGGGTTTGATAGTGCCAGTGAGTAAGTAAGTAAGTAAGTAAGTAAGTAAGTAAGTAAGTAAGTAAGTAAGCTACTCAACGGTTTCGCTTGGAACAAGTAAAACTGTAAGATAGAACTGCGGGCAATGTCCCGCTGTCTCTTATGATAGAGAGATAAGGAAAGGAACATTATCGTTTGCACTGGGAGTCTGGATATCGAGGACCGTATCGCACTAACGTATAGAGGTCCGGAGTTAATATTCAGGTTCTGGCGTTAATTTTTTTTTATGTTATAATATTTATGGCACAAAGAGTAGGGTGCGTGTAGGCAAACAGTTTTCGGACACTTTTGAAATCCAGAATGGGTTGAAGGAAGGAGATGCACTATCTCCTCTACTATTTCATTTTGTACTAGAGCATGCCATTAAATCATTAGAGAATGAGGAAGGCTTACAACTCATTGGTATTAATAAGCTGTTAGTTTATGCTCATGATGTAGTACTATTGGTCGATAGCGAGGAGATACTAAAGGACAACAAGAACACACTATTGAGTAACACTAAGACATTAGGACTGGAAGTAAATATCAATAAAACTAAATATATGGTCACACGAAGAAATACATTATATAATAGAAATGGACAGCTAATGACAAATGAGGGAAATTTTGAGAAGTGCCTGAATTCAAATACCTAGGAACAATAATCACAAATAGGAATGATGATGCACAAAGAAATTAAACATAGACTCAATTCTGGAAATGCGTGATATTGTGCATTGCAGAGACTCTTGATGTCCCAACTCCTTTCAAAAAACGTTAAATTGAAAATATATAAAACTGTTATTCTGCCAGTTATATTATATGGGTGCTAAACATGGACTCTTACTTTAAGGGAGAAAAGGAGATTACAAGTATTTAAGAATAAAGTACATAGGAACATTTCTGGACCAAAGAGAGATGAACAGACAGGTGAATGGAGAAGACTATATAACAATGAACTACATGATCTTTATAGGAAGCCAGATATAATAAGAACAGTCAAGTCTCGTAGACTGCGATGGGCAGGACATGTTGCACGTATGGGGAATGAAAGACTTAATATTTAATTTTAGGAAGTTATATTTTGAGGTCTGGGAAAGCTGACGATAAAACAGAATTGTTTTGAAACATGTCCAAGAACAAATCAACATTAATATTGAGGTAAGATGTCCAGACCAAAAATAATATAATGAAAGACTTGCATGGAAGCTTCTTGTAGGAAAGCCAGAGGGAAAACGCCCAGTTAGTAGACCAAGAATGAGGTGGGAGAATAGCATTAACTATGATTTGAGGGAAGTAGATTATACAGGGAATGATTGGAAAGCATTAGCTCAGGATAGGGATGTATGGAGAGCTTATGTCCGCGCGGCCATGAACCTACGGGTTCGATAGTGCCAGTGAGTAATTAAGTAAGTAATATTTATTCTATAGTGTTCTGCCCTAGGGCAAGTCTTTCAGTGCAATCATAGCATTTTCATGCTATGCTTTTCAGCTTTATTAAGGAACTATAGGTATTGTAGCTTCCCGTTGCATTCCACACCGGGAATGAAAATGAAGATGGCCAGATGATGTTCAGGGACCTTTTGGGCCTTAAAACTTCCTGACATTTGTCTTACAGGCGAGGAAAAATTGCGAAAAAACCCTCACCCAGGAAGCTTATATATAAACCATATTGTTTTGTTATCAAGATATTATATTTTACTTACTAACTGTAAACTTTGAAGGATAGGCCTATTTATTTTTAAAACATATATATAATTATCAGGGAGGAAACTCTCTAATTCATCCTAGATTAAAAGCTTACACGAACCATCTGAACAATAACCCAGCGTCCAATCCCTACCATATCGTGGTGCAGCTGTTAACATATTGTTTATGCAATACAAATCAAAGGTATGGGCTATCCACCAATTAGCACAGGTAGGTTGGTGGGTTGTAGACCGATCTGGTATTTCTTCCTTTTCTAGTACCAGATCCCTCTTTTTACTTTCCTATCAAGTCTCCCTTGATTGACTTCTTGTTTTCTTCGACCCTGATGGTATTAGATTATTCGAGGCGGAAGGGTTTATTTCTATCTTTCTTTTAACCTCGTGAAAGCACACATAAGCTGCATGTTCAAATGCAGCCGCATTGCAACTTACAGCATAAGCATGCAATGTGTTCGTATCATCAACTACAGCTGGATACACGTAATGAAGAATGAATGAATGAATGAATGAATGAAGAATGAATATATATGTCTATAGCATCTTCGTAAAATCAGCGATATTTTATAGTAATTGTTGTATATCGCGATAAAACCGAGTGGTCAAAACTATTTTAAATATATATCTTTTAATGAACAACGAAATATCGTTACAGTTAATGTATCCATATTCCACACTCAGATTAAAATACTGTAGGTACTCAAAATAATAATTAAAACCAATGAAAGAAGAAAGGGAATTGAAGTTATTTAATGACATGTGAATTCTCTTACTAACCACGCAGGAAAAACAAATACAAAAACTATTGGACACATACACTAGAAGTGCATTAACTCAAACACAAAGTTCGCACTAACAGCAATTAGATACAAATTTATTTACGATAACTTTATCAAATGTAACTTTATCAAATGTAGAGATGTAGTTGGCTTTTTCCAAATTAGAACGTCTATTCATGAGTTTAAAAATAGAACTTAAGGTTAAACGTATTCATCATCATTACGAACTATATACCAGTTTAGGTCTCTTAGGACCTGTTCAGTTGTGGCTCTCGTTGGCGTTCTTGTTCTTGCTAAATTTTAATGATGGGTGCAAATCTCTCTTGCCTGTATGTTTATGTGTTTTAATTAGTTTGGGATGAGATTAAGTGTCATCTATTATGTGTTGAAATAATTTTTCCAGATACAATTCTGTGTTACGTACTATATGAGACGGTCAGAGGACAAGGGGTACAAGTGACTTTTTAAAAAAATTAGTTAAGTGCAGAAATGGTTAGATAATATGACCAAACTCTTTGGTATCCAATAGGTTTATGTGTGAGTTCCACAGGTTCTGACATATAGTGGAGTCTTAGAAAATCACTCAGAGAAACAGCTCTTCTACTTGGAGGTCAAGGGGTACATCTGTAGTTGTACTCATTGGCTTCCAACAGCTAGGTGGACTCAAGCTGACAGCGATATATTTTTTAACGTTTCCAAAAACTTTTACGCGAAGCTTATTACTGTATTATTAGTGTTTATTATAGTGTTGGCGATTCTTCAGAGTTTATTGATTTATCAAATATTATGTCTGAATCAGAATGTGATGAACACGAGCATGAACGTAACCTCAGCCTTCATGGTAAGTAAACTATTTTTACTACTTTATTTATATTTTTACAATTGTATATTATAAAATAATACATTTTATTTAATATTTATGTAGAATTTATATTAACGAAATGGAAACAAAGCTGCAAAGGTATGGGGATCCCAATAGGCAACAGATTTTTGCTGACATTACAATTTGCCGATGATCAACTGGTTTTAGCGCAAGACAAATTTGATATGGAATTCATGATAAAAAGGTTGAAAAACACATATGAATCATGGGGTCTCACAGTAAATTTACAAAAAACAGAATATCTGGCAATAAATAGCAATGAACGAGAAAATTTAATATTGGAAGAAGGAATCCAAATAAAGCAAATGAAACAAACTAAATATTTGGGAATGATTATGGATAACATCGAAGGTATAGGAAAAGTGAACATAAAACATAGAATTGAATTGAGTAGCAAAATAATATCATCATTAAATTCCATATGGTGGGATAAGCATATTTGGAAAGACACAAAAAAATATATTGGTAAAACATTGGTGAAATCTGTTGCGATGTACGGAAGTGAGGTATGGACAATCAATAAGTACTACAAGAATAGACTAATAGCTCTAGAAATGGATTATTTACGAAGAAGTGCCAGAAAGTCTAAATTAGAACATGTCACAAATAAGGAAATTAGAAACATAATGGAAGCAGACGAAAGCATAATTGAAAGAATTGAGGAGAAGGAATTAAAGTGGTTAGGACATGTTTTAAGAATGGAAGATGAGCGATGGCCCAAGCAACTATATGAATGGCATCCGAACAGAAAGAAGAAAAGAGGAATGCCAAGGTTAACATGGAAGGAAAACATGAAGACAGTAATGCAAGCTAGAGGGCTAAGCATCGAAGATGCCCAAGACCGTAGGCTTTGGAGGTTTGGCACGGGAAGACGGCAGCAGCTGTAAAAACCCGAAGATAGATAGAGAATACATTTTGATATAATTGGAAATTATTTTACAATCTAAAGATGTAATACGATTTAGATCTACACGATTTACAATATAATAATGTGTATAACAAAGGTATGTTCTTTTAAATATGAAAATTAATAATAGATGTTTTTGTTTTCTTGTCATATTCTAATGAAGATGGGATTGGAGAATCGGGTATTACAGGACCTACGGAAGAAGAAGAAGCTCCAGAATTGCATGTTGGCAGAAAGAGGAATAGTAAACCAGAAAATTGGATTAAGAAAATAAAGCAAAAAGGGGAAGGAATGAAGGCAAAGAGTATACAGACAGGAATGGAAAAATTCATGTGGATAAATGGGTAAGAGAATGTATCCATAAATGTAGGTTTAAGTGCAATGAACTTCAAGACTAATTTTGCCAATTAATATTTTCGTAATATGTAACTCTTTGGATAAGTATGTACGTATTTCCAGGCATAATAAAAGCGTTGGTATGAATTTTACTTTTCTTGGATAATTTATTTCAAAATATTGCTTGGAAGTTTTTAAGGTGTTTGCTGTGTCGGATGGTCTGGTTCTTTGATGTATTTTGCGTATCTGAACTTTCTGTCAGCATATTTGCTTTACAATATATAACATTTTCATTGTAACCTGAGTTAAAATAACTACTGGATTTACAACAAAGAATATATTACGACTATTCATGTCTATTATAAAGAATACTTTGTTTTTATATTTGTATTCTCTATCTAGTTTGGTACTATGTTATTAATTTGATAGATGGTTTATATAAAATCGTGCTTTTGTCATATTTTTGACGTTTTTACTAATTCTACTAATTTCGTTCCTTGTGTAAAATTAAGAATTATGCTTACTCTTCTTATTGTTTTTATTTTTGTTTAGTTATAGCCTAATTGTAAAATTTTTACATTTCTTTTCCGGTTTTATATTAATTCGTAAGTTGATTTTTCGTTGTAACTAATTTTGTATGTCTCCATAGTTCAAAGAAACTAGATAATTTAAAGTACCTTCTTTATACTATATTAATTATTTATATGCGGTTTTTTAATGTTTACACATCTTTCTGTACCTAAAGTTTTTTTTCTCCGTTCGTCTCTATCCATCCACTCGATGTCCTCCAGTCCTCTTGTTCTCATTCCCGTTCTTAATAATAATATAATATATAATAATGTTTTATTTATTATGGCAGAGTTAAGGCCATAAGGCCTTCTCTTCCACTCAACCAGCACAATTACAAAAAAAATGACAATATAGATAGGCTATATACTGTACACTGTAGGAAAACCAGAGAGAAAACGCCAGTTGGTAGACCAAGAACGAGGTGGGAAAATAACATTAACTATGATTTGAGGGAAGTAGATTATACAGGGGATGATTGAAAAACATTGGCTGAGGATAGAGATATATGGAGAGATTATGTCCGTGCGGCCATGAACCTAGGGGTTCGATAGTGCCAGTGAGTTAGTCGGTAAGTTAGTTAGATATACACTATACTAATTATAAAGAGTTAAATATATATTAAATGTAGCAATGTAAATTTCATGTACAAACAACATTTTATACGATAATAACAATACTAATACTTACGATAATAATAATATAATGATACTAATATAATAATAATAATAATAATAATAATAATAATAATAATAATAATAATAGTATAAATGTGATAAATTATACGAGAAACACCAATTAGTATATGTGCCTTACACTGGGTAATGAAGTCGAGGTTAGAACAAATATAAATTTAGATCTCTTTTAAAAGCTGTCAATGTCCGGCAGCCCCTTATTTCTTGTGGTAGGGAATTCCTGTTGCGAGAAGTAGAGATAGTATATGACATGGAGTGATGGGTGATGTCCTAAGTTCGACACAATGAAAACATTAACTGCATAACAACTATATAGAGCATTCCATTAATAATCATCTAGGAAGCTACTTATTTCATTTTATATCATTTTAATTTGACTATATTCTATGTTTTTGTTAGTATTAGCTAGTATTAGATTACATCATCATTGTATTTTGTTTAGTCTGTATTTTAATAATATCTTAAAATTGTAATATGTACGTAATTTTTGTATAATTTTTACTATTCGCTGGTTGAGTGGAAGAGAAGGCCTTATGGCCTTAACTCTGCCAGCTAAAATAAATCATTATTATTATTATTATTATTATTATTATATTATTATTATTATATAATTAAGACGGAACACACCATTCACACACACATTCATACTAAACACGGCGAATATGATGGTGATGATTATGATAGAAGATGTTCAGGACGTTTGGGTCTTAATGTTTCCAGATACTTATCCTAAAGGCGAGGAATAACCCCGAAAAAAATCTCATCCAGGAAACTTGTCCCGACCGGGGTTCAAACCCGAGTCCACTGCGTAAGTGGCAGCTTCGCTACCCAGAGATCACAGCGGCCGAAAAGTTACAAAAATAAATAAATAAATAAGTAAATAAATAAATAAATAAATAAATAATAGTAATAATGGTCACACGTAGAAATACATTATATAATGGAAATGGACAGCTAATGACAAATGAGGGAAATTTTGAGGAATTGGCTGAATTCAAATACCTAGGAACAATAATCACAAATAGGAATGAGATGCACAAAGAAATTAAACATAGGCTCAATTCTGGAAATGCATGCTATTATGCATTGCAGAGACTTTTGATGTCCCAACTCCTTTAAAAAAACGTTAAGCTGAAAATATATAAAACTATTGTTCTACCAGTTATACTACATGGGTGCGAAACATGGACTCTTACTTTAAGGGAGGAAAGGAGATTACGAGTATTTGAGAATAAAGTTCTTAGGAAAATTTTTGGACCAAAGAGAGATGAACAGACAGGTGAATGGAGAAGACTACATAACAATGAACTACATGGTCTTTATAGGAAGCCAGATATAATAAGAACAGTTAAGTCCCGTAGACTGCGATGGGCAGGACATGTTGCACGTATGGGGAATGAAAGACGTGCATGGAAACTTCTTGTAGGAAAGCCAGAAGGAAAACGCCCAGTTGGTAGACCAAGAATGAGGTGGGAGAACAACATTAACTATGATTTGAGGGAAGTAGATTATACAGGGAATGATTGGAAAACATTAGCTCAGGATAGGGATGTATGGAGAGCTTATGTCCGTGCGGCCATGAACCTACGGGTTCGATAGTGCCAGTGAGTAAGTAAGTATAATAGTAATAATAATAATAATAATAATAATAATAATAATAATAATAATAATACGACAAAATGATAGACGTGAGAATAAAATGTGTAAAAATAATTACATTATCCACTCTAGCATATATTCCACACAACCAGCTTTATATACAGTGTGCAAGATAATTCAGCCTGGAACCAATCTATAGTTGCAGCAATAAATTACAGGAAGGCAACAAGATATCGCATTGCGGAACAGCTTATATAGCACTGAATAATGAAGCGACCCACTAACACGGTCGATCTCTGGTTTACGACCTCGCCTTGTGTATTGCTACGTCCGGATTTGAATAGCATCCCTCTAATAACTTAAGACGCTAGCAGGAGTTTCTGGGTAAATTGTGAATACAGCAAGACCCTTAAAACCATCATCAATTCCGCATTTTACTATCAATACACTTAGCTTCTTTCTCAGCGGGCTCACGTTCGATTCCCGGACGAATTCAATTTCGTGCTTGAAATATTTTAGTTCTCCACATCAATCAAAACTCGCCCACTTCAAAAGTGTCACGACTTAAATAGCTGGCTACAGATTAACTTAACACTTAACGTTCCTTTGTACAGAACAACTCCCTATTGTATGTGTTATACAGAGTTTATTCTTCAAGATCTTGGAATTTCCTCCTTCCTACAGTTAGATTCCACTTAACTTCATGAAAAGAAGCCGACGAATTTTAGTATCTAAAATATAAAAATGTTTGTTTGTTGGTTTTTTTTTTGTTCATATTCTATGTGCGGCCATACCGTTGATCCGATTTTGATGGGTTTTTTGCAAAATATTCAGGAGATTACCGGGATGAACATAGGCCTATGCTATAAGAGAGTTGTAATAGTAAACCCCTTCACCCCTAAAAATCATCTTTTGCAGCGAAAAAGTCGAATAAAGTCCCTATTTTGACGCTTAAATGGCTTACGCCCCCTAAACCATAACAAATACACTAATTTAATGTACACAGAATTGAAAATCTCACAAAACTACAAAAAAATCCGCGACAGCATATGTTTATCTTTTACGGATAACTCACAATAACCATTTTTGTCTTTCATTGATTCCAAGAAGATCGGGATAAGTAGATTCCCGGGCAAGCGTGCTTTGTTATACCGTTCATCCGATTGTGATGGGGCTTTTTGAAAAAAATGTTCAGGAAATTCCGGGGATGAACATAAGGCTATAAGAGAGTTGTAGTACTCAACCCCTTCTCCCCTAAAAATCACCCTTTGTAGTGAAAAACGTGAAATAAAGTCCCTATTTTGACGCTTAAATGGCTAACGCTGCCTAAACCATAACAAATACACCAAATAATTATTGTACACGAAATTAAATATCTCAAAAAACTCTACAAAAAAATCCGCGACAGCATATGTTTATCTTTTACGGATAACTCACATTAACCATTTTTGTCTTTCATTGATTTCAAGAAGATCGGGATAAACAGATTCCCGGGCAAGTATAACATCGCACGGCTGGTGGTAAAAACACATTAACATTTATTTAGGAGTAGCAGCGCACGCCGGGTATTAGCTAGTCCTTATTAAATTACATTAGGAAGTAACATTATGAGGTTCTACTTAATAAATAAAGTGAATCCTGAATCATCGTACCTCGTAACCAGCTATCCAGGTCGAGTCTGGAAAAGTTGGCGATGGTATACATGATATCCGGTACTGAAACTGTTTCAAATAGAACAAGTTATAATAATAATAATAATAATAATAATAATAATAATAATAATAATAATAATAATAATAATAATAATAATAATAATACTTTATTTATTCTGGCAGAGTTAAGGCCATAAGGCCCTCTCTTCCACTCAACCAGTACAAATACAAATAGATATTCGACAAATATAGATATACACTATACTAATTATAAACACTTAAAGATACAATAAATGTAACAATGTAAATGTCATGTACAAACAACATTTTATAGGGTAATAACGATAATAATAATAATAATAATAACAATAATAATAATAATAATATAAATATGATACATTATACGGGAAACACCAATTAATATATATATATATATATATATATATATATATATATATATATATATATATATATATGTCCACCGGTGTGGTCTCGAGGTAGCGTGCTGCCTTGTCACGCAGCGGGCCCGGGTTCGATCCCCGGTCGAGGCAGTTTTTCTGGGTGAGGTTTTTATCGGGGTTTTTCCTCACCTGTAAGACAAATGTCAGGAAAACTTTAAGGCCCACGGTTCCCGAAATCGTATGGCCATCATCATCATCAACACCCTTATCATTATCATCATCATCATCATCATCCTTCACAGGTGTGGAAAGCAACGGGAAGCTACCACACCTACACAATTCCCTAGTAAAGCTGCAAGCATAGCATGAAAATGCTATGATTGCAGTGAAGGACCTGCCTTCGGGCAGAATTACTATGGATGGATATATATATATATATATATATATATATATATATATATATATATATATCTTACACTGGATAATAATGAAGTCGATTTTAGAGCAGATATAAATTTAGATTTCTTTTAAAAGATGCCAATGTCCGGCAGCCCCTTATTTCTTGTGGTAGGGAATTCCAGTTGCGAGAAGTGGAGATGGTATATGACATGGAGTGATGTGATGTCCTATGTTGCGGTATATTAAGTAAGAGACTATGTTGTGATGAGGTAAGATGAAACGGATTCGCCTTATTCATCATCAGCATCAAGGATTAGACCTTAAGGTCTGCTCCGATCTCACGCTAGAATTGGTCTGCCCATCTTTTACTAAGTCTTCCAACATTTAATCGTCCTAGTGGTTTCTAATGAAGAATCTATCTCTGTTATTATCCATTCTATTGATGTGGTCCATTTACCTTACTTATTTAATATATATTTTTATTCAACTCCATTTTTTTTTTCCATTTCCGTTAGCTTACTACAAAAAAAAATATATATATATATACTTACTTACTTACTCACTGGCACTATCGAACCCGTAGGTTCATGGCCGCACGAACATACGCTCTCCATACATCCCTGTCCTGAGCTAATGCTTTCCAATCATTCCCTGTATAATCTACTTCCCTCAAATCATAGTTAATGTTATTTTCCCACCTCATTCTTGGTCTACCAACTGGGCGTCTTCCCTCTGGCTTTCCTACAAGGCTTCCATGCAAGTCTTTCATTCCCCATACGTGCAACATGTCCTGCCCATCGCAGTCTACGAGACTTAACTGTTCTTATTATGTCTGGCTTCCTATAAAGACCATGTAGTTCATTGTTATGTAGTCTTCTCCATTCACCTGTCTTTTCATCTCTCTTTGGTCCAAAAATGTTCCTAAGTACTTTATATATATATACTACAAGAACAAATGAATAGCTGTATAAATTGATTATTTACGCAGAAGTGCCAGAAAGTTAAAATTAGAACATGTCACAAGTAAGGAAATTAGAAACATAAAGGAAGAAGAAGAAAGCATAATTGAAAGAATTGACGAGAAGGAATTAAAGTGGTTAGGACATATTTTAAGAATGGAAGATGAGCGATGGCCGAAGCAACTATATCAATGGCAATCGACCAGAAAGTAGAAAAGAGGGAGACCAAAGTTAATATGGAAGGAAAACATGAAGAAAGTAATGCAAGCAAGAGGGCTAAGCACTGAAGATGCCCAAGATCGTAGGCTTTGGAGGTTTGGTACGGGAAGACGGCAGCAGCTGTAAAAACCGGAAGATAGTTAGGTACATCCACCTTGGACCGAATAGAAACCGCAAACTTGGGATATAAAGATGGACGTACTACTTCGAGGTAACCAAGGTTGACAGTAGACCTAACACTAGAATATATTTTAACTCATAATGTATGTCCTATTTACGACTAATCTGTATTGTTATTATTAGTAAAATTAAAAATTATAATGTAAAATTATAAAATAGTTACCCAATGTTATTATTAGGCCAATATTATCGAAGGATTGAGAAATGTGGGTTTTCTTTACGTTTAGCATAAAAAATTTAATCAGGAATTTTAAATGGGACCAAGTCCGAAAAAGTAAATTGTAAGAAAATGACAAAAAATATCAAATTGGATAAGTATCAGTTTTTTTTATAATATTTCCATATAGAATAGGGTGTTTGGAACTACATTATATAGAATTCACACGAATTGTTATTAGTTTATTATTATTAATACATTATTAAAAGTGTTGGACTTGTTACCTTTTGTAAATTAAACAGCACTTAGCAACATATTAGCATAGAATGCATATTTTCTTTGATATATTTTATGGAGAGAAAAAAATATGTATCAAAGCCTTGATCATATTCCCACTTTATATTTCACATAAACAGTAATCATGACTATGTCACGATCAATAGTATTTTCTTCAACAAAAGAGGCCAAGTCCAGGACTTGGTACCTTATGAACTATAAGATATACCATTAAACTGTGTACTTTGTATAGGACTTGGTTCCTTCCCATGTTGAATGTCAAGACAAGGATTTGGACTTGGCCTCTCTTACAAATTCCTGATTCATTCATTCGTTCATCTGAATAACGGCAAAAGAGTACAGTATGACCTCATTGAATCTTTTCACTCATAATATATAATTACTTGAATGAAACTGTATTAAATTTACGTGAAAATAACTTACAAACACATTTGCGACTACAATTTGACACTGAGCGTCGTGTTTTGTTTCCTATGTATACAGTCGCCCTCTAAAAGAGCATTTTTGTTACGTCGAATGTAATACATGACATTTATCTTGGAACACTTGTAAGTGCATATTTCTCCGCTCTTTTATTATAATTTTTTTAACATTAGTTTTGTCCTTTTTTTTTTCATACTTTTCGTTTACACTTTTTCTTTTTTGTTCTACCTTATTGTTAACTTTATTTTATTCTCACATATAGACACAATGACAGGATATACACCCAGACCCATGGTGGAGATTTAAAATCCCCTTACTCGCCGGGAATCGAACCCGGATCGCCGGAGTGGAAGATAGGATTCTACCGACTACGCCATGGCGACGGACGTATTATAGAAACAGAACAATCAGGAAAATTATGCAAGTTGAAAAAAAGTTATATAAAATAGAAGAAAAACGTTTGAAACGGTATGGACCCTTCATAAGAATGGAAGAAGATAGAATGTCAAAGAAGGTACTTGAATGGAAAGCTAACGCAAGAAGTGAAGAGGCAGACCTAGAGAACGTTGGATAGAAGTAGTGAGGAGAAGTATGGAAGCTAGAGATTTGAGGGAAGAAGACGCTTTAGACAGGAACCTCTGGCGACAAATCACTTTGGGTTGAATGAGAAACACTGTATTGTGGAATATTCCTAATAAAAATTATTATTCTTATTATTATTATCATCGTCATTTACTACAGATCGCAGTGGTTTAGTGGTTATGTTTCTTGGATCTAGCCCAATGGTCGCAGGTTAAAACCCGGTCGCTGCAGATTTCCTTGGAAAAATCCAAGGAAGAAGTTTCTGGGAGGGACTTTTAGTAGTGGGTCCCGAGACTGCAGATTTTCCGGTTCGTTAAAGACCCTTAAGACTGAAAAAAAAAACAACAAACAAATTTTACCGACTTTACACTATCCAAGTAATACCTCAGTTGACTACTAGATGTCTCTTGAGGCGACATACTGACCACATGTCACTCGTGACATCTGTAGGGAAATAAACCTAACTAAATCAGATTGGTTAAGAATTTCCAAAGGGAAGCCAGGGCTCGAGTTGGGCTCAAGAACCAGAGGATGTATGGATTATTATTATTATTATTATTATTATTATTATACTTCGTATCATTACTGGAGTTACTACTACAACTTTCCCAATTCTTTTCTCCCTTTTTTTATCAGTCTCATAGTCTTGCGGTCAGAGTTTATTAATTTAGTCAATGAGGTTCTGGATTCGATTCCAGATCAGACAACATACATTTTCTCTTTGAAGGAAATTATTCTTGTGGTCGCCCATTGTTTGATATTTAGGTTAATTTATCTTAAGGACTCTCCTGATGCTTCATTGCCATTTATCAGTATCACTTATCATATGATTTGGGATAATCTAACTCTACCTTCCAGCTACCCTAATCTCAGTACTGGGTAACAATTCTGGAATATCTGGAGAGAAAGCCAGAAATTTGTTGACATTGGACGACCAATATTATTTTATTGATTTGTTGAACGTCCTCGAATGTCTCCTCATGGGAAGATAAATGGTAATATTATTCTTCTTCTCTTGACTCTACAATCCTCTAAGAATGTTGCCCTCCTTTGTAACATCTGCCCATTCTTCTCTACTCCTAGCTTTCATTCTCCAACTTTTATCATTCAATTGTTTTAGAGTTCCAGCTCTATTCAAGCTAAGAACATTCCTTGTAACAAAACAAATAATGTACCTTATTACGTTTATAAATAATGTTCATGGTAATCTAAAATCCATTATAAATAAATAAAAACTTGATATAAATTGATGTTCACTACTTCCTGAACCGTCAAGCTGTATGATTTAAAACATTAAAACTGTTTCATTTCAGACAATTGTAAAACTTGTACACGGTAACAGCTTTTGGAGCACCTTGTGAGGGGGGAATGAAACGTTGAGGTGAAGAGGCATGAATTATAAAGAAGAAGTAGAAGATAAAGTGTGGTACGAGAGGAATATATAAAGAAAATGAAGGAATGACGTCAAGAGACAAGAGTTCATTGCAGTAAAGAAGGAAGTTGGAAGTGTCATGGAATTCAACGAACTCATTTACCCACTAATCTTTAGGGAAATTCCGCTGGATGGAAAGATAGTAGTTCATCTCATATGAAGAACATAAAACCCGAGCTCCCAATATTCTTGCTCGGTTCCATGTCATTAGTGATAAAGTTACATGCTATATTATGTTGAAATAAAACGTATCAAGTAATATTCTACGATTGACTGCCTGAAGTAACACAAATACGAATTTTAAATGAAGCGAAACTCTTCTACATACTACAGCGCAGTCTATGTTACTTTTAAATGATTTCTAGATTATCTGGGGGTTTTTAAACTAGAGTCTGGTTCCGAGGCACATTCAGTCGGGGTCAAATTCATTTTTCAGGGCGTAAAAAATCTTGAATACTGATTTCTTGGGAGTGAAACAAAACTAAGGATCTCATATTGTAGATAATAAATATTTATTATTATCATTATTATAATTATTATCATTATTATTATCATCATTATTATTGGGGGCACGTCGTAGCGTAGTGGTTAAGGCACTGAGCTACAAGCCGGAGGGTCGAGGGTTCAAGTCCCGTTGGGGTCAGGATTTTTAAACTGACCCAAACCCTCTGGCGGCACTATGGCCCTGGGGCGACTCAGCCTCTAACGGAAATGAGTACCAGACGCTTGTTCTGGGGGTAAAGGCGGCTGTCACGCAGGGCTGACAATCCGGCTGACATAAAGTGCCGATTGTCTAGAAAATGTGGGAGCCTTAACCTCCTACTACCCCAAGGGCCTCCGGGCCTGTTGTGGGATCACTTTACTTTACTATCATTATTATTATCGTTATTATTATTATTATTATTATTATTATTATTATTATTGTATGTTATTATGTATTACAGGGACTCTTGTCGCCCTAACTCCTTTCAAAAAATTTTGAAATGAAAATTTATAAAATGTTATTTTACCACTTATATGGATGCGAAACATGGGTTCTTACCTTAAGAGAGGAAAGGAGTTTACGAGTATTTGAGAATAAAGTTCTTCAGAATTATTTTTTACCAAAAGAGAGATGACCAGACATGCGAATGGAGAAGACTTCATAAGAATGAGATGCATACATAAGCACTGTAGCCCTGGATCTTCCTTTGCTTTTTGCAGCGTTTGGATTTATTATTGTGGCTGAAATCTAAGCCAGATATAATAAAAACAGTTAAGTCTCGTAGACTGCGACGGGCAGGACATGTGACACCTATGGGGGTGAAAGAGGTGCATCGAAGCTTCTTGTAGGAAAACTAGAGGGAAAACATAAATTTGATAGAACAAGAATTAGGTGGAAGAAGTACATTATCCATGATTTAAAGTAAGTAGATTATACAGGGGATATTGGAAAATATTAGCTCAGGATAGGGATGCATGGAGAGCGTATGTCCGCGCGGCCATGAACCTTCGGCCAGTGAGTTAATTATTTAGTAATTATTGTGTAATTTGACATACATTTAGATAATTTCTACTCGTTTGTTTACTTAGGTTTTATTAAAGATCTTCTTCTTCTTCGGCTTTCCCCCACTTATAGGTTTGCCGTCTTCAGTTTCCATTTATCTCTATCATTCCAATCTCCCTCTTCCAAATTCCTATCATCCATCATAGTTCTGACGTAGGTTTTCCATTTCCATCTTGGTCTGCCACGTTTATTTCTTCCAGGGGCTGACCATTGGTATATATTTTTTGGCCATCTTTCATTTTCCATTCTTTGTAGATGGCCATACCATTTAAGCGTTTGATTATCAATCCTCTTAACAACAGATGTGGTGACATTCATTTCTCTCCAAAGGAATTAATTTCTTATTTTATCCTGTCTTGTTTTTTGGAGGCTTCTTTTAAAATAATCAAATTCAATTGTTCTAATTTTATTCTTTTGCAATTCCGTCAAAGACCAAGTTTCACTTCCATATGACAAAATATTCTGTATTATGCTCTTATAAATTTTCAGTTTAGTTTCCTTTCTAATATTTTTGTTCCAAATTATTCCATGTAATGTCTTAGTTGCATTTTTTGCCATTGCAATTTTAGTCTTACATCTCTCTCACAGGTACCTGAATTTGTAATTATTGACCCAAGATATTAAAAAAATTCAATTTTTTTTTATATTTTCCCTGTTTCGAGTATGAGGTCATCCACATCCTTTATTAAATATACTAAATTAAATCAATTGATGTATCTTATATTGCCAATTTAAGGGTTAAAAGTGTCCATTACAGAAAGTTGTGGAAAGAATTTGTAGAGAAGACTATAGCATTAGCAAGTTGAAATTATAGTAGACATTGCTCAACTCAATTTTTCTCCCTTAAATTTCTATAATTTTTCAAAAAAGATAAGCTAAATCATTTGTACATAAACTTTCAATATGTATTTTCAAATCAAATTTAACATTTTATTGACACACATACAAACATGAATAAATATTTAATTCCATAGTACTTGTTAAAATATAAATATCCTACAAAAGAGACACAACTTCACATTTACATAAATAGGGCATCAATTAGGACTATATTTGCACAAGACTTGTTACTTATGTAGACGCCAGATGACACTTGGATTTAACGTATTCAGAATTGCAGATGTTGTTACTTCAAGGCCTGGACTCTGCTCCAACTTTCATATAAAAGTCAACCTTAATGTTTAAAAAGCGATTAGGGAAGCAAATGAAATAACTTCAACGCAGTTTTCACAACTTAGTACACGGAACTCATGTTAGAATATTCTTTATGTTCTAGTCACTATAAGCCCACTAGTAATCATGCAGTAGATGTAATCACCATTGCATGAACTACGTACGGAGCTGTGTTTTTGGAAATAAAAACTCTACACTTTTAATCTCTTTTCTCTCTCTCTCTGTCTCTCTCTCTCTCTCTTTCTGGTTTTAACTTTTTGTACTTTCGTATATACAAACAAATACAGAGGGTTTTATAATGGACATACCCACAGATCAGGAGATCTTGTAAGGGACACACCTACAGGTCCAATATGGAGATTTAAAATCTCCCGTTCGGACGAGAATCGAACCCGGCTGCCAGAGTTGAAAGTGAACACAATAACCATAATTGGAATTAATATAAATTTCTTATTTGCAGTTCCTGCATTACTTTATGGGACCGAAACTTCGGTAATGACCAAGACATTATAAAGTAGAACACAAAGCGTAGAAATGAACTTCCTTTGAAGAACAGAAGGCTGCACACGATTGGATTGGATAAAGAATGAAGATATAAGAACATAGTTAAATATATAACCATTGATTGATAAAATGAAAAAAAAATGAGATGAATGGTTTAGACATGTAGAAGGAATAAATGTAACAAGGTTGCCAAAAGCAGCATTTAACTACAAGCCAAGAGGTTCAAGGAATTTAGGGAAACCAGTGAAGATATGTACAGAACAACTGTGAGGCGGAATAGACAATTTTCCTAGCCCGTGAAGTGAAGAAGAAGAAGATAGATTTCTAAATAATGGGGAAAATCACAACAATTAAGAAAAATGAATCTAAATACTGGAACAAAGTAATAATTAGAAATTCGCCATCAAGAACATTTTACGTGTAGGCTCCGTTGACCCTGTTCTTGTTGAAGATGTTTTTTTATTCCACCAGCGTTGAAATTTAAGCCTTCCATTGAATCTGTGTCCTTTAGGTTCATACCTTCTTTGATAAACGATAGTAACATAATCTCTGCAGGTCATTTTTTATACGTTTGGATATCTTCATTACGCTTTGAGCTCTTAATAATTTACAGATGTCAACATCCAACCTACGTACAATTTAGACATACGTGGACTTTAAAAAACATCTCATATGTGTAACTTATAATATGGATTCAAGTCTAGAATTAAAAATCAAGTTTTCACTGCTAGGCCTATATTTTAGGGAGCATTTTGCTGTTATATTGTATAATCATAATATAATTTAATTTTCAGTCGGCCGCGGTTATGCTCCTTGCCTCTGGTTCCAAGGGTCGCGGGTTCAAACCCGGTCGGGGTCGATGGATTTTTTAGGACGGAAAAATCCAAGGAGCGAGTCCTCCGGGAGGGACTTTAAGCCGTGGGTCCCGAGTCTGAAGATTTTCAGGCTTGTAAAAAATCCTTAAGCCTGAATGAAAATGCCTCTAAGCAAAATTTACCGAATTTTCCCGTCCTAGTACTACCTTGGTTTCCTAGATGTCAGTATGAGGCGGAACACTGACCA
Source organism: Diploptera punctata (assembly GCA_030220185.1). Classification (NCBI taxonomy): domain Eukaryota; kingdom Metazoa; phylum Arthropoda; class Insecta; order Blattodea; family Blaberidae; genus Diploptera; species Diploptera punctata. The sequence continues at coordinate 3,065,282 of JASPKZ010010655.1, read as the reverse complement.
CGTACCACTCAAAATGACATCTATACGAAAACAAATGTAACTAAATTAGTATGGTTCAAATTCTTCCCTGTAGGGGGAGAGAGCGCCTAAATCTCTGTAAAGGGAAAACATAGGTTTACAATACAATACAATAATTTAATTTCTATGCACATTTGCTTCCCAAACTGTCGTTAAGGTTTTAATTTAATTATGATTATTTGTTATTACAATTAAAATAACTTTATTTCAGACATCTGATGAAACATATTTATCATAAGTAATGCCACGAGCGATTTCCAAATTATCGATAAATTCACGACTCACCAAGTGAGGAGTGAATTTATCTAGGGAATTTGGAAATCAAGAGTGACATTTGTTAGGACTATTTAACGAATAAAATTAAGCTGTTTACTCACAAATCATTATTTAACTATAGTTATTTTAAAATATTTGTGTATTTAATGTAAACGGCGATGTTTGAAAACATATGACAAACGATTGTCACGCTTCATTTGCTTCTTTTGTTCATCACTGCAACCAGATCATATTATTTATTGCCAAACGATCGCAATATTGTAATAATGCACCCTAGTGGAGAAATTTATAACCAACATTATAGGTATTAATTCATTTCTGATATCATATGATGTAAATATGTCAATTATACTTTTCTGCAACGTCATTTCCTGGAAAATAATTCGTTTAAGAAAGTGCAAACAGTGTTTTTTTTGTGGTATAATCAATTGCTACAAATGTTTATATTATCTCCCGCATGCGCTATCTGCTGACATTCATGCACTGTATATACAATCTGGTAGCCGTATTTCTTAGAGCGTCAGTCACTGCAAAATAATGCTATGACATATTTAGAATGTTAAAAAAAAGGAGCTTTCTTTAATATGATATACTTAGGTTGATAAATTCGAGGCGAAACACGACTGTGATTGGTTATAAATAAAAAAATCATTGAAATGTGATTGGTCATTGACTCCCACTTGGGGCATGAGTTAAATAGTCTGTTTAAATCATTTCGATTAAATTTAAATAGTTTGGATTTATTCCTTCTTCTGCCCTCTGCAGATATAGGCAAATCGTCTGTTCTGCGACTGCACGAATTGACCAGTCCATCTTTTCATGATGTAATATATAGTTAGATACATCATGCATCTTCTGTAGGGTCACAAAATATCTCTTCTAATCTTCTACTCTGGTGATTGGTAACATAGTGCTTTCAATGGTATACAGTCTATTGGCATCATAAAAACATGTTGTTTCCATTCAATTTCTTACTTTTATGTGTTCCTTACAAGCTCTTCCATCTTCCATTCATTTCTCAGATCTACATTACTTATTTTGTCTCTTGTTGATACTCCACTTAAATTGAATTTATTTAAAAATATGTATGTAGATGTCACTTTGTTTGATAATTTTAATACAAAAATAGAAGATATAGATTGGATTTTAACCCTTAAATTGTCAATACAATATTTTCTCGTGCCATTTATTTAAATATTCCGGACGGCAAGGAAAATAAATTCATATAAAATTGTTTATTATTATACATTATTGTGTAATTTGACATAAATGTAAGTAAGTTTTGCTCGTTTGTTTTTCTATTGATCTAAATACAATATTACATAAATGAAATCAATGTATCCGATTGGATACATTTTTAATTTAAGGGTTAAGCGAACTTCTACTACATAAGTGGTGACGTTTCGGTGATTTTACCCTGACTATTTAACTCATGCCCCAAATGGGAGTCAATGACCAATCACGTTTCAATGATTTCTGTATTACAACCAATCAGAGACGTGTTTCACGAAATAATTATCAACGTTAGGATTATCATATATTAAGCAAAGCTCCTCCTTTTTAATATTCTGAACAGGTCTGACCGTTATTTTGCAGTGACTGAGCCTATAACAAATACGGCTACCAGATTGTATATAATAGTGCTTACATGTCAACATTTGTAGCAATTGATTATACCACCAAAAAAAGAAACCACTGTTTGCACTTTCTTAAATGTATACGACATCAAAAATGAATTAATATACAGATTGATGTGTTTCATTTTTTCTCCACTAGAGAGCATTCTTACAATATTGCGTTCCTTTGGCAATAAATAGTATGATCTGGTTGCAGTGATAAACAAAAGAAGCAGTAGAAGCGTAGGCTACCTATCGTTTCTCATTAGTTTTCAAACATCACCGTTTACTTTAAATATAAAAATATTTTTAAATAACTGTAGTTAAATAATGATTTGTGAGTAACAGCTTTATTTTATTCGTTAAATAGTCCTAACAAATGCCACTCTTGATTTCCAAATTCTCTAGATAAATTCACTCCTCACTTCGTGAGTCGTGAATTTATCGATAATTTGGAAATCACTCGTGGCATTACTTATGACTATTTAACTCATGCCCCAAATGGCAGTCAATGGCCAATCACATTTGAATGAATTTTGATTTACAACCAATGATTGTCATTTTACACCTCGATTTTATCACTTTCATTTCATCGCTTTCATTTTATCAAGTGGCTCCCAGATTGTAGGCCTATATGTAGTGCACGAATGTAACCAGGTTATGCTTGCGAGATAAAGTAAAAGTAAAGTGTTCCCACTACAAGCCTCGGGAGGCTCTTGGGGTAGCAGGATGTTAAGACTCCCACTTTTTCTAGACAATCGGCACTTGATGTCAGCCGGGTTGTCAGCTCTGCGTGTTGGCTGCCTTTACCCCCAGAACAAACACCTGGTACTCATTTCAGTTAGAGGCTGAGTCGACCCCAGGCCCAATGATGCCGCCAGAAGGTTTGGGTCAGTTTAAAAATCCTGACCCCACCGGGACCTGAATCTTCGACCTTCCGATTTGTAGCGCACGGCCTTAACTACTACGCTACTTGCGAGATATAATAGAAATATATTCGTAACAATTGATTATACAATTTAAAAAAGAAACCACTATTTGCACTTTCTTAAATGTATTATTTCCTAGGAATTAACGTAGCAGAAACATATAATTGACATATTCACATCATAGGACATCAGAAATGAATTAATAACCTGTAATGATGTTTCATTTTTTGTCCACTAGGGTGCATTCTTACAATATTGCGATTCTATTGGCAATAAATATGATCTGGTTGCAGTGATGAACAAATGATACATAACGTTTCTCATTTGTTTTCAAACATCGCAGTTAACATTAAATATATAAATATTTTAAAATAACTATATTTAAATAATGATTTATGAGTAAACAGCTTAAATTTATTCGGTAAAAAGTCCTAACAAATGCCACTCTTGATTTCAAAATTCTCTAGACAAATTGGAAATCACTCGTGGCATTTCTTGTGATTAAGTTTCCCAGTATTATTTTAAATGAGGCTGAGTGAGAGACAGTATTAACATAAAAAGGTAAGTTCCGGCTATAATCTACTAGCAATAAAGAAAGGAATAACAATCATAGAAGATATATGCATGTTCTATCACAGCTTTAAGAATCTCAGTGGTGAATGTAATTATCTATCTTTATAAAGCAGCGGGGAGCTACAAGATCAAGGTAAGCTATGTAGGTGGCCAAAAGAGTGAGATGGTCTGGAAGTTCCATCAGGCACCTGCCTCACAATAATAAAGTTGTTAGATGTTCAAGGTTATCTCCAAGCCCCCTGGTAAAAGTGAGTAAAGAGTCGTCATCCGAGAAAAAACAGGTCTACATCAAAATTAACTTGTCATGAATTTCGCTTTCCCACAAGACGGACGAATTAACAGCTTCACCCCAAATCCATTGTCAAGATTTGTTATCTGAAGAAAATTCCTAAAATAAATGTACTTGCTAATATAAACTCTAAATACTTCAATTATTTTTTTCAATCTTTACTTTAACTATTAGCCTACAATTATATTTATGGGCTACATTATAACTAGTTTTATGCACTGAAATATATTTATTTAAAAAAAAAGTTCCGTAATGCCGCGGTGGACTAGTGGTTATGCTCCTTGCCTCTGGTTCCAAGGGTCGCGGGTTCAAACCCGGCCGGGGTCGATGGATTTTTTAGGACGTAAAAATCCAAGGAGCAAGTCCTCCGGGAGGGACTTTAAGCCGTGGGTCCCGAGTCTGAAGATTTTCAGGATCGTAAAAAATCCTTAAGCCTGAATGAAAAGTCTCTAAGCAAAATTTACCGAATTTTCCCGTCCTAGTACTACCTTGGTTTCCTAGATGTCAGTATGAGGCGGAACGCTGACCACGTACCACTCAAAATGACATCTATACGTAAACAAGTGTAACTAAATTAGTATGGTTCAAATTCTTCCCTGTAGGGGGAGAGCGCCTAAACTATGTTAAGGGAAAATATAGGCTTACAATACAAATACAATATTAGAATAAATACTCATAACATTCGAAATTAATAAAAATAGTACAATCAAATATAAGAAAGTAAATTTCTAAGTTTTAAATCTGTGCAGTATAAATAGATTTTTTATGAAAAATGTAAATTAGTAGAATTCTCCGATCACACATGTAATACATATAAATGTAAATGGATAGTTAATGACAAATGAGGGAAATTTTGAGGAAGTGGCCGAATACAAGTACCTAAGAACAATAATAATTACAAATAGGAATGATGTGTAGAAGTAAATTAAACATACGCTCAATTCTGGACATGCATGCTATTTTGCATTACAGGGACTTGCTGTCCCAAATTCTACCAAAAACATTAAACTGCAAATACATAAATACCTTATTCTCCCAGTAGTATTAATTGGATGCGAAACATAGACTCTTAATTTAAGGGAGTAGAAAATATTACGATTATTTTAGATTAAAGTTCTTAGGAAAATGTTTGGACCGAATCTCAGAATAGGAATGTACTGAAAGCTTTTTTTTTTTTTCGCGGCTTTTCTTCGATAATGCCAGTGAGTGAGTTGGTCACCAGTCATTGCCTACATAAAATATTTTTCGGTGTCGCGATTTTTGTGATACAGAGATCCCTTTATTATTATTATTATTATTATTATTATTATTATTATTATTATTATTATTATTATTATTGGGCTATTATTATTACTATTTTCTTCTAGCAATACAATAACAAGAATATATAAAAATATACACAATGATATAATGACTATGTTATAACATTTTAAGGGAGGAGGAGACAATTAAGTTATAAATAAATTTAATTAATTAAATAAGTTATGGATTTTCATCAAGTAAACGCCAATTGATCATTAAATAAATTTAATATGCGAATAAAAGTCCGAAAATGCTTCATAATGATATTAACTTAAAATTTTAACTTATAATAAATGTTATATATTTATTTATTTTTTTATTTTTTATTTAGTGTCCCACCACCACCACCACCACCTCGGGCATAATGTCCTTATCCTCGGGGCTTATCTATGTCCCTATCTATATCTAATATTTATTGAAATACATAATAAATATACAATTCGGGTATTTGAAGTGTGTAGTTGTTACATAAAATGTTAATAAAGTGTGTTTTGTTTGTGTACGTATGTTAATATGTGTGTATGTGACTGTGTGTTGCTTGTTTGTGTATATGTACCATTTATTTAATATAATTTATTTAATATACATGCCATCAAAATTGCCGGCCACGGTGCACAAATAGTTATGTTCTTTGCCTCTTGTCCCTACAGCCTCAGGATCAAACCTCACCATGGTCGATTTTGACTTTTTTAGGATAGAAAAATCCAAGGATAAAGTCTTAAAAAGCCGTGGGTCCCGAGTCTGAAGATTTTCAGCCTCGCAAAACAATCGCAAGCCTGAATAAAAAAATGTCGTTTTGAAAAATCTTAATCCTAGTAATACCTTAGTTGCCTACTAGATATCTCATTGGGTCGGTATGTTGACAGCATATCATTCATGATTATCTCTAGGGAAATAAGCGTAACTACATTAATTTGTTCTATAACTCCTAACAAAGGAGACTCTAAGATCAAACATTGGGTTGTTACGCGAATGTAGATGTAGAATATCAAAATAAAATACCAATACACAATACAATAACTGCTGAAAATGTCCTCCACCAGCATCAAAAGAGATATTGCAGCGTTACCTGGACGAAATTCCACGAGAACATTTATTTTCGAAATTTATCAATCTGTTTTACAAACATACACCAATGCTGTACCAATTAAAATTAGTAAGCGAGATTTCAGAAATGGGTTTCTGCATGACATTTCTTCTTAATAATTGTTTCCTCTACCATCCATAAAAGTGTGTTATAGACACCGAAGCACTCTGTAGATGTTTACAAAAAGTGTTATATGAGCGTTTCATATAATTTGGTTGCATTTTTCCCCCTTCATACGTAAACAAAAAGTCCACATTTAATTAGAAGTTGAAATGCTACCAATAGAGTTATTTGAAAACACTTGATATTATTCAATGCTTCACTCCTTGAGTGCTTTTAGATTCATTTTTGTTTGTTCTGTTTTCATCTCCAACTGACATAGCTTTAGATAATTTAAATTAGCATCAGACAATTGAAAAAGCTTGGAAAAGAGACTAGAGAGGCAAGTCCAGCGAAGGGTTGTCATTATTCAGGTCTGCCACTTCTACAATGAATACCTCTTCATTTACTAACTCGTTAAAAATACAGCATCCCACAAAATCTAATAGAATAAACAGACTGTAAAATTTAGTAAATAACTTAAATTCTTCATTTGTATATTTTCACTACAGCTAATGACAAATGAGGGAAATTTTGAGGAATTGGCTGAATTCAAATACCTAGGAACAATAATCACAAATAGGAATGAGATGCACAAAGAAATTAAACATAGGCTCAATTCTGGAAATGCATGCTATTATGCATTGCAGAGACTTTTGATGTCCCAACTCCTTTCAAAAAACGTTAAGCTGAAAATATATAAAACTATTATTCTACCAGTTATATTATATGGGTGCGAAACATGGACTCTTACTTTAAGGGAGGAAAGGAGATTACGAGTATTTGAGAATAAAGTTCTTAGGAAAATTTTTGGACCAAAGAGAGATGAACAGACAGGTGAATGGAGAAGACTACATAACAATGAACTACATGGTCTTTATAGGAAGCCAGATATAATAAGAACAGTTAAGTCCCGTAGACTGCGATGGGCAGGACATGTTGCGCGCATGGGGAATGAAAGACGTGCATGGAAACTTCTTGTAGGAAAGCCAGAAGGAAAACGCCCAGTTGGTAGACCAAGAATGAGGTGGGAGAACAACATTAACTATGATTTGAGGGAAGTAGATTATACAGGAAATGATTGGAAAGCATTAGCTCGGGATAGGGATGTATGGAGAGCTTATGTCCGCGCGGCCATGAACCTATGGGTTCGATAGTGCCAGTGAGTAAGTAAGTAAGTAAGTATATTTTCACTACGTTTCGCTGATATGCACGTACTTTTGAAGATATGTTTTAATAAATTGTATTTTAAAGTAATAATAACCATAAACAATTATTATTATTATTATTATTATTATTATTATTATTATTAAGAGATCTCTGGGCAGACCCTTCAAACGTTGGATTCAGACCGTAACAGACCACTAGGTCTATCACATGAAAGGAAGAAGAAGATTATTATTATTATTATTTATATTACCTGGTATTCGACATGCTGACCACATGGCATCTCTATATTGGCTGGTTGATCATCCAACTTAGTAACTGACACTCGTGAATAGGGCAGCAGCCGGCTGGTAGACAAGAGCCTTCTAGGGTTATTCATTGAGTTAATAATCATCATCATCATCTGCATTCATGGATTAGGTCTGTTGACCCGTTCCGACTTCAACCCATCTCTTTCTAGGTCTGCCCACATCTCGGGTGCCTTTAGGTTTGTATTATGTTATTTGTTTTGGATATCTATCTTCATTCATTCTGTCTATGTGTTGCTTCCATTTTTGTCTATATGTATCTATTTTATCAGTTATTGCAAATATTTCAAGTTCCTGTCTTATTTCTGTGTTCTTGATTCTGTCTTCCTTAGTGCACCCTTTAACAGATCTCGAAAATTTCATTTCTGCCGCCGTTATTCTATTTAGATCTTGTTTTCTTATGTATCCAGGCTTCTGATCCATAGAGCAGTACCGGTACTGCCAATGTTTTATAACATTTTTTTGGGGTAACAGAGTGATACCCTTGAAAGAGGTAGTCCATTCCAGGGAGTAGGCGCCCCTGCCCTTTTGTGAGCTCCACGTCCCACTCGCCCAGTGGGTAGTACCTGGGTAGGGCCCCGTCCACAGGGTTACGTGGGGAGAAGAGAAGTCCCCAAAGCCGTAGTGAAGGCAACTTCTCTAGGGGACGAACACTCCGAAATTGCAGTTCCCTGTCCTCCAGGAAGAGGGGTTTGGCTAGAGGCTGGTAACCTCTACTAGTAAAAAATAACTTACTCATTAACTTCAGCAGAAGAAAAGCCGGATTGAGTTAATAATAATAATAATAATAATAATAATAATAATAATAATAATAATAATAATAATAATTTTCATTTATATACATATTTTCAAAATTTACATATCTTCCTGAGCTTCAAGTTTTATTTTCCAACTCAACTCGTTCCTATCCATTCGGTCCATGTCCTCTAGTCCTCTACTTCTCATTCCAGTTCTTATTATATAAAATTGTATAAAGTTAATAAACGTATTATTATTATTATTATTATTATTATTATTATTATTATCATTATGGATTTCTTGAGGAGAGCAAAAAAGGTGTCCAAAATTAGAAAAAAAAAGAAAGAAATAAAGTCGTAAAATTAAAAATGATTATTAAATATTCAATAGTAGATAATATAAGATACAAGCAACGTGTTTCATGGGATTAAAAATAAGTTCAAAACCAAAAAAAAAATATTTGTAATACAATAATAAGGAGTGCAATTATATATGGTGCAGAAACATGAGAAATAATATATAGGGCAGTAGATTAAATTTTGCAGAAATGGACTTTTGGAGGACTTAGCTGGAATTTCTAGAAGAGATAAAGATATAAAAACTGTAATTAAACAAAATATCAATGTTCAAACTTCAATTAAGGATTTCACTTAAAAATTAAAATTGTATGGTCATGTAAACAGAAAGATAGAAGAGAGATTGCCAAGAATAATATTAGAATGGGTGCCACTTGATAGAAGACGAAGAGGACGGCCAAACATAACTTGGATTGGTGGTGTTCCGAGCAGCATGAAAGAAAAATAACACTGAGCAACAAAAAAAAATTGTTTTTGTCTCAGAAAGAAAAATATGTGATTCTGATAGTATTTTTCTCCTGAATTGAAATATAATATAGGATTTTCTCCATCACGCAAGGTTTCCGAGAGACAGGTATTTTTTAATTTCAAACACTAATATTTTCTACATTCGTAACTACACAATATTCGAACATTCGGATTCACCTAGAAAGTAAGAAATGACGATTTTCTGCCATATTTCGTCTGTGGAGCATCCCTCTTGATGGTCCAACAATAATCGGCCAACATATTAGGATTCCATTTGCCTTGATATCTCTTTTCCATAGCTGAAAGCTCATTTGGTTTTATTTTACAATGGACAAATGGACGAAAAAACGTTTATTAAAAAATTATTATTTAAATCCATTAATTGAAATTGAAATAAAAAAAAAACTGTGGGCGATGGAGAAATTCCGAATACATATTTGAAAACACGATAAATTACTGCATTAAGTACAACTATTGGTGCTCATGAGACAAAAATCATGTTGACCAGTGTAATTGGACGATGGAGATTCGAATTACAGAGAGATGTAGGGGAGAATAAGTAGATTAATTGAGCGAAGGAAGATTGAAACATCGTGAAACTTGCAAAATAAATAAATAAATAAATGAAATATCACTGAAAGAAATTAGAATGAACTGCACATCGCTTCTAACTCTGGGTTGTGCTGCTTGAATGTACATTAATTGCAATGAAACGAATTAAAAAATAAAAAATCATAAAAAAATTTGCTGTTCGTTTTCCCCAGCAATTTAATGGATAGTGAAATTGAGTTGTCTGAAAGTACGTACATGTGTCACATGACCAGCATGAAACTGCTTTTTATTTTGGTATTATGTATCCTATAACATAATTTTCCTCGCATTCATCATGCAAGTGTACTTCATAATTGCTGCTGGTTACAAATATAATGAAAGCTTGCAGATGTGTTACAGAACAAAATAATTTTCTATAATGAAATCACCCACCACTAAATGGAAACATATGGTTGTTGTAGCAAAATGCAAAACCACTGTCAAAACCAAAACCGCCGTGCAGACCGCAGGCAAAATCCGAAGCAAGCTGTACGTGTCTGTGCCTGCAATATTATGAAACAGCTGACGTTGAATCTCCTCACAGCCCCCCCCCCCCGCTGGTTCCATCATTACGAATCTCAATTAAAGTTCCGTCAAGGGCGAATCATTCACAGAATTGCCTAATCTACCACCGGCAAACATTTTTTTTCACAAACAATGTCACGAAAAGTTGCGAATGAATTTATAATGGCTATTTAACTCATGTCGCAAATGGTAGTCAATGACCAATCACGTTTCAATGGATTCTGTTTTACAACCAATAACAGTCGTATTTCACCTCGATATTTACCTATTTCTGTTCATCATATTAAAAAAAGTCCTCCTATTTAATATTCTGAACAGGTTAGAGCATTATTTTGCAGTGACTGACTCTCTCTCAAATACGTTGAATATAGCAAATAATGAACAGATTCCTTCGAACTACAGATTTGATAATTGTGTGTTCAATAATTGTGTTTTTAAATAATGATTTCACTTAATTGTTTCCTAAAAAAGTAATTAATAACCTATAATGTTGGTAATTATATACAGTTTGAGGTGTTTCATTTTTTCTTTACTAGGGTGCACTCTTACAATATTGCGATTCTATTTGGCAAAACATAATATGATGTACTTGCAGTGGATGAACAAAAGAAACAAAAACAAACATTCCTCATTTGTTTTAAAACATCGCCGTTTACATTAAATATATAAATATTTTAAAATAACTATATTTAAATAACGATTTGCGAGTAAACAGCTTAATTATATTCGTTAAATAGTCCTAACAAATGCCACTCTTGATTTCCAAATTCTCTAGATAAATTTGGAAATCTCTCGTGGCATTACTTATGAAAACAAACGATGTGAAATAAGTTTTCTTCTGGTTCAAAAGAGCTAGTGAGTTAGTTATAAATCAAGCAGTGCATTTTGATTCCCGAACGTAGAGCGGATCGAGTAGTTTTTTCTTGTGCATTTATTACGTCACGTGAATGTATACGCAGTTTTAAACTGGCAAATAGATACGCACAGACGAGCAATATCTTAGTAAATACAATAGAGCCATTGTCAACGTTGTTATGTAAAACACCAACTGTATCATCAGCATCAAGGATTAGACCTTAATGTCTATTCCGATCTCATGTTCGAATTGGTCTGTCCATATTTTACTGGGTCTTCCTATATGTCTTCGTCCTACCGATTTGTAATGAATAATCAGTTTCTGAATTCTATTGTTACCCATTCTATTCATAAGAACCATCCATTCATTATTGTATTGTGCAATTCTATTTAATAGTTTGAATTCATTTAGTTCTCTCCGTATATTTTCGTTTTCGATCTGTTATACTACCCCTGTTTGTAGTTGCCTCATGGCCCGGGTTCGAAGACAAGTTTCCTCCCTGTCCCCCTTAACCCACACATTCATCTCTCCCTCTTCTCTCTCTCTCTCTCTCTCTCTCTCTCTCTCTCTCTCTCTCTCTCTCTCTCTCTCTCCCTCTCTCTCTTTTGAGGTGAGACTCTTTGTTTTTTTTCTTTATCTGTAACTAAATGTCAGGAAACTTTAAGCTCCGCATAGTACTCAAAAACCATACTGAAAAATAAGTACACATCATATTTTGACGCAATATATAGTAGTAGCGTTTTAAATTGCGCGGACAACGGCGGAAGTAGGAATTTTGCTTTGTTTAGTGGATGTAAAAAACGCGAGTTGAAATATCCGCGCAGAAATTTCGATAAGTGTCTGGGCTTCCATGGTAAAATTATCTATACGCATCAACCCTCTACGTCAGGAAAGTTCGATTCCAGAAACTTCTATACTAGAAGAATCTCGACTGACGCCGAGAACTTTCCTGCCATCGCCTATGTAAACGTTTGTGAGGGTTTGTATTGTGACAGCGATACTGTGAACTGTGGCAAGTGAAACCATTAGTAACTGGAAAATATTGTGCGACTGATAAACTGTAAATTAACATTAATTATTGCAACAATTTGTGCATAAAATGTCACTGAAAATTTATGAGAATCAAATAAACTTTTTTGTGAAATTTTACGTAAACATATGTTGTGTTTATTACAAGAAAACAAGATGACAATGGCCCCATAGCGCGGGGCAATTTCCTATTTTTTACCATGAATAATCTGAGTGAATGTATCTTGTTAAAAAATGTTCTTGTTGTCTAGGAGTCCCGCGCCGTACCCGAGTGGTTAAGGCAAGAAGCCTTCGCGCTGGGAAGAAATTTTCTCAAGGAATTTCAGTCACTATGGGACCGGTGCCCACCTAGCATCGTGAGGCATTTGGGTAGCTACAATAATTAGCGGCTCCAGGTTGAGAATACCAGCTATAACGGATGAGGGACCCAACATGCTGACTACATTTCACCCCTACACTGGCTAGATGATCGTCTTACCTCTGTGTGTGGATGTGAGGCCAGCAGCCGGCTGGTAGGCCAAGGACCTTCTAAGCCTGTCGCGTTTGGAGTTGGGAGATGACCCCGGGATTGAGCCGATTACTCATCCGGGAGACCCAATGTCATTATGTGGTTAAAAACTATATTTGTAAGCCAGAGTTAAAAATCCCTCCTGGCTTGTCGCGTCTCTGTAACGCCCTTTGGCATGCGGCACGTAAAAGTACCTACAAAGGAAAAGGTTAAACTACGGAAGAAAGAACTTTTCGCTGTACTTCTTAAGCGAACTTTCTTCCTTTACAATTTAACATAATTTCAATGGGCAACGGTTTCCGTTCTCTTCTTTTCTGTTATTCTTAAGGTAAGGCTATTTCGCTGAGTCTCTTGTCACAGAGATGGATGACAATTTCAAGAACCTTCAGACATACAAAAGACGTTCGAACTGTACAAGCTGACCTAAACGAGAATTCGCTACACCTCCATTGTAAATAACTCCTGATCTCAAAATAAATTACATATTTCCTCTCCATGGCGCGACAGAACCTAGAAGCCCTTGGCATACGAGCCAGCTGCTGGCCTCATATCCTCATGTCATTTATACTCATAATAATAATAATAATAATAATAATAATAATAATAATAATAATAATAATAATAATAAATGTAACATACTTAAATTTGCAGAGTAAAGATAATAAGACCTTTTCCTCCACTTTAACCAATGAAAATTAGTATAGGCCTAAACAGAAAAAATGTACAAGATCATAATTGGGCCTATCCATAGTAATTCTGCCCGAGGGCAGGTCCTTCACTGCAATCATAGCATTTTCATGCTATGCTCGCAGCTTTACTAGGGAATTGTAGGTGTGGTAGCTTCCCGTTGCTTTCCACACCGATGAAGGATGATGATGATGATGATGATGATGATAAGGATGATGATGATGACCATATGATTTCGGGGACCGTTTGGGCCTTAAAGTTTTCCTGACATTTGTCTTACAGGTGAGGAAAAACCCCGATAAAAACCTCACCCAGAAAAACTGCCCCGACCGGGGATCGAACCCGGGCCCGCTGCGTGACAAGGCAGCACGCTACCTCGAGACCTCAGCGGTGGACTATTGGGCCTATAGAATATATATAAATACGTAAATACTAATGAAAATTAAACAAAAATTAAAATTAATCAGTCAATATTAGACAAGCGAAAAACTATTAATTATTCCACAGAAAGATCAATTACAAAACATATTTTAATTTGTTTTAAAGAAAGGTAATGCCTAACAGCCCCCAATCTCTTGTGGCAACGTGTTCTAGAGTCTAGTATTATCGCCTCATTATGATGGTTGTCCAGCGGCTCGCTTTGTTTCCACGCAGCTGTTATATATAATTAAATACAAAGATACCGACTACCGCTACATGAATGTCAATCGTTGTCAAGCATTATCGCGGCACCTGCTTTTATATAAATGGACAACCATCATAATAATAGGTATGGTATAGAAATTGAAATAATGGGAGGCTCTATGGACAATCAGCCAGCCAGTCACTTGTGTTAATTACATCCAGACTCATATCGTTCGTCACAGCTGGTTTTCTTAATCTGGATCCGCAGCCTACTGTATCAGCCCAAATTCCTCACGATCTGGGTGAAATTTCATATTTGGGTAGAGAGTAATGAACTTAGTTAACGCGAGAAATTTCAAATTGTGCGGATATTGATTAATGAGAACGAGAATTTTTTTTAAATAATTATCAACAAATATTTTTTAAAAAATAACTTTTTCCATAGAATATTCATTTAATAGCCTATAGCGAGAAAAGAATGTGCAAAAAAACTGTTAGATTATGGAGTTAAGAGAAATATGCAATAATTAAAATTTAATACATTCTTAGAAAATTTTCTGCCTGTCTCCTTGATAACAATATCAGTGAATCTTTGAACTTTCTCTGTGTTGCCGAGTAAATTACGATCTATCTAATTATGCAATTTATTTTCAAATCGGAGTTTTATGGATGTGAGCGAGTTCTTATTAAAGTCTAACTTTAATTTATAAGAAATAATCGATATTAAATCCTCTAAAATAAACTAATATCCTGAAATAATTAAATAACATTTCATCAACCCAGCCAATCTCGGCCATCGTGCTTTTTTCATGTTTCCAATGGAATAATTATATTATCCTTTTCTTATCGACCTAGAATCTTTTTAAAAAAAATCGATTCATGCATATTTTCCAGTTTTATTAAATTTAACATATATTCATAACTATGTATCATTCAGTAACATCATATAAAATTCCTCATCTGTATATTTCACAGTGACACTATAGATAACAAAAATCATCATCGTCATCAAAACCAACTAGGATTGAGCCTTTGAAAGGCCCGTCCGAAACTCCAAAATAAAAAAAAAGAACATACCATCTTCTCAGTGGTCTCCCAACATTCCTCCTTCCATTTGGTTTATAATTCAGCGTACTTCTAAGAAATCTCTCAAATGGCATTCAACATTCGTGTCTCCTCTACCATCCTCTGTATTCTGAGATATACTGTACTATATTGTTAACGTGTAGTATTTACTTCCTACTTTGTGGAACAACTATATATCAATTTAGAAAATCTTAATATAAAACAATGTCTGAAAGCATGTTTGGAACTGAAGTATGGGAACTAATAAAAATAGATTAAAACTAACGGTGAGCCCTAAACATGGATTTCTGGGGAAGAAGCTATGGAATATATACACTACAACACATACCTCATCAAGTGATAAGACACATGATGAAAATTGAAGAAATTATCATAGATATAATTGACACAAACTGGCTACTATGGTACGGTCGTCTAGAAATAACAGACTGGACTCCCTCAGACAGATGGAAGAAAGGAAGGTCCAAGAAGCGTTGGAGTGATGGTACTTATTTATTCACCCGTGTAAGACAAACCCACTGTACAAGATAATGGACCGTGAAGTATGAAAAAAAATCTGGAAATGGTGTCAGCTGTAGCAAACCAAGTGATGATCCATCCATTCATCCATAGTAATTCTGCCCGAGGGCAGGTCTTTCGCTGCAATCATAGAATCATAGCATTTTCATGCTGTGCTTTGCAGCTTTACTAGTGAATTATAGGTGTGGTATCTTCCCGTTGCTTTCCACACCGGTGAAGGATGGTGATGATAATAATGGTAAGGATGATGATGATGATGGCCGAATGATTTTCGGGTACCGTTGAGCCCTAAGTTTCCTGACATTTGTCTAATAGGTGAGGAAAAACCCCGAAAAAACCTCACCCAGGAGCATGTCCCGACCGGGAATCAAGACAAGGCAGCACACTACCTCGAGATCCCAGCGGTGAACCAAGTAATGATGATGGTATATTTCATATACTTTAATAATGGTCTAGGTATTCATAGATGTTTCCTTGGAAATACGCAATTTAATGACAATTTCCGAAGTTTCTTCTCCAAAAATACTTAATTTGCAAGTCTGATATGTTTGGGTGAAACATACTAAAATAGCCTGCATATTAATAATTATCTTGCAAAAGAGTAATATAATAGCTAAACTAAATCTAACTAATTGATTCTGACGAACACACAGGTTCATTGCCGCGCGGACAGACGCTCTCCATACATCCCTATTCTGAGCTAATGTTTTCCAATCATCCCTTGCATAATCTACTTCCCTCAAATAATGGTTAATGTTATTCTACCACCACATTCTTGGTCTACCAACGGGACGTTCCATCTGGTTTTCTTATAATAAGCTTACATAAACGTCTTTCAATGGTCATTGTACTACATGTCCTGCCCATCGCAGTCTACAAGACTATTCTTATTGTAGTTGGTTTCCTATAAAAATCATGTAGCTCACTTATGCAGCCTCCCTCATTCCCCTCTCTGTTCATGTCTCTTTGGTTTAAAAATGTTCCTCATACTTCATTATTCTCAAATACTTAAAAATAAATATGAAGATGCTTTTTCACCTTAACTCACTACTGAACTATATAACTAACTCACTGGCACTATCGAACCCCAAAGGTTCATGGCCGAGGGGACATAAGCTCTCAATACATCCCTATCCTGAGGCTAATGTTTTCCAATTATTCCCTGTATAATCTACTTCCATCAAATCATAGTTAATGTTATTCTCCCACCTCATTCTTGGTCTCCCTATTGGGCGCTTTCCCTCTGGTTTTCCTACAAGAAGCTACCATGCACGTCTTTCATTCACCATTCGTGCCACATGTCCTGGCCATCGCAGTCTACGAGACTTAACTGTCCTCATTATATCTGGCTTCCTATAAAGACCATGTAGTTCACTGTTAAAAAGTCTTCTCTATTCACCCGTCCGTTCATCTCTCTTTAGTCCAAAAATGTTCCTAAGAACTTTATTCTCAAATACACATAATCTTCTTTCCTCCCTTAAAGTAAGAGTCCTCATGTTTTCGCATCCAATAATATAACGTACTTACTTACTTACTCCACTGGCACTATCGAAACCCGTAGTTTTCATGGCCGCGCCGGACATAAGCTCTCCATACATCCCTATCCTGAGCTAATGTTTTCCAATCATTCCCTGTATAATCTACTTCCCTCAAATCATAGTTAATGTTGTTCTCCCACCTCATTCTTGGTCTACCAACTGGCGTTTCCTTCTGGCTTCCTACAAGCAGTTTCATGCACGTCTTCATTCCCCATACGCGCAACATGTCCTGCCATCGCAGTCTACGAGACTTAACTGTTCTTATTATATCTGGCTTCCTATAAAGACCATGTAGTTCATTGTTATGTAGTCTTCTCCATTCACCTGTCTGTTCATCTCTCTTTGGTCCAAAAATTTTCTAAGAACTTTATTCTCAAATACTCGTAATCTCCTTTCTCCCTTAAAGTAAAGAGTCCATGTTTCGCACCCATATAATATAACTGGTAGAATAATAGTTTTATATATTTTCAGCTTAACGTTTTTTGAAAGGAGTTGGGACTCAAAAGTCTCTGCAATTGCATAATAGCACGCATTTCCCCGAATTGAGCCTATGTTTAATTTCTTTGTGCATCTCAATTCCTATTTGTGATTATTTTTCCTAGTATTTGAATTCAGCCACTTCCTCAAAATTTCCTCATGTTGGTCCGTTAGCTGTCCATTTCCATTAGTACTGAATTTCTAACGTGATATAATAAAGCATAAAAGGTTGAGAATAATAGTTTTATTATTTTAATTTTTACGTTTTTTGAAAGGAGTTGGGGCAGTACTAAAACTATATAGCCAGAGTCATATTCTTTTGAAAGTGTAGTCCATATTTTACAAATTCTACGTTACTATTAAAGCAATTTGTTGGTAAAGATTGTGACATATGCAAAATGAGTTGAAATTTAATGTCAAATAAATCGTGCAGACATCAAAATAAATAGTCTAGAAGTTAACTGTACTAAGTTATTACAAGTCCATGAGAAGGCACGTTCCCAGCTTGCAACATATTTGAATAGCTACGGCCTATTCAAGACATGATTCGACTTCCTCTACGCTTCGGTCTAAAAACTTCGCCTTGCAGGTGTCAGCTGGTAATAGTGTATGAAACTCAGGTAGCCCGTAAAATAGCCCGACCTACGCGAGTCCAGGGTACATGTACAGCTTTCCAATTTCCAATGCTCTCCTTTAGAATACAAAGAGAGTGATACAAAGTAAGAGCTTTGTAATACGTAACTTTAAGAATTCTGGAAAGAAAAGGCTAGTCTTTAAGAATGGATGTTGTACAGCTAGAGTTCAAAACCATTCTATTACTTCAAATAATGACAAAAGTTGTAGCTGCACTGCAGATGCTTTGATTTAGGGCCTATATAACAAACTTTTTAATCGGACACGTTCTCCTTTATGTACACTTAGCAAAAAAAAAAAAAAAAAGTGAGCAGACTTTTGATCTCGAACATTTCAAGTTTTACACGAGATTCACATGAGTAATCTAATTGCACAGTAGAGCAATACGTTCCCCTTCCTCCAATGAAGAGCATTCTTTTATGCGCAACAAGCCAGCGAATGCTTAGCACAGTGGCTTATGCTTGCTTCGTGTGCAATAGGTCATATGTTCGATTCCCGATGAGGTTAAACTTATTAAATGTAATTCTGTCTGTCCACTCTTAAAGAAAAACCAACTAACTATTAGGTAGTATTACTATTTTTATTATTGTTGTTACTATTATTATTTATAGGCCTACATGAAAGAGATACATATACAACCAGGCGATCAGACGAACGATGTCAAATACATTAATCAAGCGATGATCTATCTATCTATCATTATTATTATTATTATTATTATTATTATTATTATTATTATCCTCATCATCATCATCATCAATCACGGATTAAGCCCATGTGGTTTATTCCGGTCTCATAGATACTCATTCAAAAGTTGGATCCATCTCTTCTTCGGTCTACCAACAGTCCTGCATCCCTTTGGTTTGTATTTAAGTATAATTTTGGGAATGCATTCATCTTCCATTCTTTGAACATGTTCTTTCCATTTTTTCTAGATTATTTTATTCTATCTAAGAGTTTAAAGATATTTAGCATTATTATTATTATTATTATTATTATTATTATTATTATTATTATTATTGCCCATCATCTATGGGCTATTATTAGGCTGGACTTGACCTATATAAACTAAATATTTTAATTGAAGGGTGAAAATTTTTCCTCACTAATACGCAATAAATAAATACATAAATATATGAAGCTATATTATATTTTATTACAAAAATCTATAGTATTATTATTAAAACATGGTAATGCAAACACAATTCAATTTATACCGGTAGCTAAGTAGTGTTATAGAGTTTATGAAGGCAGGAATATTACTTAAAATAGCATAAAGTGAACGTAGGATACGTGGCTGGAATTAAATGTTATAGAATATATTTTGCGGAAATACAAATAAGTAACAAAAATCATTGTTGAAAGATTTGAAACCTGGCTCTCATACATATTTCATTTTTTTTCAAATTTGTTTAACGATCTACGCTACTGGAACGTCGGATACTAGTCGTCTAAATTCTAGTTGTCTTGTTTTCTTTTACACTATGCACGAGAGTTGAACTTTTTTCGAAGTGTCGCAATTTGAGTAACATTGTATACACTCGTAAATATCTAGAAACATGTCTCCTTCACTGCTCTTTAACTATTATTAAAACCAAATACAGCGCATTTAAAACATTTAACAATGCGTTACCTAGTGAAACACAGCTTTAACTCTTCGAGCATGCGCAGTGGGTCATAACAAGGACTCTGCGTTTTGAAGCCGCGCATTCTATTTTTGAGTAAGTGTAAATACAGGCCTATATATAATTTTAAAAAGTTTTTTTATTCAATGCCACCATTTTTTCGTTTCTAACATTTCTGGTGTTCTCTCCTGGCATGGCGTAATTTTAACCCATTTCTGAGGTTGGGGCGCCTTGAAAGTGGGGTTAGGCTGCCCCGATGATATGATGGATGTTGATGATGGTAGTGGTGTGCCAGGAAAGTCCTTAATCCTAATCTTAATCTAAGGCGAATATGAATGATGAAGATTAAGATGGTCATATGATGTCCGGGGACCGTTTGGGACTCTCCCTCTTTTTTTCTTTCTTGGTTCTGTAGTTTTCTCTGTAGGTACTTTCACGTGTCATATACCACCCAGGTCTTTGACTCGATGGGATATCTCTGGAGCATATAGGTATTTTTTTTACCACAAAACTTCATGTTGCGCATCCTTGGAGAAGTAATTACAACAAACATTTGAATTAAGGTGTACATTTTAAATACTGGGAATCATGTATATCTTTGAAGAAAGAAAGAAAAAAAAAAAGAACTGTAGCTTCCATAATTGAAAATCTTTGAATAATTTTAAAACGTTCACTTCATATGAATAAAACATGAAATGTCCTTGAAAGTCTCTACTTTAGTGAATTCTGTTGTTATACTTAATTTTAAAGATTTGTATTCAGTATTCATTGGAATAATGGCGGTAGATGCTAAGAATTCCAAACTATCTCATACGAGGAAAAATTTAATGTGACAGATTTTATCATTTCAATGCACAAACGAAAAATGACTTGAAGATTGATTCACAGTCTGTAATAAAATGTCCAAATGGAATGAATCATTTCCATAAATAGCTATTCCTCTAGACCAAAAGTCTTAAAACACCAAAATAGGTCTATGAAAACTCTATTTTTATATATAAATAAAAACTAATAATTATATGAAGGTGAAAATGGACTTAACTCCAAGGAAAGAGAAAGGATTACGAGTATTTGAATATAAAGTTCTTAGAAAAAGGTTTTGTCTAAAGAGAGACAAACGAACAGGGGAATGGAGAAGACTACCAACAGCAATCTACATAATCTTCATGGGAAACCAGATATAATAAGAATTAAGTCCCGTAGGCAGGACATGTGTAAAAAGTTGTGAATGAAATAGGGGCATGGGAACTACATGTAGGAAAACCTGAGGCAAACGCCTCAGTAGGTGGTTCAAACATGGAGTGGAAGAAATACCATTAAGAATGCTTTAAGGTTGGTAAATTATACAGGGATGATTGGAAAATATTAGGCATCAGGATAGGGATATATAGAGAGCTTATGTCCGCATGGCCATAGACCTATGGGTTTGATAGTGCCATTGAATTAATTAACCAATAAGTTAGGGCAAGGATTTTAATGCAGTAAAAGTTAAGATTGCAATTTAGTATAATTAGAGACTGTCTTTTGTCTTTGTCTTCTTCTTCTTCTTCCGAATGCAGTATTGGGTGATGATGCCCGTTCTGCGACTACAAAAATTATTTCTTGTAGTCTTTCGAGTATTTAAAGTTTTCCCCATTATAGGTTACCAGCCTATAGTTGGGTAAGTCCAGTGGTGGGGTTGCCAACTCAATGCCTCTTGGACAGGCATGCTTTTCTGTAGGGGATGCTCCCTTAGCCTTTGAAGTTTCTCCTTCTCCGCAAGGCAGCGGTTCATCTCTCTTTCCCTGAGTGAGGGTAGGGTGACCCTCTACCGCCAAAATCTGCCGTATAAGCGGTATCCCTCTCCGCCTTCATTGCCGTTGAGGTCTTCACCGTTCCCTGGTAAGGGGCCCTCACATGATACTATCAGCCGGGCCAGCTGAACCAAGGTTTTTTTACGAGGTGTTACTCCTCCCCCTCCTCCTTTCTCATCCGGGCTTCGGACCGGCAATGGTGTCTTTGTTTCACATACAAACAGTTGAATAATATAGTGAGAAGTTAGACTTTTGACTGTATTTTGTCTTGGTTTCACACAGAAATAATTGAATAATATATACTGTGTTGCAATATTAACTTTTAGTGCATTAAAATCCTTGCCCTAGTTATTATGCTACAATATTTCTTAAGAGATGTTGTCAAATATAGACTAACATGATTTATTTTTAAGGTTTTATAAATATTGTGTCCACCGCTGTGGTTTCGACGTAGCGTGTTACCTTACCACGCAGCGGGCCCAGGTTCATTTCCCGGTCATAACAGGCTCCTGGGTGAGGTTTTTTCGGAGTTTTCCTCACCTGTAAGACAAATGTCAGGAAGCTTAGGGCTCAAAGGTCCCCGAAAATCATCCGGCCATCATCATCATCATTATCCTTATACGGTGTGGAAAGCAACGGGAAGCTACCACACCTATAATTCCCTAGTAAAGCTGCAAAGCATAGCATGACAATGCTATGATTGCAGTGAAAGACCTGCCCTCGAGCAGAATTACTATGGAAGGAAGCATGGATAAATAATTTATACCAAGACATGCAGATAGGTATTACAAGGCTTACGGACACACCGACACAAGCGAGGATAGAGAGAGACGGGAGAGAGATAGAGAGAGAGAGAAGAGAGGATGAGAGAGTAGCGAGGAGTAGAGAGAGATGGAGAGCGTAGAGTAGAGAGAGATGGAGGATAGAAATGGATGATAGAGAGAAGATGGAGAAATGGAGAGAGAGAGAGATAGAGAGAGAGAGAAGAGAGAATGGAGAGAGAGAGAAATGGAGAGAGAGAGAGAAATGGAGAGAGAGAGTGGAGAGAGAGAGAGAGATGGAGAGAAGAGAGACGATTGGAGAGAGAGAGAGATGGAAAGAGAGAGAGGATGGAGAGAGAGAGTGGAGATGAGAGAGAGATAGAGAGATGGAGATTAAGACGAGAGATGGATAGAGAGATATGGAGAGAAGCGATGGAGAGAAGAGAGAGGAGAGAGAGAGAGCGAGATGGAGATGAAAGACAGAGAGGAGAGATTGGATTGAGAGAGATTGATAGAGAGAGTGGGATAGAGAGATATGGAGAGAGAGAGAGAGATGGACGAGAGAGAGAGAGACGGAGGAGAGAGGGATGGAGAGAGATGATAGAGAGAGTGGATAGAGAGAGATGGATAGAGAGGAGTGATGGAGAGAGAGAGAGAGAGATGGAGGAGAGAGAGATGGAGAGAGAGAGATGGAGAGAGAGAGAGGAGAGAGGAGAGAGGGAAGAGAGAGAGATGGAGAGAGAGAGATGGAAAGAGAGAGATGGAGAGAGAGAGAGATGGAGAGAGAGAATGGAGAGAGAGAGATGGAGAGAGAGAGATGGATAGAGAGAGCTGGATAGAGAGATATGGAGAGAGAGAGAGAGAGAGATGGAGAGAGAGAGATGGAGAGAGAGAGAGATGGAGAGAGAGAGATGGAGAAAGAGAGATGGAGAGAGATGGAGAGGGAGATGAAGGGAGATGGAGATAGATAGGTAGAGTGAGAGAGATAGGTAGAGAGAGATGGAGAGAGGGATGGAGAGAAAAAGAGATAGAGAGGGATAGTGATAGAGATAGAGAGAGATAGAGATATATAGAGAGACAGGCAGTGAGAGCTAATCTTTACGACAGCCTTCCCAAGCAAGGACTCATCAGATATCTGCCTACTAAATTTGTATTTAAGGACACGTGAATAAAATGCCATTTTTAAAGATTACACGTGCAGTTATATGCAAGATGATTACTAAAAAATCAATATGAAGTTATTCCTCACCTAATCCAGGAATTTGACGAACAAAACTGAATCATACCTGAAAAAAAAGAAAATACCAAATATAATACAACTTATCAGATAAATAACATATAACGTAGTAAAATTAAATGCTGAAACTTATAGATTGAATTTTAATGTATTTAAAATAAATAATGGTGTCTATACATCTTACTTAAAATACATCTCAGTAGCCTGAATTATCCATATATAAATAGGCAAAGACAAAATAGTTTAGCACCATTTTCCCCTCTGTTTTATACGTGTTTTTTAATAGCTACTGATGAGAGTAATAATCTTAAACGATTACATTTTATATATATACAATACAATTATTATTTATAATGTATTTTGAATTACTCTCGATTTAATGAATTAAATATAATATGTACAAGATATATAAATAAACGAGAACATGTTATTAATAACATAGTATAAATTTAAATAAGCAGAGAAAAATTAAATTAGACAAGTAACTCTATAAGCGTGACTTAAAAGTGCCAAGTGTGCGGCAAATTCATTATCAAATGAACTTTGGAAAGAAAGAAAGTCTAAAAAGGTCCTAGGCCTACCAGTCGACTGCTGCTCTCACTTCAATATGTGTTAATCCCAGGGGTGGACGATCATCTAGTTTAGGGGTGGCCAATTACCGAACCGCAGTCCGGATCCGGATCCGGATACTGAAGCTTTGGTTTCCGGACCGGTTAAATATAAAATTAATACAAACATTTAAAACCGGTTAATTATCGAATAAAATCAGTTTACTAAATTTCATGTTATGATATTATTGTTGGCTCGGTTAGTACTGCTTACGGTCGGAGATTTGACTGAAGATGAACGGGATTTCGTTTGAAACCTGGTATAGTGAAAAACACGAAATTTGTGAAGTGAGATATTTAAATATTACTCTGACCATATGTTAAGTTTATCATAAACTTATTAATAATTATTAGAATTAATAACTGTGTACTATAGTGCTGTATCCTTTTAGTATTTAACATGTGTTTTGTTTAATTTGTGCAATTCATACATATTTACTCACTGGCACTATCGAACCCGTTGGTTCATGGCCGCGCGGACATAAGCTCTCCATGCATCCCTATCCTGAGCTAATGCTTTCCAATCATTCCCTGTATAATCTACCTCCCCAAATCATAGTTAATGTTATTCTCCCACCTCATTGTTGGTCTACCAACTGGGCGTTTTCCATCTGGCTTTCCTACAAGAAGCTCCCATGCAAGTCTTTCATTCCCCATACGTGCAACATGTCCTGTCCATCGCAGTCTACGAGACTTAACTGTTCTTATTATATCTGACTTCCTAGAAAGACCATGTACTTTACTGTTATGTAGTCTTCTCCATTCACCAGTCTGTTCATCTCTCTTCGGTCCAAAATTTTTCCTAAGAACTTTATTCTCAAATACTTGTAATCTCCTCTCCTCCCTTAAAGTAAGAGTCCATGTTTCGCATCCATATAATGTAACTGGTAGAATAATGGTTTTATATATTTTCAGTTTAACGTTTTTTGAAAGGAGTCTCTTTAATTCACAATAGCACGCAAATCCAGAATTGAGCCTATGTTCAATTTTTTTTTGGTGCATCTCAATCTTATTTGTGATTATTGTTCCTATGTATTTGAATTCAGCCACTTCCTCAAAATTTCCCTCATTTGCCATTAGCTGTCCATTTCCATTATATAACGTATTTCTACTTGTGACCATGTATTTAGTTTTACTGATATTTACTTCCAGCCCCAATTTCTTAGTGTTACTCAATAGTGTGTGCATGTTGGCCTTTAGCATCTCCTCGCTATCGCCCAATAGTACTACATCATCAGCATAAACTAATAGCTTAATAATACCATTGAGTTGTATCTCACACTAGCCAAAATTCCATGAGAAAATTTCTTGTCCCATGGGGAATCGAACGAGCGCAATTCCCGTAATTCTGAACCGAAGTATTCTCTGCTATGGAGCGTGACACTTTAAGAAAAGTGAACTCTAAAATAAGATGGCGATGCTCTTAAGGAAGTAGTAATCCACGGGTCCCAGGTGCCGCAATGAAGTTAAACACACATTAGCTGCTATAAGTGTTCACTACTTACACTACATGATCTTTTATCGATACGAATTAACTTTATAAATAGGCATTAAATTTTACTATGTACAACTTTTAACAAAATTACATTCATGTTTTAATACAAATAAACAGTGAAATGGAATCTAAAATCATTATCATCATCATCATCATCCTTCACTGGTGTGGAAAGCAACGGGAAGCTACCTCACCTACAATTCCCTAGTAAAGCTGCAAAGCATAGCATGAAAATGCTATGATTGCAGTGAAGGACCTGCCTTCGGGCAGAATTACCATGGATGGAGATATATTGTATAGGTATTATATCTGTAACTGAACTGCAATTGTATTTGAAGCGGATGTCAACAGAAGAAAGGGGAGACTAAAATAACAGTGGGTTCAAGGAATGCATATGCGTGTCTTTTCAAGTGGATTAAGAGAGAATGATGCAGCGAATAGGTATGTATGGACGTGTAAAATGTACAATGTGTTATAGAAAATTATTGTAATGTAGATAAATCCCTAATAAAGAAGAAGAAGAACTACAATAAAGCACGATCACAATCACTTGCTCATTTGGATGTCAAATACTGAGTACGAAATTAATTTGTGAATAAAATTGATTCTTAAAAAATGTAAATTACAACAAAACCTCTCCTCGTTCTTAAAGTTTAAACATGTCCATACCATTATTTAGATGATCCCTAGAGTTGATTAATACCATTGGTCTATCTGTTTTACCGACATCCTAATCATTTAAAGTGTTCATTATTAGATACAGCTTTTAACTAGACGAACGCAAAAGTGTGCGCTCCTTGAATGTAACTCGTACATTATATGGTCGTGCCTATTAATTCATTAGCGTTTTATCGTTTAATCTTGAGTTACGTTACTATTCCAAAAGATTTATCGCTAATTTGTCCGCTTTTTGTATGTTTGTAATTCAAACACGTTGCAGAATGTGTTATCTGTTACAATGCAGACACACCTAATGGAGATCCAACTTGCATAAACCAACCCCACCGCACTAGCAATTTTTACCAACTGTGCATGCATTAATTCCCGAAACGTATTACTTTGAAATATTGTCGATGAGTTTTGTTGAGTCGTAGAGCCCTCTCGACGTTGGTAAATTTATTTTATATAGAAATAAAAACACAGGAATTGAGTTGTCTTTTTTAATTTATTTGCCATGTTATCAGGGACATTTATTAAACTTGTGTGGTTCTATTTCCTTTTAAAATTCCAGCACCGTTGAGGTTATGTAATAAGATTTTAAATATAATACTGGTACCTGATAAGTCGGGGACACGCCGTAGGGTAGTGGTTAAGGCACTGCGCTACAAGCCAGAAGGTCGAGAGTTCGAGTCCCGGTGGGGCCAGGATCTTTAAACTGACCCAAAACCTTCTGGCGGCACTATGACCCTGGCGTCGACTCAGCCTCTAATGGAAATGAGTACCAGACGCTTGCTCTGGGAGTAAAGACGGCCGTCACGCAGGGCTGACAACCTGGCTGACATCAAGTGCCGATTGTCCAGAAAAGTAGGAGGCCTAACCTATTACCCCAAGGGCATCCTGAGGTCTCTAGTGGGATACCTTTACTTTTACCTGATAAGTCAGTCGTCCTCAACTAAATTATTAAATAGTTGCAATATGGAGGCCTTTCAAAAAATTGTTTCATCCTCTGCATTTTAACTGGTGCTGATAGTACTGTTGTTGTACGGTTTGTACAACGGTTTTATGTCAGCGGGTATGTTTTCATTGACATAAACCCGTAGTACAACCTGTACAATAACATCAGTTCCATCAGTACCAGTCAAAATGCAGAAGATGAAACAGAGTTTTTGAAAGGCCTCCATATTGGAACTACTTAATATTTTAGTTGACGACTGACTTACCAGGTACCAGTTTTATATTTAAAATTCTATTTCCTGCTGTACATAGACCGATCCAATTCTATATGTATAAAACATTTTACAATCTGTAGGCTTTCACGGCCGGCGTCTTGATCCATATTTGGTTCGTCTTCCGGGCTTATAGGCCGTGGTCTGGTTGTCTTCTTACTCGACGTTTCGTCTACTGCTGCGGTAGACATCATCAGGAGATACTGCGTGCTTTCTGTGAACTCCTCAACGTCGGCTGCAGACTGGATGGTCGTTGGAAAACGAACCAAATATGGATTTTACAATCTACTAGTTCATAGTCGGCGTGCACTTCTACGCCTAAAATACTAAAACTAACTCCATGGCGCGACAGGCCTAGAAGACCCTTGGCCTACCAGCCGGCTGCTGAACACATCTACATGCGTTAATCACAGAGGTAGATGATCATACAGCCTACGTAGGGGTGACATGTGGTCAGCATGTCGGGTACCACAGCCGTTATAGCTGGTTTTCTCAACTTGGAGCCGCTACTTATTGTAGCTAACTAAATGCCTCACGAATCTGAAAGGAAACCGGACCCATACTGGCCGACATTCCATGAGAAAAATTCTTGCTCGCATCCTGCTTTAACCACTCATCTACGGCGCGGGACGTTGCTACGCCTAATTAAATAACATACCAAATATATTCAGAGGACACATTTCTAATTTAATGAAGGGAACTACTTATTCGCGTACTTATTGCTTCTACATCGTACGTCGGTGTCCATAACACTGGTCAACATGATTTTTGTCTCATGAGTATCGATAGTTGTACTTAATGCAGTTTTTTATCGTGTTTTCAAATATGTATTCGGAATTTCTTCATCACCCACAGGTTTTTTTATTTCAATTCCAATTAATGGATTTAAATAATTATTTTTTTAATAAACTTTTTTTGTCCATTTGTCCATTGTAAAATAAAACGGACAATTTCATCAGGAGATTTCAGCTATGGAAAATAGATATCAAGGCAAATGGAATCCTAATATGCTGGCTGATTATTGTTGGACCATCAAGAGGGATGCTCCACAGGCGAAATATAGCACAAAATCTTCATTTCTTACTTTCTAGGTGAGTCCGAATGTTCGAATATTGTGTAGTTACGAATGTAGAAAATATTAAAGTGTTTGGAATTATAAATGTCTGTCTCTCGGAAACTTTGCGTGATGGAGAAAAACCGATATATCATATTTGAATTCAGGAGAAAAAATACTATCAGAATCACACATTTTTCTTTCTGAGGCAAAAAAAAAAGTTTCGTTTTTGTTACTCAGTGTAATCAATGAAAAACGAACAGGTCACATGGTTTTGTCTTGATGAAGATCACTTTAAGAGCGGATAGCATTTAGACCACATTTGAATTTAACGGACGACTTACTTCCAGACCGTCGCACGTCACAAAAATAAATGGAACTGTAGATATTACGTTTATAATTGAAACCAAATTAGTAAAAGTAAGTTACATTATCTCTAATCAACTGATAGCTGTCTACCGTGTTATTAAAGTTACTACCACGATAAGATGTTATTTACACATTCATACCAAATTTGAGCTTCAATAACAAAGTGAAGTCCAATCTACGGGTAACAGTTTCAATCCATTCTCCCTGTAGGACACATGGTCAGTGATTACAGAGTCCAAAGGCCTTTCACGTCATCAACAAGCTGTCAATACTGCGGAGAATGGAAAAGCAATCATGGGCAGGGCGAAGCTTGCTTTGAACAAATACTGTGCTGTCATACACTGTGAACACATCTCTATTAGCAGGAAGGAAAGCAACAGATTGTGTGGTGAGCATCCTCTTGCATCATTTAGATAATCTCCAGTCATCTTCCAGGTAACCATTTAAAAAACAAAATACACACATTGTTAGAAATTATTGTCGAGTGGCAAAAAGAAAACTCCGTCAAACAGGAAGTGCATAAATTAACTAATTTCCAAGTCGAAATTAAGGCCCGATTAATGAACAGAGAGGTGAATGGAGAAGACTACATACCAGTGAACTACATGGTCTTTATAGGAAGCCAGATATAATAAGAACAGTTAAGTCTCGTAGACTGCGATGTGCAGGATATGTGGCACGAATGGGGAATAAAAGACGTGCATGGAAGCTTTTTGTAGGAACACCAGAGGGAAAACGCCCAGTTGGTAGACCAAGAAAGAGGTGGGAGAATAACATTAACTATGATTTGAGGGAAGTAGATTATATAGGAAATGATTGGAAAACATTAGCTCAGGACAGGGAAGTATGGAGAGCTTATGTCCGCGCGGCCATGAACTTACGGGTTCCATAGTGCCAGTGAATTAGCTAGTTTAACTGGCTTACGCAAAATATATTTCTTTCTTTGTCAATTAAGGACACTCAGTACTAATTTGGGTTAAATACAGATTTTTTTTGCTTAAAAAATCCAGGAAGGTCTGTTTTATCGATGTGTACTAATATATATATATATATATATATATATATATATATATTCCATTTTTTACTTTTAACACATAAAAATTGATTTTTAAAAATAGCTCTCTGTGTTCTTCTAATGTGCGCTTTTTTATGCATTTTCCCGTAACTTGAATTTTTTAATATTTGGAACACTTTTCTTTGAAACTATGAAGGATAGGAGAATATTTTGGCATAGATATGCTCTAGAAATGGATTATTTACGCAGAAGTGCCAGAAAGTCAAAATTAGAACATGTCACAAATAAGAAAATTAGAAATATAATGGAAGCAGAAGGAAAGTACTGAGGAGAAGGAATTAAACTGGTTAGGACTTGTTTTAAGAATGGAAGATGAGCGATGGCCAAAGCAACTATATCAATGGAATCCGACTAGAAGGAGGAAGAGAGGGAGACCGAAGTTAACATGGAAGGAAAACATGAAGATATTAATGCAAGCAAGAGGGCTAAGCATTGAACATGCCCAAGATCGTAGGCTTTTGGAGGTTTGGCACGGGAAGACGGCAGCAGCTGTAAAAAAAGACCGAAGATAGATAGATAGATAGATAGATAGATAGATAGATAGATAGATAGATAGATAGATAGATAGATAGATAGATAGATAGATAGATAGATATGCAGTTTAAAGAGCTCTATAATAATAAGGTAAATTTATCTTTGTGCTATTGATAATGTTTGTATTAATAAAAAAAGTATGCAAAATTTTTAACAAAAAAAAAATGTGGTCTTTGATTTTTTTAATAAATCACATTCCATATCCGAACACAAGCAAATCTTATTATTATCAAATCAACTATGGACAATAACACCAACTTTTTGAAACAATTGGATACGTGGGTTTTGAGAAAATTGTACCAAGACAATACTTTTAAGAAGTTCCACTTTTATTTTAATTGTTTGTATTTTAAATGACTCGTGAACAAATTTGTCTAAAACTTAACCAGAGTGACATTATGTTCAGGAAGACTTGTTTCATTAGTGACGTAATTTTCATGCACGTAACTTACGAATAAGCCGAGAAAATGACTTTTATATGCTGCGTATTTTTTCTTAATCGAATTGCAAGGAAATTAGTACCGGGTGCCCTTAAATCGTATGTTAACAGGAAACTGAAATTACGGCAGTTAGAACAATTTACAATTTCAACAATCAAGTTAATCGCATTCCTGAAGGTCTAATTTTGCTTAACGAATTAGAACTTAAATTTCTCATTCAAAATGCCTACTTTCGTTTCGAAAAAAATAGCCGCTGTAACGACTTTAAAACATTGGCTAACAGGTAAATCTGCACGCCTACTTGTAATTGTTTGATTTTGCTCATTTTCGGATAACTTTTATTTTATTCAGTTCTTTATTTTTCTTGAGTGGTATATAAAATAATAAACTAAATCATTGTATAGCTCAATCCACCATGTGTTAATCAGAGGTAGACGATGATCCAAACAGTTTAGGGGTGACGTGTGGTCAGCACGTTTTCTCAACCTGGAGCCGCTACATATTGTAACTACCCAAATTTATGACGATGTTGGGTGGACATATTGGCCGAAATTCCATGAAAAATGTCTTCCCCCACGGAGACCCCAACCAGCGCAAGATCCGTAGCTTTGCGTGGAGACATCTTGCCTTAACCACTCGATTATGGTATGGGATATCTTGTATATCCTACTGGTTCCATATATCCTAGACATGTGAACACTCCACTTTCATTTGAGGCATTCTGCTATGGCGACTCCGTCTTTCATACCTAACATAACGCAATAGTATATTACCATGCGACGTTGGGAAGTGGTTTTTACAGAATCGAGGAAAATCGATATTCTATAAAACACTTCATAAACGTGCGTTGTACATTATTTTTTGCGTGATGGTGTTTTCAAGATAATAAATAATAGTAAGATAATAGCATATTTGATGAAAATATTTGCGTTCATTATAAACAACTGACTAAGATTAACAGTGTAGGCAATGTTTATTAGTTGAAACTACAGGAGGCCGTGAGACCAATTAATGATAAAAATGCGCAAGTGCGTATTTATTGTTTTATATTGTTTTAAATAAAATTCAGTTGATTCAAAATGCAGTGAGTTGTTTCGTATTAACATTACCTTTTGGATATATTTTTGTATATGCATTGTAGGTAGCATACATAAATTATTATTATTATTGTTATTATTATTATGGGCAGTGGTTTTACTTTCCTCACAAGGTTTGAAATATGTAACATTACAATATAGTTATTTAGGTTGGCAACCCCGAAATTTAGGAAGTTGAACTTTCAATCGTGGTCGTCATTGCTGTAAGTATGACAAACGCACGATCGCGCAAAGACATCTGTTTTATTCTTAAAGTTAAGGGTTTTGGAATATGTATTTCATTTTGCAAATGCCCCAGGTTGTCTTTCGACATTCCTGGTTTCTCTCCTCGCACGGCGTACTTGTACCCCACTATGAGGTTGGGGCGCCTGGAAGGCGGGGTTACGTTACCCCGATGATATGATGGGTGATGATGATAGTGGTGCGCCAGAAGAATCCCTAATCCTAAGCTTAATCTAATATGAATATGAATGATAATTGCGATGCCATATGATTTCAGGGACCGTTTGGGCCTTAAAGTTTCCCTGACATTTGTCTTACAGGTGAGGAAGTACTCCGATAAAACCTCACCCAGAAAAACTGTCCAGACCGGGAATCGAACCCGGACCCGCTGCGTGACAAGGCACCACGCTACTCGAATATGTATGTGAAGAATCTTAAATTACAATGTAACTGAACCACAAAATACTAGCGCTTATATAAAATAAATTTTGAACCCACAATTGTATATGCTTGAAACATAACTTATAGGCCTATTCCCAATAGTGTTATGCATTTTACAGCTCAAAGAATATCAGAATCGTATGGAGGTAGGAGAAAAAAATACCTCGACGCACCGTTACCTGGAAAAAATCTGTTGGTGGCAGAACAAAAATTTAACACATGGGCGATGTACGTAATACTGAAGAAAAAGTACGATAAAACAAAATAAATTAACAAAATGTTATGAATTCAACAGACGCTATCGGTATTCCAGCGATTCGCAATAACAAAGTTATCACACACTGCGACTGGTTTTAATTCTACGGCATTCGATAAGTAACAGCAACACTTATAAATCAGCGATCCTAGTGGTGACAACTGTAATCTTGTAGTATGTTGTTGATCAGTCTTTGTTTTATAAATACGTAACATTGGAAGTCTCGAAATAACTATATTTTGTGAATGCATTCACTGTTTCTCGCATTTAGTAAGTAATACCGCCCTAAAAGATGTTCAGTTGAAGTTAACTTGTTTAGTAGGTCTATTATGCATTACAGGGACACTTGTCGTCCCAACTCCTTTAAAAAAATGTTAAACTGAAAATATATAAAACTATTATTCTCCCAGTTATATTATATGGATGCGAAACATGGACTCTTACTTTAAGGGAGGAAAGCAGATTACGAATATTTGAGAATAAAGTTCTTAGGACAATTTTTGGACCAAAGAGAGATGAACAGACAGGTGAATGGAGAAGACTACTAACAGTGAAGTACATGGTCTTTATAGGAAGCCAGATATAATAAGAACAATTAAGTCTCGTAGACTGCGATGGGCAGGACATATGGCACGATTGGGGAATGAAAGACGTGTATGGAAGCTTCTTGTATGAAAACCAGAGGGAAAATGTCCAGTTGGTAGACCAAGAATGAGGTGGGAGAATAACATTAAGTATGATTTGAGGGAAGTAGATTATACAGTAGATGATTGGAAAACATTGTCTCAGGATATATGGAGAGGTTATGTCCGCGCGGCCATGAACCTACGGGTTCGGTAGTGCCAGTGAGTTAGTTAATTAGTTAATCTCATTCATATTTGTGATTATTGTTCCTACGTATTTGAATTCGGGCACTTCCTCAAAATTTCCCTCATTTTTCATTAGCTGTCCATTTCCATTATATATTGCATTTCTATGTCATCATCATCATCTTCAAGGTATGGGCCTGTTGGCCCGTTCCGCTCCCCGGCGCACAACATGCCGCACGCGCAGGTCGTCCTTCCAGCGACGTTTTGGTCTTCCTACATTTCTTCGGCCTAGAGGCCTATAATGAAGCAGCTGTTTTGATAGACGATTATTTAGCATTCTTTGTATATGTTCAAACCAATTACGTTTATTTGTGTGTATTTTCTCGTTTATATTATAGATTTGTAGTTCATCTCTGATATCCTGACTTCTCTTTTGATGTATTTCTATGTTTGACCACATATTTAGTTTTATTAAATAATTTAGACTAACAATTTGAATTTGTTTAGACTACATTTGTTTAAACTAAACCCAATACCTCAGTCAGAATAGTAGGTCTATAAGTAATAATTAATGTAACTGATCTTGAAGTGATCAACAACTATATTTTTCTGTGCATCGCAAATACATTTTCAAAATACTCTATAAAATTATACATATAAAGTGAATTTTAACGTATAATAATAATAATAATAATAATAATAATAATAATAATAATAATAATAACCTAGTCCTTTACATCGTTATACGGACTGTCCTGAACAGAGCGACGTGAAAGGGATTTACAAGGTCGTAATGTTATATTATAATTTTTATATAAGAAAATTTATAATTCACACACCATATAATAATGTAGTGACAAGTTAACTTCCATCTAACTTTATTCTGGAGAAGAGTATGTATAGTTCAGCGTGAAGTGGACACGACAATGACCGCCATTCGTTCCGCTGTTGCCGGCAAGAAATGGACTTTATAGCAGCATTACGTAAGAGCATATTCGCCCCAAATGTTCAAGAGATGAAGATATTACAACTGCATAATCACAATAAATGGAGCATAAAAATGCCCTATAACCAAGAGGCGACTTCTTTTTCTTTTTATCCTCATCTTGTGCAGAGAAAATTTAAAATTAAGTCAAAGTGTGTCTTAGGAATTTTTCAAGTAGCCTATAAGCATATTAGTCTGTGTATTTGTATTGTGAATGGTTTCAAGTTATATATATTTTACACCTGACGCGACAAGCCTAGAAGACACTTAGCCTACCAGCCGGCTGCTGGCCTCAC